>CM049800.1:2675810-3024861 GCA_027422405.1 Ptychobarbus kaznakovi | reverse complement strand
AATGCAGACCGTATTGCGGTAATTTAATAAAATTTTGTATCATAAAAAAAAAAAAATAGACACCGGTAATTCTGTATGAACCGTTTACCGCCAGCACTAAGTTAAGCAAATCAGGCTGAAATAATTTAAGTTTGAAGCTTCCGAAATAGCTAGTGTTTACTTTATTACATTTAGTTTAATTTCATTTCACTTGAATAAAAAAAATGAAATAAAAATTATTTGATTATGAGCTTAAGAATTTAGTCCATGATCAAATCAAATAAACATCTTTCAACCCATATGTCCTTATTCTAACAAATTCTCCTTTTTTTCAATTTTATGGCAGTGGTTTCAAAAATACTGAATCCCCATCCTGCAATATGCTTACAGACAGTAAGCCCTGTAAGCGTAAATGCAGCCTAGAGTGCTCAGCTCATGGGTTTTAGCTGTTAGATTGGCGCCGTGCGAATGCGTGACTTGCTGGCGTGCAACATGTCATTAGCGTATGAGATCCACTTTCCCTTGTCACACTCCATGTGCACTGTTGACAGTCTGAGGCTGAAACCAGGCGACACTTCGAGTAAACTCAATTAGTCTCCCCGCCATTATGACACGCATCAAAAATAAAATAAAATATTTACATAGCGTCTGCCATGGACCAATTACACACTGGAATGGGGGGAGGGGGAGAGCGACATTAGCATATCATTAGCATGAAGCTTTAACTTGTTTTTAACAGGTGACATTTGGATGCATCTTGTACACTATAGAAGGGCAAAAGTGTGAGTTTATATGAGGGTTTGTGTGTCAGTGTACATTTACACGCTCTTTTCAATAACGTATGTGATCAGGGACGTAGGGAAGTGGAGGATACAAAAAACGTATCAGTTTGACTCATGAACATTATTTTGCGGGACATCATATTTGCACAGTAATCCAATGAAATTGCTAACCGTAGTAAAATTGAGGTTTCCATTTGGTTGTAGCCCCAAAAATTTGTAAATTCTTGCATTCCAAAATTGCATTCCATCATAACACACTCTAATTATAGTAGGAGTTACAATAAACAAGAAGAAAATCCCAAATTTCTTTACACCTGATCTTATCATTGTCTAGGCAAATGAATTGAGATAACGGAGAGATCTCATTTTTGTTTTTTCTTTCTTGGCTAACTCTATGTGTACTTTATAACGGACCGTCACTGCATACACCAGCAAGAATGAATGAAGATATATTAAATATAATGGGTTATAGCTTTATGACAGTCATCCAGCAATATTGCAATGTACAGCTGACATATCAAACACAGAACTAATAATAAAGCTCTGAGGCTATGATACTGACTCTGCTCATAAAGAGAGGACGTCCACACACACTGTGTCTGCAGAAATAGTGTCCTTGATACAATGTTACAATTGCATTAATGAATATAGTGTGGGATCAAGCACACATACAAGGACAACAGACTTTCATAATGTCACTGTGTCATTTATGAGCTGTGAAAAGGGACATAGGTTTAGAGATAGACTTAGAGATATAGGTTTTATTAAAGGTTTATATAAAATTCTGTCCAACACTAAATGTCTGCCGAGAGGCCTGCTGTCTTACATTCAAAACCTGTGAAAAATACACCACCACACTTCTAGAGTGTAGTGAATGTTTGCCAGTGTGTTGCTATATCTTTGCTAAGATGTTTGATGGTTGTTATGCGGTTGCTTAGGTGATTTAAATGTTGTGTTCAAAACTGCCTTTCCACCATTGCTGAATCTGCAGGACCAAATAAAAAATTTGATGAGATTAAAATAAAAATAAAAAAGTCTACATGCCAACTCTTATGGGAATCAAAAACATACAGCACAAGCAGTGTATTCTGATTCATGAACATGTTACTAGGGCTGCAGTGATTCGTCGTCATCGATTACGTTGATTATAAAAATAAGTCGATTAGCATTTAGTGCGTCGACGTGTCACACCTTTAGCTACGCCCATTGCGCGAGCCTGCAGTAATCCCTATTTAAGACTGTTTTTCTGCCATGTTTAACACAAACAAGACTCTAGAGCAGAAGGTAAAGGCTAGTATAGCAACATCACTTCACTTCACAGAGCATTCATAGAGCATTCTATTATTATACGACCGTCAAAACCACATATATAGCCGAACTGACGTCTTTACATTGTCAGGATTAACAACCGCATTCAAAGCTGTGCTGAATGAACGGAACAACACTGGACATCGAGTTTCCTATATAATCATGACGGGTTTAATGCACTCACAGAGGCGGAGAAGGAGAAATGATTCGCATTCATCTTAAACCGGAGCTGCCATCAGTGCTGTGTGTGTGTGTGTGTGTGTGTGTGTGTGTGTGTGTGTGTGTGTGTGTGTGTGTGTGTGTGTGTGTGTGTGTGTGTGTGTGTGCGCGTGCGCTCGTGTGCGCGAAGAGCGCGCGCACCAAACGCTCTCGCTAACAAAGCTTTTAAAGTCCTTGTTAGTTTAACTGTGTGATGGATAGGACAAGCTTCGACTGGGCTCATTTATTTAAAAACGGGCTGTCAGCTGTGATAAAACTTCCCGGTGTTATGACGCCATTTTTGATTCTGTCACTCTCGTGTCCTGAATGCGGTTGTGACTTCAGCTGTTCAATCATATACAGATATGTATTCAAGCAGATGTTTTAATCTGCTGAATAAATAAAACCTTTCAAGTCTCTCATCTGTAAGTGCTGTCGGTCCCAAACAGAACTGTGAATGCAGCCATAATGTGCATTTCTATTGACTGTCACTGCCCTGTAATTCTCCATCCTTCTTTCGTTTGTTCTTTCTTTCTTATTAGTTATTTATTAGTTTCTTTTTCTCTCTTTTCTTATTTTTTATTTATTGTTAACTTTTTCTTTCTTTTCTTATTTTGTATTTATTGTTATTATTTTACTTTTTCTCTCGTCTTATTTTTTATTTATTGTTATTTTCTTTCTTTCATTTTTATTTTGTATTAATTATTAATTGTTGTTATTTCTTTTTCTCTCTTTTCTTGTTATTATCTTTCTTTATTTATTGTTATTTTGTTTCTTTCTTTCCTTTCTTTATTTGTTGTTGTTTATTTTTTGTAAAGTATTAATTATGAGAAAAGGTTTGAATAAAATATAAGATTAATAGCAGAATTTACTGTTATTATTTATTGATAGTTTAACTAAAGAATTAAATCAACCGATGAGAAAAATTAATAAATAGATTAATTGAAAAATAATTGATAGATTAGTCGACTAACCGAAAAAATAATAGATAGATTAGTCGACAATAAAAATAATCGTTAGCTGCAGCTCTACATGTTACTCTTATGAACCAAAGATTTTAAGTGAAACAAAAACATACAGCATGACCAAATACAGCTTTATCAACAACATGAATTAAGTCTGATTCACAAACAAATGACTCGTATGAGATGATTGTTAGCTATATGAGCTGATTCATACATTACAACAAATGAAATCCACCTCAATGCAAATAACTTATATGCACCAAATCTCTTAAGTGAATCAGAAACAAATACTGCGCAGATTCACGAACAAATGAACTGCATGAGCCGAGTCAAAAGTGAATCAAAACACACCATAATCGAGTACAATTCACAAACAAATGACTCTATTCCAGGGTTTTTATCGTGAAACTATTAAAAACATGCTTGTTCACTGAAATAAAAGCTGAAATTAAATTAAATATAAATATTAGATGTAAAACCTTAAACTAAAAATAGAAATGCTGCCTTGGCAACTAATTGAAACAAGTTTAAGAACTTCAATTTACTAAATAAAGAATACTGGAAATAAGTAAAAACTATACTGAATTAAAACTAAAACTGAAATAAAAAAATAGTAATATATAAAAAGATACAGAAGCACATACAATTTTTTTTAACAAATTAAAATGTAAACTGAAATGATAAAAATAAAAAAGAATTTCAAATATTAATTAAACAGTACTGAAATATCACTATTCTCTCTTTTCGCTCAAAAAAGCCTCACTAACTCAAGAGCTACAGGTTTGAATCTGTAAGATGAATCCAGTCTTAGACTTGAGGTTAAAGAGGTTTACATAGCAAGCACCACAAATAATATAAGAAAGAATTATGCTTATGTCACATGAAGGGTTTAAAAAGATTGATGTTTTCCTCTTTATCCCCTCCCCGCCCGCCTTCTCATTCACTTTATATCCTCAGCTTTTTCACATAACATATTTACAGTCCCGATGAAGGAGAGTTAGCCATTACGGCGGCTGGAAACCTGGCGCGCTAAAGCTTCATCAAATAAACCGCAGGTATGAAAAGACAATAATGATGATAAATCAACTAATGGCTAGGGGGGTATTGACCAGGCGCAGGTGCACACGAGGCCTGTGAAAGAAAGAGAAGTGATAGATGATACGGTGGATAGAGACAGAATGCAGGTCTGATGGGGGCAAATTACGACTAATGGTATTTTAGTTTTCTTTCCCACCTGATTCTATTTGTCCATGATTCTATTTCACTGGACAGTATAACTCTAATATACTAATATAGAGAATAAGGTCTCTAATATACTGCAGAGAGAGCCAAGAGGAACAGCGCACCAGGCAAGAAATGTACATTCTCAGAATATCACGTTTTTCTGGGAATTTATTAACCAACTGATAATTTCAATGGAATTACTAATCATTTATCAAACTGAGCAAAATATGTCAATATTTTTTAGCGCTCTGGAAAGGGCTGGATGTAAATGTTAAGGTGAAATGTGTCATTTTTTGCTACTAGTATCTCCAAATGGAATTTTCTAAATTAATTCTGTTTTTTAAACCATTTTAAACATCACTTCTATCCCGTCTTTCAAGAAAATGACAACAAACAAAGGTTATACGCATATACCCTACATTTTTATATTTGTGGTTTGCATATGCAATATTATACATGAGCGGAAAGTATTTTAACCTAAAAAAATTACACATTTCTCTTTTAACCACTAAAATCTGGTGTATTTGATTCTATTAAGATTTTTTTTTCTCACAAACCCAAGTGGGTTTCTACAGTAACATTTTGCATGCAGTCTTAAAGGGTTAGTTCACCCAAAAATGAAAATTAGTACGTTTTATTCACCCTCAAGGCATCCTAGGTGTATATGAATGAACGAATGAATGAATGAATATATGACTTTCTTCTTTCAGATGAATCCAATCGGAGTAATATTAAAAACTGCCCTGGCTCTTCTAAGCTCTATCATTGCAGTCAGCGTGTGTGTGTGTTTCACAGTCCAAAACACGTAAAATAAAGTGTGCGAATCCATAAAAAAATGTGCTTCACACGGCTCCAGAGGGTGAATAAAGGCCACCTGTAGCGAATTAATGTGTAAAAAATATATTTTTTTAAATCCATATTTAAAATGATATAAACAGTTTTGTGTAACTTCCGCCATCTGTCGTACACGCGTTCACGAGAGACTACCTTTCCGGCAGATGACGTAGGACGCCGGCACAGCACATGCGCGTGCCAGTCTCGCAAAAAACAACATTTGTTTATAAGAGCAAAGGAAGAAAAGTTTCCTTACTTTACCAAAGGAAAACCAATCTCCTCTTGGAAAATTGTTTTGTTCCATCTCCGCACTCGTCACTAATCACGCAATGCCCGGAGCCGTGTGAGATACGTTTTTTATGGATTTGCGCACTTTATTTTACGTGTTTTGGACTGTGTAACAAAAACACTCGCTGACTGCAATGATAGAACTTAGAAGAGCCAGGACTACTTTTAATATAACTCAGATTGGATTCGTCTGACAGAAGAAAGTCATATATACCTAGGATGGCTTGAGGGTGAGTAAATAACAGGATCATTTTCATTTTCAGGTGAACTAACCCTTTAAAATAAAAAGCTGTTGGTGTGCATTAAAAACACAATCAGATAGTAAAAGCTGTTAGGGAGTTGTGTATTATTGCTTGCGAAAAATAGACATGTCTGTGGTACTCTAAATTAAACTTAATTTAAAACAAAGAGTGGTGGATAAAAGGGTCAATACATTGACATGTTTGGTTTTGACGAAACACAAGGCATGATCTCCTGCTAACTAAACTAACAGCAGAAAATTCAAAACACTGTCAGGAAGGATACTGCCAATCAACACGACACAATCAAATATTGTATTTGGGGATTTGCAGGGAGCACTGAGGAAAGGGTGGAAACGGCAAAACACCAGGAGCATTCATTATAGTCTGCCATCTTCATGCTGATAAAGAAAATTAATATATTTAGCAGGCTTCTTCACCAGGGAGTACAAAACAACCCCCTGCAAATAAGTTTAAATCATTTAAAATCACTTTCAAACATACTGCCAAGTCTTTTTTCAATTTTACAAAATCTTTCACATATAACCTATAAAATATAAAAGAAAAAGATGTGAAAACTAGTGCACCTTCAAAACTCAAAGACTCTGAGATATGGATCACTCTCAGTTCTCCTATTAATAGCCCTAACATGTTGGTTGCTTTTAGATTGGGTGCATTGGTATATACACATACAAGGTTCGACTCTAATGTATTCAAAGTGTATTTTATCTACACCTCAGCTTCAAAAATATCTAGATAAAGATGGCATATCATCAAGCCACATTTAAAGAAAAACTCTTTATTAAAGCACTAAAGAAGACCTTGTGTTATGCAAAATATAATTGTCTCACAAGAATTGTTACCTTGTGCTTAAGGCTAAACAAAACCCCAAAAATGGAGTTCAAGCACTCAGAAAGCTTTAATTTCAAACCCCGAGCAAACCTCCCAGCACAAGGTCACTGCGTCCCATAGTGAGTCAAAGAATTCCCAGAGCCATTTCATTCCAGGTACTTGCATAAGTATATAAAACATATACATATATATATATATACACATATAAACTGTATATACACACAGAGATACTATATATAGGGCCTACTTAAAAATTGAAACAGAAAAATGTCTGGATTTTCAATTAATTTCCAAGTTCAACTGAACAAGGACCAGAATTCCATGTAATTCCACCCAATTCCACAAGTGGACTACCACTAAGCTATTTCAAATAATGAGGGGTGCTTTGCTGGATTTAGGTCAAAAGTCATCATTTTAATACTTCACATTAGCGGCAATCAAGGCAAACATTGTACACAGAGGAGCTCCTGTTGGGTTCTGGCATCTCGCTGTCATGTCGAAAGCGTAACTCATCCATCATTTTTACGATGGCTTTGGTTTTCACATAATTAATGGCCGTCAACAGGAGTAAATGTGCGAAGATGAAAGAATGGGAAAACATTCAAATTAACACTGTCACTTTGAACAATGGAGAGCCGGAAAAGACGATTGCATTTGCATTCGTGGGAGATGAAGTAGCCACCAGAAAATGAGAAAAGCAGAGCATTTATCTTAAAGCACAGGCAAAATCGATGTATGAACATCGGAGTACACCTTGAAAACAACACAATGCATCTGAAAGTCACACATTTTGCTGACATTTTTTATATTTATTTTAATATGATTATGTACAGATTCATGATTCAATGAGAATTGGGGGGGGGGGCAGAGCATGACACAGGATGAGCTATGGATGTATAATATTTAATGAGGGTTTGAGCTAAAAATCACATAGTTCAGAATCGTGTATATATTTTATATATTATACACTGACCAAAATTATAAACACAACACTTTTGTTTTTGCCCCCATTTTTCATGAGCTGAACTCAAAGATCTAAGACTTTTTCTATGTACACAAAAGGCCTATTTCTCTCAAATATTGTTCACAAATCTGTCTAAATCTGTGTTAGTGAGCACTTCTCCTTTGCCGAGATAATCCACCTCACAGGTGTGGCATATCAAGATGCTGATTAGACAGCATGATTATTGCACAGGTGTGCCTTAGGCTGGCCACAATAAAAGGCCACTCTAAAATGTGCAGTTTTATCACACAGCACAATGCCACAGATGTCGCAAGTTTTGAGGGAGCGTGCAATTGGCATGCTGACTGCAGGAATGTCCACCAGAGCTGTTGCCTGTGAATTTAATGTTCATTTCTCTACCATAAGCCGTCTCCAAAGGCGTTTCAGAGAATTTGGCAGTACATCCAACCGGCCTCACAACCGCAGACCACGTGTAACCACACCAGCCCAGGACCTCCACATCCAGCATCTTCACCTCCAAGATCGTCTGAGACCAGCCACCCGGACAGCTGCTGCAACAATCGGTTTGCATAACCAAAGAATTTCTGCACAAACTGTCAGAAACCGTCTCAGGGAAGCTCATCTGCATGCTCGTCGTCCTCATCGGGGTCTCGACCTGACTGCAGTTCGTCGTCGTAACTGACTTGAGTGGGCAAATGCTCACAATCGATGGCGTCTGGCTCGTTATATATTATACAACCATAGCTCATCCTGTGTCATGCTCTGCCTCCCCCAAATATAAAAAAATGTCAGCAAAATGTGTGACTTACATATACAATTTATTCACATTATACATTGCACTTCCAGTACAAATCATTGCATGCATAATTTGCATTTAAAAAAGGTTGCAAAAAGTTACACTTTCCACCTTGTAACTGCTCTTCGTTATCTAGTTTGTTGCTCACAATTAGGGCTGGGTGATAATTCGATAACTATAATTATCGCAATATTATTTTCCTCGGTAAAACGATATGAAGAGGTCTATAAATGTTCGATATAATGTGTATACGCCAACAGCGTGACTCATTTGAATCGCGCCACACAGACCGTTTATTCGCTCGGAGCACAGTTCAAACTGCCGCGCGGCGCGAGCTCACTAGAGTAGACGCGTTTATTTGGTCACGCGAACATTAAGCAGCGCTGTGAGATTAAGTGAGAAGCGCTTGAATTTAGTAAAGAACACAAATAACTCTGATAGTTTAAAGTTGAAAGCCAAACAGGAGAAACACTGTATGCAACGAGACAGTAAAAAATGCTTTTCAATCTACCCATCTCCATTATTTACCATGGATTTACTGTAATGTTAGTAACACTCACTACACCATGGTATTGTGGCAGAAATGTGGGATATTCACACTGAATTTTATTACAGGAGTAACAGTATATAATTATAGTAATTATGTGTGGTTAAGCTATAGCATGTATGCATTTATACTGAATGTTTTTAGACTGTTTTTCATACAAATAGGCTACCTAAAACCATATAGTTATATTTTTACCATGGTATTGAGGTGCTATATGTGTGGATTTAACGGTTTATCATGATTTAAATGTATGCTACTATGGGAGACCAATGCTTAATAAAAAAAATAATAATAATTTGTTACTGATTTTGATAATGAACTCAAATTTACCTCTGCATCCTAACTCAAGCTACTATCAAATTTGTAATTTTGTAAGAGACAAAAAAAGTGATATTATTATTATTAATATTATCAGGCAACCCAAACCGGTTTCTTGATTTGAAACAACATCACTCATTAGAACATGCAGAAACTAAGAAATACATTTTTCCATTTAGATATTTATTTTGATAAGGAAAATTAATGGTCTGGTTTCTACAACTTTCACTTTGGAGCAAAAATCTGGCTTTAAACTTGACAGAAATAAAGATTTGACATTTATCGTGATAATTATCAACATCAACTGATATGAAAAAAATTATCGTGATAATGTTTTGGGCCATATCGCCCAGCCCGACTCACAATACATTTCAAACACTGCAAAAGAGTGTGCACCAATTTCTTTTTCTCATTTAAACCCTTTTACTATAGCCTCCCACAAATCCTTTAACACATGGCTCTAGAGGATGGCCTTTTCACGATGTCCAAATAATGCACCAAAGCGTGAATCCACTCCTGCAAATCGCCATTAACCTCACCAATTAAAAGCGTTTTTAATCTTCCACTGGGGAACAAAGCCTCCCTCTCGAATAGCCAAAAGTATGTGTTGGATGTCCACCACAGCCCTTAAAGGTTAATGGTGTCTCTAGAGAAGGAAATGTAAGGAGAATGAATGCATGTGGGGTCTTGTTACTCGTCTCTCCCTTCCCTTAACTTCTGACAGAGCCCTGACATAAGAGCTGCCCAGTTCACTATGTTTGGGTCACTGCGCTCTGCAAATATTCCTGCCCTTGCTATCTTCCTTGTCTTTTTTGTCTTGCACTCGCTATACTGTTTATACAAGGAATTAAAGTCAACATGAACCAGCAGTCACAGCTTCTGTAATGTGACATGGGGGGGGGGGGGGGTTTCAGCATAAAAGCATTCATTTAATTTATCTTTTAATGAATGAAAATTAAACTAATCTTATTTTTAGGAAAATAAAGGGGATTTAATATTACAATTAAAACATTGAAGATATATTGTATGATTATTTCTTAAAAATAATGTTTTAATAGTTTTAGTAGTAGTAGTAGCCTATTACATACGTTCTACTGAACAATAGTAATATATTTCTGCCTAATGTCTTCAAGTGAAACCAAACTTTTATTTTGACGGGTTGCCGTGAATACCTTTACATTTCTGTGTGTTTATGATATGATGAGGATAGTTTTACTTAAATGAAACGGTCAAATGCTCATGAAGTGACTCTGTACAGTTCTGGAGATGTTGTTCATGTATTCATGTCCTCATTACTAGTGAGGCGGCAGATGTTATTATGACCGCAAGTTTCACGGGCGCTTCTGTATGAGTAGTAAACAAACGCGCCGTCTGTGCCATACATTAACAGAGACAGGCAGAAGTCATATTTAAATAGTTGTTTTGCGGCTTAATATTAACAAATACGATTGAGTGTGTGTGTGTGTGTGTGTGTGTGTGTGTGTGTGTGTGTGTGTGTGTGTGTGTGTGTGTGTGTGTGTGTGTGTGTGTGTGTGTGTGTGTGTGTGTGTGTGTGTGTGTGTGTGTGTGTGTGTGTGTGTGTGTGTGTGTGTGTGTGTGTGTGTGTGTGTGTGTGCGGCATCATGTAGCGTAGAGACAGAAATGACATGCCCTCGTGTAAATAAGATAAATAACATAAGGCTATTTAGTTTATTTGATAAAAGAACACAGTATAGACCTGTTCTATAGAAAAGGTAACATTAAATGACTTCTGTTGTGATCTGGCGCTATAAAGAAAATAAAATAAAATTACATTGACCTTCAAGGGGGGCGGGGGGTGCAGTTGGGGGGCGGGCCGCCCCCCTAAAATAACGGTAGGGGAAACACTGTATTTCAGAGTGAAGTTGGTTATTATATTAGGAAAAAATATGCAACAAAAAGAGATTATTTTGATAAAGGATTAAGATGGTAAGTTCTTGCAAATATTAAACCTGCTGGATTGAACAACAGGTGGATGAAAAGGCCAAGCAACAGCAGCTGTTTTTAGACACAGAGAAGCAGCATGAGTGAAACAATGACACAGTAAAACAAACTGCAGTACAAAAGCACAGAACTGTCAGTGCAGAGCTGGATCAGCCAATTAATAGTACTTCATCTCATTACATTTTCCCACACGTTTCCTTCTGTGGATCAACTGCGTGGTCCGGGGCAAAATGTGGCAGACTGTCAGGTTTCTAATGGCTAATGAGGGGGCTCGGATGAGCAGTGATTTATGAGGGTCAGATTTTATCTCATGAGTCTGGATAGCTAAGGTTGTTCATTTATAATCTTATTTATTAGATTGACAGGATTATTGTGTGTACACACCAAAAGTGAGGTTAAAATACTTTATTCTCCTATAATTTAAGGTCAGGATGGTCAGATAGTTTTCAGCAAACAACTAGTAGGTTAATGAGTTTAATTAGTATGTTTGCATGTCAAAAATCTATATGACGGTATTTTATTTTAAGCATTACGGTGTGTTAACTTACATTTTCTAGTGAATGAGTGAGGAACTTAGAGAGAGGACTTAAAATGCCATATTTTACTGAATATTGTAGAAATATTAATTTACAATTGCGACATTGTCTGATAAAATCAACATGCATCTACACTAGAGTGACTATGTGGTGGTTTTGGCTATATTTGTCTCATGCAGCACACTGCCTGCGTCTGAATAACAAACAAAACAAAAAACCCTAACAAAAAAGTGCATAATATTAACAGACGAACTATGCACATTTGTATTATTCCAAGCAGTCAGTAAGTGACAGTGACAGGTGCTTGGGAACGCTGTTTTGTATTAATTTATTGACGAGTCTGGTGCGGCCAGCTGAATGCGCTGCTTCTCTGCCGCTCACTGCCAAGAGAGGCGACACTGCGCCGGGACAGTCAGACCTCGCGCTCGTGGGGCAGTACTGGAGACATCTTCCAACTGAACCATAGCTAAGGTTTATCCAGAAAGGTCGCTATGTTTGTCAGTATGTATATTCTATGGAAGAAATCCACTAAAAGGCTCTGGAAGTTGCTGAATATAGTGCTATAGTCGAGCTCGTGTGTGAGAGACGTGGGAGCTGATGGCAGCAGGCGGCAGATATTTGTGGCGGTCATGTGGATATTATTGTGCATAAGTTCTTCTGTGTCATCACATTCTACTAGCTCTACAGCTTCAGTTGCAGAACTTTCATGTTTAGGAACACATTCAGCTGTTCCCTCAGCACAGTGCGACAGTGAAAAGAAACCCCTCTCAAACAGTGCTGCGTTCCGAACGTTCAAAGTGATAAATGAAGAAACAGCTGGATTTTGTATAATTACCACATAAAGAAATGAACAGCCGGACCAAAATGGGGTCCTTCAACACCTTTCCAATGCTATTCATATGAAGATTCGCTTACAACCACACACAATCTGTCTTCATAATAACAAATTTAATTATCAATTAATCAAATCTAAACTCACATTCAAGACACTCTCCTTCTCAATCCAATTAGATTGAATTTATAGATGGATTCATTGATGCAATTACTGCGTATGTGTGCGTGCATATATCTGTGCAGGTTTCTTGTGGTTTGTTCCTCTCCATGAGAGAACAGTAGAGTAAACAGAAGGACAGGATATTTCTCAATGCCAGCCATATGATGTTTGCTCAGCTCTCCAGATCTGCACCATCTGAATCATTCTGCCAACACCTTCCTCTTTCTCTCTCTCATCCACCTCTTGAATAACCCTCTGCCAGAAAACGTTAGCCTCATCCTCTTTATCTCAACCCCTCCATCCCTCATTCCTTCTCTGAGGAACATCTACGCCCGATTCAATTCAATCCTGCTTACAAACAGTGAGTTTCTGCTGTGATCAAGTCCTCCTGGGAAGTTCGCACTTACAAGCTCAGAAGTCATAAATGCATTGTGCATTTTTCCCTTTTACCCATACTGACAACAGAGAAACATTTTTAGCACTACTGCAACAAAATAAAGAGCAAAGGATGCTCATTAGATTTGTAGTTGATGGATTATCAGTGCATTTCATGCTACTGTTGAGAATGATGGTAAATGTAGTTTGGTCACACAAGCCTGGCGCCTCATAAACCGGCTAAATGACTAGTGGCAAGCTTTATTGTAGTTCTTCATCAGCAGTACAACACACAGAACGCGTGCAAACTATATTATACCATAAACATTGACAATTACAACGTATTAAAATCAATAACAATTTCCACCATCATTATTTAACTGACACACTGTAAACACAGATGCAAAACAGAAACGTATGACTTTATGATGTTGTTCAGCATATAAATATGATCACATGACTTGAATGTGGCATTACAGCCCTGCTAGAAGTGCAACAACATACATTGTCAACATTGGTTACATACATTTATAAAACAAATAGTTCCAGTCCTGAATGCTGATTGGTTAAAATAATATTCCAAGAATTCTAAAAACCCAATATAGTAACAACTGTGATAGAACTTTGAATGAAGTTCTTAATGCATATTACAAATAAAAAATAATGTTTTTATATATTTACAGTAGGAAATTTAATAAAAATGTATAATAAAGTAATTAATACTAATAAATACATTTAATTAATACAGTAGGAATTGTCATGAAGACATTTTAAATGTATTCATGGGACATGATCTTTACTTAATATCCTAATGATTTTGGCATAAAATAAAAATCAATAATTTTGACCCATACGATGTATTTTTGGCTATTGCTACAAATATACCCCAGCGACTTAAGACTGATTTTGTGGTCCAGGATCACAAATGTAATTGGAAGGAAAAAGATATTAATACATTTGCTTAATAAAATAATGTTTCAAAGGGGTCATCGGATAAAAAATTCACTTTACAAGTAGTTTGAACATAAATGTGTGTTAGAAGTGTGTGTACACATCCATCCTCTAATGATAAAAATCCACCCAGTGTTTTTTTAATCCCTATTTTAAATTCCCTTTTCTTAAATCAGGCTGTTCTGAGATTCCTGTCAGAATGACGTAGTTCTGTACAGACCCCGCCCACAATAGTTGATTGACAAGACCGGCACCCGCCCTGAGTGAGCTGAGAGCTGTCTGTCATTGTGTCGACTCCGGTGCAGGGGAAGACAAGATGTCTCTGATTAAGCGATTGAGGTGTTTTGTTGTTGGATGTAATAATGAATATAGCAGTCGTCATTTACTCCCAACATCTGAGCCGCTGAAGACGCAGAGGATTAACGTTACTTTCATTCTGAAGGGAATGCGCCGATCCCGATCTGCCTAAATGCGTCTATGTTCGCACGAATCATTCGTGATCCAGCCTCACTTACAGAAGAAGTGAGTATAAGGTTTTTTTATGAATCTTTGCAAATCGCCTTTCCTAATAATGTGCTAGTTAGCAAGTTTCACGGCTGAAGTATACAGTCTGCTCGTCACCCCATGGAAGAGAGGGGCGGGGTCAGCAGAGCTCATTAGCATTTAAAGCAACATGGACAAGAATGGCTTGATGAAAACAGAGCTGATTTTGACAGGGTAAAAAAGGTGTTTTTTACACTACAGTTGAGAAATATTAACCAAAGTATGTTATAGACTTTTCATTAAGACCCTAAAGAATCATATCAACTTGTGGAAAATGGGCATCCGATGACCCCTTTAATGAAAACATTTTACTTTTATTAGCACTAAAACACTCAAGGCCATGCTATATTGTAAATGTACACATTGCAGGCACCTCACTACATGTATATCCACAATACTGCACATCGTCATGTACTTAATTGCATAATTCTTCATTTAAAAAAATTTAAATTAAACATCTGAAGTCTAATTTTAAGAGCCATTTTTATGAGCCCAAAATAAGTCGAGCTGTGACAAGACATCAATTACAGCAGGCATTTTTCTAAGCTCACTGACAACATAATATAGTAAAATAACTATTATTGCAATTATTAATATTATTAACAATTCCCTTTCTGTGATTCACTCTGTGCCTAATGACACCTCTTAACTTTAGTGATAATTATAAAGCATCTTTTGATTTATTTCCGGTCGCTCTCCCTACTCTCTTTTTTGCTTTGGTTTAAGTGGGAATCTCTTAGCATGCTTTCTTTGAGACACTTACAGCCGTAAATAGAAATGCATCCCCTGCTTGTACTCAGGACAGAGAGGTGTAAGGTGTCACATTCAAATGAGTCCCTCGCTGTTTTTGTCCAAAGCTCTTTATTGCTCTATTGATTCTGAGAGCGATACGATGGCAGCCCTGAACGGAGACTGACAGTGATTTGACGGGGCGTCAAATGAGCCGGTGTCTCTTTAATGATGCTGTAATTGAGCCTCACATGCTACGGCAACAAAACAGCTCAATCTCCAACCCACACAGAGGTGAATAAAAAGAACAACAGGCCAGATGCTTAATTCCATCTAAAAATATTTTAAGCAAGTGCCGTAATTTATCAAATGTTGAGCAGTTGCAAAGTGGTTCACATTTCAAAACACCTCATATCACTGAACACTTCACATTGTGTCCTAATGCACAATGCAACTATATATAAAACATGATTTTCTCTCTCTCTCATTTTAATATATATTTTTAACTGTAGTAGTTCTGTGGTACTTTTTTCTCTCATTACAATTTCCTCACTCTTCCTGTCTTCTCTGTCTGTCTTTGACATTGTCTCTTTTTTCTCCCACAGGAGCAGTGTCTCGTTCGACCTCTCTCTTTCTTTCTCCTCTTAAACTCTCATGAATCTTTCAGAGAGAATGTCTGTAAATCCAGCCTTGCACACACAGTAGAAAAAAATATAATTACTTTTTATCACACATTAAACCCCCTGACACCCTGGACATCAGAGAGGGTCCTTCTGCCCATCCTGAATGAGCATGACAATGCTAGAGAGTGCTGACTGAAGGGGAACGGATGTTTATGCCCTGGAGAAATGGATGAAAGAAGAGTGGAAGATCTCACTTTCATGTTCTCTCTTGGCATAAGACTAGATCAGAGTCACATGCTTAATTCATTTAACGTCAATGATATGATATAGAAAAAAACATATCTGAGAAAGAGATGCATGCTAAAAAAGACAAAATTATAATTAGGTAGGCTGGAACTTCGTTGTATCCATATGAAATTAATTAAATAAATAAAACAAATCTCTATATGACAGGTGGTCGAGAAAAATAAGAGGGTTTGGTGACCAGCAAACCAAAAAAAAGGCTAATATATATATATATATGTGTGTGTGTGTGTGTGTGTGTGTGTGTGTGTGTGTGTGTGTGTGTGTGTGTGTGTGTGTGTGTGTGTGTGTGTGTGTGTGTGTGTGTGTGTGTGTGTGTGTGTGTGTGTGTGTGTGTGTGTGTGTGTGTGTGTGTGTGTGTGTGTGTGTGTGTGTGTGTGTGTGCGACCCTGAACAAAAAAAACAGTCATAAGGGTCAATATACATCATCTGAAAGCGGAATAAATAAGCATTCATTGATGTATGGTTTGTTAGGGTAGGACAATATTTGAGATACAACTATTTGAAAATTTGGAATCTGAGGCTACAAAGAAATCGAAATATTGAGAAAATAGTAATTATATTAATTATAATATATATATAATAGTAATAGTATTATATATAATATAATATAGCATATTACTCATAAACAAATAAGTTTAGATATATTTACAGTAGGAAATTTACAAAATATCTTCATGGAACATGATCTTTACTTAATATCCTAATGATTTTGGCATAAAAGAAAAATCGATAATTTTGACCCATACAATGTATTTTAGGCTATTGCTACAAATATACCCGTGCTACTTATAAAGGGTTTTATGGTGCAGGGTCACATATATTACATATATATGTGACCTTCTCTGTGAAAACCCAGCTACATTTTTTGTGATTTACTGTTTTCTACATAAAATCATCCTTCATAAGGTAAAGAACATTCTGTGAAAATGTAACCTTCATATCTTTAAAATTGATTGAGTAAGGCCATGTCAAAGATTTAAATTATAATGAAATTAATGGTTGAAATCCAACTTTGATGCTTGTTATATCATAATTAGATGTTGAGACTTTAGCCTGGATTTCACAGAGAGGGCCACATATATATGATTACATGATTCACTTTCACTGTATGAGAAAGCAACTTTGTTTTCCACAAAAAAAAGTCTTTCACAGGGGAAGATGTGGTTTGAGCAACATCAAATAGATGAAGAGGGTAGACTTCTCCTTTTTGGGTGAACTATCACTTTAAATACTGACTAAGTGTGGCTCCGAATAACTCCTCGGTTATTAAACATGGCTGCTCCAGAGGTTTTTGCTCTCGTACAGTACGAGGAGGAAATGTCTCATTTATAGTGGACTTGGCCCGCACTCCAGTATTGAGCTGTCATTTAGTCAGCCAAATAGAATAAGTGGGGAGGATTAGACCAGCACAGTCATGCAGATAACACCTCTGACAGTCTTCCTTTCTCTCTCGCTCTCGCTCGAATACTAAACAGGCTGCTGAGTGACAGCTTGTCAGAGGGCAAGAGTGGAGCGCTGAAACCTGGCAACCCAAGAGCAGGGCGATAACAAGCAGGTCAAAGAAAACAATTACGGCCCTGGCGCTTTCTAATGGGCACACGGGAAATAATCATGTTCCTCTGTGTGTGTGTGTGTGTGTGTGTGTGTGTGTGTGTGTGTGTGTGTGTGTGTGTGTGTGTGTGTGTGTGTGTGTGTGTGTGTGTGTGTGTGTGTGTGTGTGTGTGTGTGTGTGTGTGTGTGTGTGTGTGTGTGTGTGTGTGTGTGTGTGTGTGTGTGTGTGTGAAATCCATTATGTCCCGACAGCCCTTGCAAAGTCATTTGTTGGTCCTCTCAGGTGTCTCATTTTTTCGTCCACTTCAAGTGTTGTTTTACCCCTTTGCCTCCTCGCCCTTTTCTGTCTATCTCTCAGTTGCGGCTCTCAGCGTTTCATTTCTCCCTGATTTCTCGCATTGTTATTCCACCCCCTCAGACAGGCTCTCCATCTTGGTCTACAGCGGCAATCACAACAAAACAGGAAGCCGTCACAGTAAGGCAACTCGTTTTGTTTTCATACAAGTTGCGACGGAGTGAGGTTTACAGACTCGCCTGCTCATTTAGCCCTGGCAGCCTCGGCGAGAACTAATTGTGGTTACTCTCAATGAAGTTAAAACTCTTTTTCTTTCCTTTTAGGTTTTGTTCGCCATTCATTTCCATTTAACTCAGGAGTTTTGTTTACTACGTTTTACTCTTGTTTGACTCGGAGAGAGATGGGGTTACAGCACGGGGCAGCCATTAGACATGGATGAAGCGTCTCATTCAAGGGCTCAGACAAAGTGGAGAAGGAATGAGCTTTCTGTTCATTATAAGGAGCTTTTACCCACTGGACCGTGCGTTCAAGACTCATCTCTGCCATTTCTAATTAGGGCTGTGACGGTGGCTGTGACAACCGCATCACCGGCGGTTGTGTATTGCCGCCGGCGGTACTGCACGTGACGTCACACACTCTATAACAAGCATAATACTAATTTTTGTAAACAAGTGTAATTATAGTAACAGTTGCAAATTGTTTTATTTAGACTATAAATCTATGCTAATTCACAAATTACCTCAAATGCCATACACAGCGTTTCCTTTAGATTGGCAAGTTTGAGCGCAGGTCTAATACAGTTTATTCTGCATTCAACATATTTATTTCATGATGAGGGATGGACCTGGTTGGGAAACCAAATACTAAATTGCCGATCTGGAATAATTTCCATTCATGTCACCCATCCGCGTTTGTACAAGTGTCTTCAAGTGTCTTCAAACGCCCGGCTGGTCAGGTGTGTATTGGTAAGGCTTTCTCCAAACTAGCCAAATACGAACGAGACAGCGGTAAATTAAATGTGGCAACATACGCCGCAATTCCTATTCCGCTTGCTTGGTGGAGGAACAGTGAACCGTGTCTAAACCGGACGCCCCGTCGCAACACAACAGGTTGAGTCTGTCTACAGGACATTTTAACTTTGCGTCAGTATGTCATAAATAGGACGAGGCAGTTTACTGTGAGGGATTTGTTGTGTTGTAGGCTACCACGCATCTGGTGTAGACAGCATCACTGAATTGTAATGGGTTCTCGCCGCAATGCTCGCGTGAGGTAGACAGGGTCACAGGGTGTATTTAACTTTCTTATTTAAGGCTACTTTCCTATTTAAATGTATTATCTATTTTATATTTATTTTAGTATTCACTGACGTAAGTGCTAAAATAAACACACACGTTTGTTAATAGATGATTGAGCCTCATTTATTTATTTTTGCGTTTCAGAAATATATATATATATATATATCACAAAACCGCGCCACCGGCGGTAGTTGGTCCATTACGACCGCGGTGGTAAAAATCTGCCACCATCACAGCCCTATTTCTAAAGTGTGTAAATCAGAATGTTGGCAAACACTCAAAAATATAACACACTGAGGAAATAGACAGTGTTGGTGTAGACATCATTTTGAATCTTGCGCAAATTTTTCAGTCAATTCAATTATTAAGATTAATCTTGTCAAATGCAATCAATATGAAATTTCTGAATACACGTTCCCTGTCTTAATGTGAACATTCATAAGCACGCATGCATTATTACAAAATAAAAAAATCATTAAAATGTCCACCTTTAAAATTACTTTCCATTTCAACTGTGATCTACCACAGATATTCTTACTAAATATTTTACACAGAATGACAAACAACTAAGGTAGTCCAATTATCTCATATTACATTTCAAACTATATTTCATATTTTTATTTTATTATGTTATTTTAGGATATATATATAAAAAATGATGTAAACATTCATTTAATTATTAATTTAACCTTTGGTTTAAGTTTTGTTTTCAAATTAAAATTTCTAGTTTATTTCTAGTAAATTTTTATTTATATATTTTTTTCTAAGTAACACAAATTGTATTCTATAAAAATATATTTCTACTATACAATTTAGGGGGTCACAGCCTGAGAAATTATTTATGACCTATACTTGATCTATACTTGAGGGTTGCATAAAAACAATGGATCTTAAGACATTTTGAAATAATAATCAATCCATTCAAAGCTATGAGGGTTAAATGCATACAAATAATAAGTGAATGCAATAAGTGAATCCCTCAACTACAGCAGTAAACACTTAAAGAAACACAGTCAGTCCTTGATGAACAGAATATATTATGAAAGAAGCAACATTGCGCAAAAAGAGGTATATGTGAATTCCTAAACGCCTCATGCTCAAGATAAGGATATGCAAATGAATCTAGAAGCCCTAAGAAACACACACTGGGTGAACTGGATTATCCAGTAGTCTGGATTAGCTATTAGTCTGGCAGTGCGCGGATGATAAGAGACTTCACTGAGCTGCAAATGAGTATCTGTCAGAGAGCAGAGAGACAGAGAGAGAGAGAGAGAGAGAGAGAGAGAGAGAGAGAGAGAGAGAGAGAGAGAGAGAGAGAGAGAGAGAGAGAGAGAGAGAGAGAGAGAGAGAGAGAGAGAGAGAGAGAGAGAGAGAGAGAGAGAGAAATCCACAGCTCCCTCGGGGTATATAATCTCTCATTAGTTTTAATTAATCATTCTTATTAATAATAGGCGTCTCCTCGCAACCTCAATGAAATTAAAAACTCTACCAGGCAAAAAAAACTGATGCGTCTGAGTTAGATAAACTAACTTGGCCCAGCAATAAATGACTATGCCGCTGCTAAAACAGACAGGGCCTGGGGATGAATTGACATGGGTGGCTGCCTCACCGCCTGGCTCCGGTGAATACACCGGAAATACTATATCACAGGAACATAGACGGCCCTCTTCATCACAGGGCCCAAGAAACTTTTTCTGGATACAACTGAATTATTTATTTTGCTCGGTAAATCCTTTTTGCCATCTAAATGGTGATGTTAAACAGACTAAAATAATTACAGACTACATTATAGACAGAAATCTCCATTCTCAAACAAACTTACATAATCATTAACAAAAAGAGCAGCAAAATGTACAATCATAATCCGATTAAATTCTTTCAAGTACATTTAAATACTGAGGTAATGCCATGATACTTGAATATAGTACCAAAATATACACTACTCAAAAGTCTGGACACACTTTTCTCTTTTTTTTTGTATAAACATTTTTGTATAAAAACTTCTGCTTGCCTGAAATTAATTTTCAAGTCAAATTATAAATACGTTTAAAAAAAATTTTTTTTTTTTTGCTTCTATATATATATATATTATATATATGTATATGTTTTTTTGCAGTCAACAAGTTTCCAACACACATGGGCATTCTTCACTAGTGTTTAAATATGCTAAATAAGATGTAACACTTTTTGCTGAAATTTTGGAACACTACAAGAAATAACACAATGATATTGTTTTGATTGTTCTAAAATGGGCAGAATATTAATAATAAAAATTAGAAAGTTAGAAGGTGTTTCCAAACCTTTAACCTGGTACACTCTTAAAAATAAAGGTGCTTCACGACGCCATAGAAGAAGCTTTTTGTCTAAATGGTTCCATAAAGAACCTTTAACATCTAAATAATCTTTCTGTTTCACAAAAGATTTTTTGTGGTGAAAGAAGGCTCTTCAGATTATAAAAAGGTAAGTAAGAGATGGTTCTTTGTGGAGCCAAAAATGGTTCTTCTATGGCATTGCTTGAATAACCTTTTGAAGCACCTTTATTTTTAAGAGTGTAGTGTATACCAAAGTATCATAGTATTGCCATCTCATGCCATGGTACTGTACATCGCCACAGAAGTTTATCCTCACAAAGAGTCACACAAAGACATAACTTTTACAGAGAAGACGGTTCTGAAAGCATGACATCTTATGACAGGACGATGACAAGAAACGCTGAGAGTCAGACATGTCAGGTCTTCCCTCTTTGTCTCTCTACTGCCAGCTGAAGATATTCAATTAAATGCCAAATAAAAATCTTTCAGTGGGATAACCGCCACTTTTAAATCAATTACACACAATCAACCGCTTCGCCCATAGGCATAAAACGTGTAGACTTACTGCACCAGTTGCACACCAAAACAGCTTTTAAATGAATTAAACATCAATAAAGTATAAGAGACGTCCATCAATATCTGGAATAAATGTGATAGAAGCATTTAGCCCCATTTGCCCTGAGGCTCTCATGGTACAATAGTGGAATTAGATGGTAAACCATGATCCTTTGATATATAGGCCTATCATGGCACTAAACGGACTCCATACTCCCATGCCATAGAATGTAAATGCTGCTTCAAAGAATACTACAGTACCACCATAGACCACTTTTTACGTTGATAGCCTTGCTTTCATTTCCTCAGACTGGTGAATAAAGATAGGCCTATACTTGTCAAGCTGTTCACTGAAGCACAGAGAAAGTCTTGTTGGCCCTGCCAAAATTGCAAGCAAAGATAGAATGGAACACAAATTATCCTCGCAACAAGAGCCAGGCTACAGACGTGACACTAAAAGCGATTTAAAAACACCGGTCTGGGGGCTTATTAAATGAACATGTTAAGCCATGAAAGATATAACAGAAGCACATCGTATTTGCTCAACAGGTCAACAGCACATGAGATGTGTCAAACAAACAAAGCCTACAGATATGTCTGCTAGTCCTGTGAAATGATCCTGGTTTTATTAGTCAAGGCCCAGGAGTAAATTAGCTAATTCTATTTTAATATGTGTCCATTGTGGTTGTCTGTTGATTAAGTGTTAGTCTTTAGCACACAGACCTCAAGCTAAAAGCTGAAATGCATAAACAACACGTATTAAACAATGCATGGGTGAAAATTAATAAACCTAATTAATAAAGAGCATAATTAAACATTTATTCTTAACAAACTGCTTAATAAACTATTTGCTTAAAATATTTTTGTTCTGTTTTTTAATCATTTATTACCAATATTGTGGAAAAATACCCATTGTTATATCAACACTTTTGTTTCCATCCATCTAACTTATTACATTTCTTTCATTGTTCTTAATTGTAAGAGTTCTGAGCTCAATTTTCTCCATCAGTAATTAAATCCAAAATGCACAAGTGTAAGACTTTATTTAAATGTAAGGCATCAATTAAGTTTTAATGTACACGACTTTTTCTTATAGAATGTCTTGGTTTTGTTTAAACATTTAAACAGCTATTTGAAAAATAATTGACTTTTCTAATCTTTCGGGTAAAATAAAAAAATAGACAGTTCTCTATTTTGTCTTATAGGCTATAAGTTCTTCTAAACACATGTGAAAACTTGCTTGGTTCTTTTCAGAAATCATCTTTATCAAACTAGCTATAGGTCTATCATTAAATATGCTTTTCAAAAAAATATTGATCATATCCTAAACAAAAGAAACGAACAAATCTTTCCTGTTCTCGGGTAATTTCTCAGCGGGGATGCTGTGGTTCAGGGTTTGGATGTGCCCAGAGCGCCACCCTCCGGCGGAGAGATGAACTGCAGTCATTTCACCGCGACGCGGACACGGTGACCGATTCCTTCACTCGATACGAGACTATTTTCAGATCTAACAGTTCCCCAAACCGATCGCTGACAGACGCAAACATATAGAATTAATTATCCTAGTCACAAAGTACAAATAGCTCTTTTAATTATGAGCGCGCTATGAATGCATTTTTGACTGAGTGAACTTTTCTTAATCCAGTTTATCATTTATAAATATACAGCTTGAGCATAAAATAGCCTTAACACATAGTAATTGTAATTATAATAAATATATAATATATAGGCTATAACGTAACGTAATAGGCTATAATATAATAAAATACTTTTAAAGAGGACAAGTCATCTTTCAGGTCAAAATGAGATAGACTTGTCTCCACACGAAAGAACTGAGGTAAATAACGATACAGATCCGTCATTAAAAGGTAGGCTATGATTTTACTATAAAAAGTCCCAAACGATAGGCTAAATAAAGCAACAGCAGATCTTCTGTAATTCGTATTCATCCAACATTAACGTTATAACATGAAGTTACATCTCCCGTCAGAACATCGCCATTAATAAACAAGATACGATTATTAAAGTTTCATCCCGTCTTGGGTTACGGCGTTCAAAGCTCGCCAACCTCCGCAAAGTGGCCGAAAAGATACAGAACAGAATGCAAACTTACCTGGAAAGAACTCTCCAAATGTGAGTTGAAGGTGAAAAACAAGCAGCAGAACGGCGAAGTAGTTCCTTTGGTCCATTCTTGCGGTCACTACTTCACACACTCGCTGTCCGTTCGCGCGCGGGAGAGCTGACGGTTTCCCGGCATCGGTGACGTAGCGACTCAAGCCGCCAGTCGACAGCTGTCTGATTGTTGGCTTTCTGTGCTGCTACGGCAGGGTGTGTGGGGAGGAGAGTGGGTGCGAATGAACGAGGAGAGGGTTCCAATATCCCCCAGGTCCCTAGACCTGCCTGCCAGAAATACTGGTGAAGTGAGGGTTTACACACTACAGCGCGCGCTGGAGACGCTCTCTAGTGCACTACGCGATGCGGTGCGCACTTGCGCGGTGCCTAAAAGTAATTCAACACCCCTGAGCAATGAGTGAGAGAGGTTCCAGACCACTCTAGTTTCATTGTTTTCCACGGTGTTACATACAGAGGCCCCAAAAAGTATTTGGACACTTAAGACACACTTAAAAATGTATGAATGCTGTGGGGTTGCCAAAAATATAGAGCCAAGTATTTCAAATATAGCTAAAGAACACAATTATTATGCTAAATATTTCACAAACATAAGTTTAAATTATAAAAAAAAACAGACAGATTGTTTAAAATATAGGCTTATAAATTGTGTTAGTGGAACATAACAATGGTTAAAATCATGAACTACAGGTGATTAAAAGTAATAAATTGCATAAGACTAGTGTGCCGGGCTCACACTGTGCGATTTTTTAAAAGTCCTTTAGGATTGTACTTGTCAGACTGTACGAACATTATGATCATGTCATACTACTGGATCTCAGTTGTCATTAATGTCAGACTGTACGACAGTCAAGACGTGTTAAAAACGCCAAAACGGGTGCGCACGAGAAAACTTGTCCGGAGTTTTACATTTTTTATTTTAGATTTTCAAAATTTGTCTCAGACGACCAAGTTGTGGACTAAATCGCACAGTGTGAGCCAGGCTTAAGATGGCCAAAAAATTATCTACAATAATGCCATTAATGGTACTATAATAAACAGTGATTAGATAGATAGACGGACGGACATAGATGGATGGATGGATGGATGGACGGATGGATGGATGGATGGATGGATGGATGGATGGATGGATGGATGGATGGATGGATGGATGGATGGATGGATGGATGGATGGACGGACGGATGGATGGATGGATGGATGGGATGGATGGATGGATGGATGGATGGATGGATGGATGGATGGATGGATGGATGGATGGACGGAGACAGACAGACAAAGCACAACAGAAATAAATGTGACTTGACAAACAATTCAGGTAGAATGACCGATTTAAAAAATGACAACGATGGACAGAAAGCATTTGAAGATGAACCTGGTTTGATATTCAAATACCCAAATGCTTTTTGTAGCTACTACTAGCTAAATGTTTGACTTGCACACAATCCCCATTGCATTTTGCATCAATTCAGTGAATCTTTGCTTGTTTTCTTTTTCTTTTTCATTTATATGTGTGTGAGGAAGA
Source organism: Ptychobarbus kaznakovi (assembly GCA_027422405.1). Taxonomy (NCBI): domain Eukaryota; kingdom Metazoa; phylum Chordata; class Actinopteri; order Cypriniformes; family Cyprinidae; genus Ptychobarbus; species Ptychobarbus kaznakovi. The sequence goes on along the minus strand of CM049800.1, from coordinate 2,998,887 downwards.
GAATGCAAAATCTATTTGAAGAATGCTGATGGTCATTTATAAGATAGAAACACCCTGAGTGGGCAGATTTCAGTTACAGTGTTTTATGGTTAGACCTAATTTATGAATTCATTATTTAGAGATGTGGAAATCAATGCCTCATTAACACAGAAAGGTGCCCTTTCATCCTTCATACCAACCCACTCTAGTCCATGAGCCTTCACTCCACTATCAATCTCCCCTGCTCATCCCATCCTATTGCTTTCAGCTGCATAAAGGCAAAGGTTTTATTTTTTATTAATACATTTTTTTTAAAACAGAACCGATATCAACAAAGCAGATTATTTGACAGTGCCAAAAAAGGAAGTAGTGACAGTAGTGATCTCTCTGTCTATCTATCGTATCAGTAGCATTCTTTTCATTTCATTCAAATATTTTAAAAACAAATACTCTAGCATTTGAATATTCATAAAACATGAAGAGTGCTAGACCTAGATAACAGCCTTACTCTAGCTGAAATATAATCACTGCTAATGACAATCGCTGTGGGTGTGCGAGTTGTTTGTGTGAGTAAGAGACAGCACATCTCAAATGTACTTCCTTATAACTTTAGATCAATGTGCACCCCCCACGGCCCCCAGCCAGTCACTCCCCATCTCATAACTCTGCAAGACAGCCTCAACTTATTTCCATGCTAACTAGAATGGCTTCAGATCAGTATTACAACGAGAGGACAAGAGTCAACTGTGTGTAGTTTTCCTCCCTTCCTCTGAATGCACACAGACACAGCGTGATACGCCGTTTCATCTGTTCTTCTCAGCTCCCAAAACAGCTTAGCAGGGTCAAATAAAGTGGAGCTGTTTCAAGCTCAGGACATACAATGATAAAGAAATGTGTGAAAATCTATTATTGTGCACATATAATTATGCTTCATATATATATAGTATAGTTACCATATACTTGTATGCTCATCATCCAGTTGCACCCAGTTTAAGATATTCAGCCTCTGCAGTTAAAGTCCATTGATATGGATGAGTTGATTCATATAGTTATATCAAAATAGTTTATAGTGCTGTCTGCTTCAGCTCATGAAAGGGATTCTACAAATTAGGTAGTGATGCAGAAACAAATGTAGTGCTAATATATAAAAAGTTATATCCATACTGAGTGTGTGCATGCGTGTGTACAATACTTAGTTTAAATATAAATATTTAATATAATAAATACTTATATTCATTATGCAATTAATAAAATGCGAGTCTGAAAGCACATTGATAATCTGGGATTCAAAGACTAAGACATAAGAATAAGAGTTATATTTAAATGTAATACATTTAAAATAAAAATATGAAAAATTAATAAATATTTACTAATTCTCTGTAACTACAAAAAAGCACGGATCATTCTCAAATCATGCTGGAAAACATGATCATCAGGTTTTACACAAACTTATGGAGCTCGAGTGTTGCTGTCATAAAAGCAAAGAGGTGGCAAACTAAATAGCAAAAAATAGAGAAATTCATATTAGTTTATCAATTCAACCTTACTTATTTTTTATGCAGATACTCTCATTTGATAAATAAAGAAATGATTTAATCATAGGTCTATAAAATATAAGCATGGCCTCAGTGGCCTCAAACTTTGGCGCCCCACTCTATAGATATAGTAAACCTAAAGGCGAAAGCAGAACTAGTGTCAGGCAGCAGAGTTCATAAACACAGCAGGGGGCTGTGGATTGAAAAGCTCCATACTGTAGGTGCAAATCATTCTGTTGCTGCGAGAGGTGGGAAGTCATCCCCCCCACACACCTGCCAATAGTTACAGCCACCAGGAGGCCTTTCTACAGCTTGAATGTCTGTGTAATATTTACTCTGTGCCTGAAGGTTTCAACCATTTACCACGCTCATCCCAATCATCGGAAAGGTCATAAAGAACTCTTATAAGCATGATTGTTCACCATCAAAGCATGCAATGTGCCATCCACTCTTCTTGTCTCCTACATGTGGGGAACATCTCTCGGTTAGTCAATAGATTTAATTGGCTGGCTCAAAGCCTGCTGGGTCGAGCTGGACAATTTAAGAGGTGTTGCTTAAAAAAAATGAAGTGTGAGCTAATGATATTTCTTTGGGCGGTATTGGAAAACAGTGAACATGGTAAAGTAGGGAATCAGCTACTGTATTTTTATGAGTTCAGAAAAGAGTTTTCTAATCACCAGAGAGATGGACTGGCTATTAAGGATTCAATATATCTCTGGAAAACTAGAGGGCAAGAAAGATGTTTGTGTGGTGCTAAATTCATGCATTATGTATAAATATTAGTTCTCAGCTTATTGATTAAACTGCATGTCTAGAATCTTCAACAACCTCTGAATGCAAATCATAAAGTTATAGATAATACCATACCATGTTTCTTCCAGTGAATGATGGGATTTTTACAGCCACGTATTTTACACAATTGTAGGGAATTTCTTCAGCTATGGCCACTTTTATGATTAAAATATTATTAATTTACATTTTTTTAAACAAATTACATCCATACTTCAATACCCTAATTTCCATCACAACAAAGAGGTTTACTAGTATATATATGACGTATACGGTCAAATTAAACAAGTCCACAAGGCGAGAGGACCTATAGTTGAAGAACCTCTACTTAGTCCACAAGGCACATATAAAGCACCGTCTCCATGCATTTATAGAAACACAAGATTGTGCACCTATTAAAATGCATCCTTGACGGTTGGCCATACTGAAAATCTTTTATGCCCACATCTTTCTGATTATATTTGGACTGTATTTAAGTTTTTATATTTGTATAATATAAAGTCTTTTGTTTATTGAAGCTCCTCAGGTAATATTCATTTTCATATATATTTTCACTCTCATTGCAAATAGGCCCCACAACCTTCAAAACTCCTCCAGACCTTCATTTGAATTCTTCCCGCATGCCATGTGCTAACACTTTTGCTCCTTCATTAAATACACTAGACGGCACAACAGGAAATTATGGTCAGTGAGATCAGATACTCCAGCACCCAGGAAGTTATTGGAGACCAGTGTCGGACTTGAGGTCAGTTTATTGGTATATAACAGGTGTGCGACTAACATATCGCTCATTGGGATCTTCAATCGCCTCTTATCATAATTACAAGGCCACTGATATTGAATTCATTTAGTTTTTTACAGGTTCAAGGGATAGTTCAGCCAGGAATAAAACTCTGTCATTGTTTACACACCCTCATGTCATTCCAAACTGGAAGGACTTTTGTGAATAAAAAAAAGTAATAGAGGTTGGAAAGACATGAGGGTGAGGAAACAATGACAGAATTTTCATTTTTGGGGTCAAATGAGTGAGTGAGTGTGCTTATAAGATTTCAAGAGTTCATAAGAACTTAACACAATCACAACCAAGTTACAACTCCCAATTCAATTAAATAAAACTAAAGTTGAACTAAGTTACAATATTTTACGCAATGTTATAGAACGGTTGCGGAAGGAACTTAAACCCAAATCGTGGCCGAGCTACAACTTCCAGTACAATTAACTTATTAACTCCTCTGGCATCAAGCTAAACAAGCATTTTGACAAACAATCGTAATTGCAAATTAAGTTTAATCAAACCAACTTTTGTGTAATGAAGTTCTGTAACAACGGCCACTGACTTTAAACGATTACACAGCCGTGAAACTTCGTATATCTCATCTTGTTTGCTTAGCGTCGGGATATTAGGTCCTCCGTTCCAGGGCAGACACCGCTGTGTAACTTCACATGGACCCATTGCTCCTTCCCATGACTTCTCTTTCAATTAAAACAGCTCAAACAACGTCTCTCCCCGCGGAGCCGTTTAATGAGACGACTAATGTGTGTAAGATCAGCTTCACCTCAGTGCTGGAGAAGCGCCTATCTGGCCTTTTAATACCAACGCATGTGTGCTCGAGAGACTCGGGACCCCCTGCTGTTTGCAAGAAGCGAGAGCTCCTGGGACAAAGACCTCTTGTGGAAATGAAGTGACTTTCTGCTGAACTCGTCTGATGTCAAGACCGCATCTCAAGGATGCAGACAATGACCTGAAGACCTCACTGTTAGTTCAAAGTGTTTAGGGGAAGGTATGTGGTGGAGAAGGGAAGTGTAGAGTGAAACTTGAGAGAAGATGGAAGACCATTACTCATCTAAAGAACTGCATGGATCAATTTTGATGCACTACCTTGGACATAATTTAATGATTGTGAAATCAATAGTCATAATCTTATGTGCTGAGCACATTAAGAGGCTATCATTTGGAAAAAGCACTGAAGGGCCCAGACGAGGACCGGGCTGAAAAGAGTCTGAAAACACACTAGGAACCTAGACGCACTATATTCTTTGTAAGTGCACATGGCAGATAATATATTTTTGATTCAATCACGCAGTGGCTGAATATGGCCAATTACGGATGATTTGATGAGCACTTCCCAAAAGGCCAAGATTAGATTTCAATTTGACAACGAAAATGGATAAATTAAATAAAAGGAGATGTGTCTAAATGACATTGGACCCCACTGATTTCATTGTATGGACCAAAAAAAAAACTAGCAGCACCAAAATATCAATGCTTTTCAAACCGTGTCAGGCTGGTTGGGACGCTGGAACATGAGACACAATAATAGGAAGAACAATAATAATATGTACACACTGCACCTTTAAGACAATTCTTGAATACAGATTACATAAAAAACATCAAATAAAATAAATTAATTCAAATTACATTAAATAAATAAGAAAAATAAAAAACATTTAGAACAAGAAAAAATTATATACAATATGTGGGAAAAATCTAATAAATTCAAAAAAAAATTTTTTCAATCTGTCATATCAAGTTAAGATGTTCCTTCCCGTGTTTAAAGACAACATCACATAACTTCTTTGTAGGCCAGTCTGGATTTCAGCAGTCACTGTCATGGGAATTAAGATTTTAACTGTATGAATAATTCATGCGTTCAAGCACATTTAAAAATATTAATCTGTGCCGTGGAAGCTTATAACAGTGGATGGGATGTTTGCTATCTTGAATCTCTGTGTATATGCTCTCAAGTTCACAAACATAACTTGTGTAATTTCAGGTAAATATTTGCCAGATGATGCTAATTCTCTGAACAATGTCAAAATGATTGCCTGTCAACTATTATAACCGGCATGAAAACCATTTTCTGGAAATTCATACAAATATAATAGCCTCTTTTCACTTGCACTCATGGAGAATAGGACAAACAATGAAATAATCTTGGCAATCAGGCTTTGGACGTCAGACCTCTTACAAAGGACCTGAGAGTTCATTTGCATTCTGAATGGAGTGTTAAATGTCACATTGTCCATGTCTCAAAGATGGCTTTCATCCATCAGAAAAGTCAAATCTTTCCTTGACTGCATTATTTAGTTAAATCACACCTTTATGTTTTGAAAAGATCGAATTTTAAAATCAAAATGGAAGTTTTGTGGCTTTTAGCCAATGCCTGCTATGCTTATTTATAAAACTTAACTGAATTATACACATTTAACATTTTCACTGTACTTCTTCCAGTACAAAATTCAGATGATCCATCATCTTGCACTTTTAATATAATAGATTTAAGAAATGGAAGGTTTTGTCCGTATTGTACCACTACAGGTTCTGAATGTATGAATGGCATGTCAAAACACATGTATGTTTTTCATTCATCTCTCTTAGACGCACACAGTAAACACTGCATTTGTCTGCATTTCATCCTGAACAATACCGTGAAACCTTCAGGGAGACGAGGGGAGAGAAGTGCACAAGTGTAATATAAGAGAGATGAAAAATAAATAGCATTTTTATATGATTTTCCACCCCTCCACATCAGTTTGATAAAAGTGGTGCAGTGGGATGCTATGAGAGGCTTCTCTAGTAAAAGGTATTGGGAGTGCAGAGTAATAATTTTCTTTCTCCGGCCGCTCATCATTGATCTGCGCTTGTGAAATCATCTCTGGGCTGTTATTAAATCATCATAGCACAGCGGTGCGGTACACCACACACACACACACGCACACACACACACACGCACACACACGCACACACACACACACACACACACACACACACACACACACACACACACACGCACACACACACACACACACACACACACACACACACACACACACACACACACACACACACACACACACACACACACACACACAACACACACACACACACACACACACACACAGCTCTTATAAAACAGAGACAGACAACAGTTTCTTAATATTTTACATTAATGAGCCAGTAGAAGATAAATTCTATTTATTTCTGAAGTCACATATTTTAAGGGTGCAGTTTGTTAATAATAAATAAAACATTTTTAATAAATTAAATATTACTTAAATATATTTGTGACATACATTTACCATATAAATATTTTAAGCTTCAGAATATATATTCACACAAATATTTATACACACACACACACACACACACACACACACACACACACACACACACACGCCACACACACACACACACACACACACACACACACACACACACACACACACACACACACACACACACACACACACACACACACACACACACACACACACACACACACACACACACACACACACACACACACTACTGTTCAAAGGTTTGTGCTCAGTAAAACATAAGTCTCTTTTGCTGACCCAAGCTGCGTTTATTTATTCAAAAATACTGTAAAAACAGTAATATTCTGAAATAGAATTACAATTTAAAGTAACTGTTTTTCATTTGAATATATTTTAAAATGTAATTTATTCCTATGATGGCACAACTTAATTTTCAACAGTCATTACTCAAATCTTCGGTAATATTTTTGTGGTAATCATGATACATATTTGTCAGGATTTTTTGATGAATAGAAAGTTTAAAAAATAAATAAAAAAAAAATAGTATTTATTAGAAACAGAAATCTTTATTAATTAAACATTATTAATTTGTATATATTGAATAAAATAAAATAAAAAGACTTGAACATTAGCCGATTGTTTTTCATGTCCGTGGGTTCAAGTGACCCCAATAATGTGATATTTAGCCCTTGGAATGCTAATTTTACCAGGGTAACCCCAACAAAAAACATATTTTATCCCCTGAACGGGACGGGGGACCCCCCTTGAAACACGATTGGGCTAGTTTTGAGTAGCAATTGGGCAGGTTTTTGTTGTGAACACCTGGCGACCCTGCTGTCAGAACTAATGAAAAGGAGGTTTTAGGAATTATCAAGTGGGCTTGAGACATGTCACAGGTCACAGACTAAGTAAGCCGCTAAAGGCTAACGTGCTCCAGTCTTTACGAGGAAGTAGCACAGCTCAACTGCAGCATTAACACACATGTGTGTGAATAGACATTGCTTTGCACACAAGACCGTCCAACGCTACATTTAGGAGATACACACAAGGAGCTTGCGAAGGCAGCGCCCTTTGCTAATCCAATGCTAATACTAATCTCCTGACTGAGAAATACCCGCTCACACCTCTCGCTATGACTTCTGTGCAACAAGGCACGACTCCCGTTGCCTACGGAAGAGAGACGACAAAATGTGTGACTGAAAGAAAGACGAGGGAAGGCTTGAGGAAAGATGTAAAATCCCTCCTGAAGGATAAAAAACCCACTTTGACAGTCAGGCCTCTAAGAACGGTTTGGCTCAGGGTGTTTTCACCGTGAAACTTTAGAGAGATGGATTTGGAGATGAAAGGTGAATACCAAGATGCAGCATTTTGTAACTGAGAAAACATGTTTTGCCACGGAAGCAATCACAACGAGGATTTACAAGATTTTCTTCTTCTTTGATCTTTACCATTGTCAATAATAGGGCACATAAATGGCAACCCTGATTCAGTATTTCATCATGTCGAGGGGTCAGACAAGGATAGTCCAGAGGAAAAGACACTGCAGGGCTTTTGGAGCCGACAGAAACCTGGTCTTGAAAATCCGCCTCTTAGCCCTCGCTCCCTGTGAAAAGTCTCTTCATCATTAAATAAGAGCCAATGACACACACATGGCCAGTCACCTCCGTGGCTAAGCAGATAATGGATTAACCGATTATCCCATCTGAGCTGTGCTGTCGCGGCTTAGACGACTTCACAGTTCGTCAACATCCAGGCAGGTCAAGCCATCATAAAGGACGGATAATGAAATGACAAATCACTGGCGCTGACTAGGTAGCTTTAGATAAAGATTAGGGCAGTCGATAGTCTTAAACAATTCATTGGGAGTAATCTGTAGAATTAACTGAAGTTTGTCACATGTTTCCTTTCGAAATTAAGCGCCCTTGATTTTAAGCATTCAAGTCAACATGAAATCAAATTGGACCATTTACTTTCTTAATACATTTACATTTATGCATTTAGCATTTTATCCAAAGTGACTACAGTGCATTCATTATAACAATAGTTGTTCCCTGGAATCGAACCCACAACCTTTGCGCTGATCAATGCTCTATAGCACAGGAATAATGCAATTGTGCACATCTTTTATTCTTACCATTTTGTTCATCATTAAACGTATCACCCTGTTACAATAAAAGCTAATGTATTTTTCCTTTGGGCTTTATTAATTAAATGAGCTCTGTGAGTCTTTAACAAATGTTTATGATTCTTACACATTTTGTTCATCATTTTGTTGTATGTTTAAGCAAAAAAGTAAAAAGCTAATGAACTACACCACGACTGCATGACTTCAACTCTGCCATTACCACGCTTTGGACAAATCTTTAAGTCTTTATTAAAATATATTGTGTCAGTCGGATGCACTTTAATCGCACTGGCTCCCGAAGACAAGTAGAGAGGAGGGGCGCCTGAAACAAGCACAGACCTGCATGAAAAGTACAACATTAGAAATACGAATGACTGAATGCAAAGGGTGTGAGGAAACATAACTAGCTGCCCATTTATCACACCGACTCTAGTGTTGCAATAGCACAGTTTTTTGTCGAAGCTAAATTGTCGCTCCACATGATTTTACTAAATTGCCATGATAAGACGATGCAAAAAGAAAACACTTAACAAGCCTGGGCTTGCTCTTGCAATTTATTCATCCCAAAAGCTTAAAAAAGGGAGGTTTTCAATAAACCATCAGAGCCCCAAATATGATCATCCTTGTATGAATGACCCCCATCCTGAAATGTAAACAGAGAAATACACCATGGAAAAATTATTTATCAATATGCATGTGTAAAAAAATGCAACAGACTTTTTTGGTCTACGTAGCATTAACACAAATGTAATTTAAATTGAATTAAATGTATTTATTATCAATTTTTTATCAAATATTAAACATTTTTATTGAATTAATACATTTTAAACAGACCCTCCGGTATCTTCCGTCATCTCACTTTAGCAGCCCAAGTATGCAAACAGACACGGTACAACATTTGAAATAGTTGAAATGTGAGAACAAACTAGCTATTTATCACCCGTCTAGTGTTCATAGCACTGCGGCTGTCGCTCCACATGATTTCTGCCATGGGGAAGAACCTTAACATGGGCTTGCTCTCTATTCATCCCGCTTGCTACCCTGAAATCCTGGCATTTAAAAGTTAAAGCCAGAACGAGCAAACAGAAGATTATCAGTGGCACAGCCGAGGCCTCGGGATCCTGGCAGGGAGGAGATGGCACGCCGTCACTCACGTCTGCTTCTAAGCACCGTATGCTAATGCTTTATGGCCTATCTCTGCATGACTCTGTCTCTGCTAAATCTGGATGTAGTTTAGCATTAGAACAGTTCAGATTTCGTATGCCTTGTTTCTTGTTCGTTGGTAGCGATGAAATCAGTGGTTCACGGTTTTGTATGTAAAAAACGGGCTCATCCATCATAATATCAACGGCTTCCGTATTCTGACAAATTTTGGCACTTAATAATGTTGAATAATGAAAAATGTTTACATTATTCATTCTGCACATGCTTTTGTTCAAAGTGACATAAAAATTAGGGAAAGCACAAGCAATTAAACATAAATGTGTTAAAAAGGGAAGTGATTTTGTGTCTTTCAGACTGCTATCCAAAAAACACATAATTTAACCATAAACAATAAAATAAAATAATTAAAGTTAAATTGTACTGATTTTGAATTGTGTTTTTGTAAGTATGCATGCATACAGTATACATAATGCATACATATACATGTGATGTGAGCCCATGGTTATTAACCTGTTTCTCTCCTTCCTCTCTCTGACACCTAGACTTCATCAGTGAACTTGAAGAAACACAGGCTCTGCGGTAGTCCTGACATCTCGGGAATTGCTCAGTCAACTAAAGTATTGACAAACGAGAGCAGGATAAAACTCTCTCTCTCTTTCAAGGGAATGAAACACATTCCATTTGAACCGAAATGAAGCTTCTTTCCATCATAAGACGCAGTGCATTTGCAAACAGTCCTGACTAGAGGCGCATATGAGCGAAAGATAATATCAGTCCTGGGGATCCATGCATAAACCTTTGCATAGATTTCACTAAAATGTCTGTGTTCATAAAAAGGTTGTTTATGGTTTTTTTGAGCTGCTCTCCTGAGTACAGATTCACTGCAATGGAACCGCTAGTCCAATATGATTCAGCTTTTCCTCCAAACTATGAGAGGGTGGCCTAATGTATATTTGATTGTAAAATACAAGATCAATAACACAGATGGTTTCATTTCTTTTCCTATTTCCGTATTGCTCTCATAAGTTAGAATAGTTTTCCCCAATCCAAACTAATTTAGGGCTAGAAATGAAACATATTGCTCTTCAATATTTTTAGAATTAAACTGATACTAAGAATATTGTATATTTGTTTCAGATGTTCCGTTATTTTGGGTTGTGCAATATAGTGCAATACAATTAGTTTTTTACTGTATGGCAACTGATTCATTACCACAAAATGTAGTTAGTGACACGAGAAGCACAAGGCAAGGACACACGAGAAGCACACCTAAAGTTGTATCAGTGACTGAAATATTACATCACAGTAGCAGAACTACACAACACAATCATTCACTGCTGGAGACCTGAGACCTGGTCACCAACTTATCATGATGAGCATGAAACATGAACCAAGTGAAGGAATCTCAAGAGCAATAATAACCAGAGTTATTTCATAATCTACTAGAAAAATGATAGATAGATAGATAGATAGATAGATAGATAGATAGATAGATAGATAGATAGATAGATAGATAGATAGATAGATAGATAGATAGATAGATAGATAGATAGATAGATAGATAGATAGATAGATAGATAGATAGATAGAGAAAATCCATAACATAATAATAATAATTTTATAACAATAATAATCATTTTTTAAAAACACTACAACAATATTACAATATCACTATTGCTGTTAATAATCTGCAATCCAACCATGACAAGTATGTAATTTACAACTGTCAAATATACAAATTCATACAAAACTATAACCTCTTAATACAGCAACTGACCAATCAGAATCAAACATTCCAGAGAGCTCATTAGAAAGGTCCACAATCACAGACGAGATGAAAAATATCAGATCAAATATACAAATCCTGAAAACAATCCAAAGCATCACAATAAACCAAGAGCAGCAGAACAGATCCAACTTACCAGAAGAATCCACGCAGAACTCTGAACAGAACAACAAAGCTGACACAACTCACAATGTTTGATCATAACTATAATCAAATAACAGACAACTGAAAAAACAATCCTCACATGTGATCGAAGGTGGTCTGGAAACCAGTCAGCTTTCTGGAGAGGGAACTCTGGTGGTGGGAAGGTGGAATAACATGTTCAGATATCTTTAGCAATAAAGCCAAAGGTGAATCTTTTTAATAGACCCTGAAAGCATCTCAGTTAATAACGATATGACATGTTGGTTATAATTTCCTCAGGTCTAAAACAATTGCTTTATGCAGACTGCTGTGTCAGCTTTTACCTTATAAAGCCAGAGAAAGTTCAGAGATTGAAAGCTCGTACCATTAATATTGTTTTATCACACAACTTTCTGGAATACTCGATTCTGATTGGTCAACTGTTTCTAATTATTCTCTCCATAAATGTACTAGTTTCATGTCTTGTATCAATCACTCTGTGCTTTCTTCTCACATAATAAAATGTCAACTCTGTTTTTTTACGTTTCACTCATTTTTAGACTTACGTCTACAGATATCACTTCTACTATTTTCCTTTCCTTCCACTGCTCATGATTCTTTCCAAATATCATGTGAGCGACTAGATGAGTCTTACACAGTGGTAGATGCTTCATCTCAGATGGTTTTGCATATTCAGTTCAAGGCTAATAAATAGATTATATTGGGGGGGGGTCAGAGATATAATCAATCTATAAAGTGTCAGATCTAATAATATCTCTTTGCTATTCAGTTCCCTCCTAGTGTATGTGCATGCATTAATATGAAGTCGCGGTGATGCAACAATGTTTCCCTGTCTAAATAAGGCACACTCTGTCTAGGCCTGCCTGTTTGAACCTGGAATCAGAATCTAGAATCAGATTTAATCTACAGTAGATATTTTCAGTTTGGGCTTGCATATGTTTCAAATGAAATAACTGCCATCAGTGCTGAGCTTTATTTTACTAACATCATCACAACTTCACATGTCTTTCCAAGAATACAAAAATGCCTTTCTTAAATTTGTGTACTACTGTACTTCCATACATTTGTTATATGGTGTGACATAGCAAAAATTAAGAAAAAAACCCTCTTCATAATAGCATGAGAGAGATTTATCTTCATTGTTAGATACTTATTTTCATATACTTTTATTATTTTATATGAAATTATAAATAACATAATTTTTCCCCATGACTTGCTGGACAATTTCAAGACAAACTTTGCTGCCATCCGTTCAAAACTGCTGAAAATTATACAATTTTAAGATGAGTGATATTTATATCCCCCTATTGCAATACTCAACATTTTGTAAAGATATTTTGAGATAAAACAAATCTGTGGTTCTTTTATGTGTGTCACACCATAGGACAGAAAATAGTTTAATTAATGTAATTATTGCATTTAAGAACACCGAAAATTATCAAAAAGGAGTAAAGCAAATCTTTTTTCTATTGAAAATGTTTTTTAAAGAGACCTTGTCGTCTGGTGTGACATCTTTGTCCTGTGGTGTGACAGTACAGGCGTCACACCGGTGGACATTTCAGCCTTTTTCTGTCAATGAATGACCTTGCTATTCCAAGCTAACCTGTTATTAGTGGTAAGCAAGACACATTTGCATAATTTTCCATGATTATGTAGTTTAGCATACAGTTTTTAATTAAAAACATGTTAGGGTGTCACACCAAAGGACAACAAAATGTAACACTTTTGTAGTTGTTCCAAATAAATTGAATATTTGAACAGTTCTGAGGGGAAACGTCATGGGCTTCACAGGGGACTTCAGTAACATAGTCATGAACAGGGTCCTTCAACTAATTTCATTTGTTTTTCAGGAATTTTGGCCGATTTAAAATCTGGATATGGTGTCACATCATAGATCATGGTTTTCAGAGACAAAATGTATCAAGTTCCTACGCTATCAGAAATATATGGATGGAAAAATTATTGCCATTTACTAAAATAGACACTTGTACAATTATGCTGGAGGTATTTATAAACATTTGTATGTTTTTATTTTTAATTTATATAAAAGTTGTAATTTATTGAACCATGCTCACAGGACAATTTTGAGATTTGGCTCAAAAAGTAAAACATCGAATAACACTGCAGCTTTTATAACAACAGGTCCATGTAGCACCAATAAATGTTTAAAGATTTACTGCATGCTACATAACGACAATATGACCTGTATTCATTTTTATCTTGCGGGACAGTGAAAATGCCTCGTCAACAACCCTAATAGCCTATATTTTATTTCAACTAACAAAAATATTTTAATATAGTTTTCATCCAAGCTTTAGTTAATGGTATACTCTCAAAAGCACCATACCTTAATATCAATTGGTCAAAATAAATAAATAAATAGGCCTAAATAAATAAATCAATCAAACGGTTATAGGCCTATGGACTTTTCTTTGTCACATTACATCAGTAGAAACTAAACGTGGCCTTCCATGTCTCACAAGGTTTCAGATCTTCTTCATTCTGTATGCATTCATCTTAAAATGCTCCCCTATCTTCTGCACGGAGAGTGCAATGAATCACACATGTAAATGAACTCCGAACCGGTGACAGATGCAACTGTGTGTCACACATGTTCTAAATACAGATGGCCTTTCGCGAGGCAAAGCTTTACCTTTACAGGTGACAGGGCTTGTCAAACCCTTCCCGTGACAGTAAGGGAGGACAGAAAAAAACTCAAATGAAACTAATGTACAAGAATAGTCCTCGTTATAATGGAACGCCCCACCAGAAGTGCCACTCTTCCTCCGTGTGCTGAGGCGCAGGACACTCATATTCACAGTTGTTTACAGTCATTGTTGCTCAGCTCTCTCGCGCGCGACGGTTCTCGGTGACAGTTGACTCAGCCTCGCGCACGGCACGCAGGTTATATTTGGGCTCTTGAATGTCACCAAGAAATTGTGCGGATATCATCTCTACGTGTACAGTCACAAAGCCACCTAAACCTGAAGGATAAGCATAGCCCTTGTGCTGCCTTTTACCGAGATCTGCAGGGAACACGGGGCGACGGATCAAGCGTTCATTGCCCGTGTCCGGTTTATCCGAACACCTCAAAGGAAAGAAATGAAGACACGCAGCAGGAATACAAACCGAGAGATGGGAAGAGACACGTCCAGAGAACGAGGTGATGATGCGTGGGTAGCCAATGGTTAATAGCGCTGACCCATGAAATGTTCCTGCAAGCTGCTGAATGAAGCCCGGGCAGAATCTGTGGATCTGTGGAATGCATTCAAATAGTGAAATGTGTTAAAAATATATATCTAAAATACGTCATGAAGGAGGAGGCGGGGGATGTGAGGATCTTTGTGAATGACAGGCTTTCTGTGGAGTTCATTCTGTGTGGGCCATCAACTAAAACTACAGCAGCCACAATAATAGCTCTCGATTCCCTCGACTCATTAAATATATCAGATCTGTTTCTCAGCAGGACCCTTTTCTTTTTTAAGCTTTGATAAAACCAGCAGAAATGAAAATAAACGAAGTAGCTACAATGATATGGTAACAATTTGTTACTGAAAAAGGGCTAACATCCCAAATGAACAATTTCACAGCATAGGCTATAATTATCTTCTATTTTTATAGGTTATATGCCTACCATCTATAGACCTACTTTAATTTAGAAAATGTGCTTAAATCTGATCAAAACAGTAAAGACTTTTTAACATTTACAAAACAATCAGTTCGTTTCAAATAAATGATTTTAATATGTTTCTATTCTATTGTGTATTCATCCAAGAATCATGAAAAAATAAATTAAAAAATTAAAAAAGAAGATCCACAAGAAGATTAAGAAAGCAGCAATGCATAATATGTTAGTATATAGTTTAATGTTAAAACAGAAAACAGTTAATATATAAACACATATATAGTTTATACACTTTGTTATAATATTATACACACACACACACACACACACACACTACACACACACACACACACACACACACACACACACAACACATACTAATGTTAATAGATACAACATAAATATTTAGATGTTTAAAATGTAAACATAAAAAAATATTGTTTAAAATTTAAAGGCACTAAAACTGTTATATTGGTCATGATGATGTAGAACAGTATTGTAAGTGTAGGAGAATAAAATAAAAATGGTACAAAATATTTTAAAATCCATAAAAATGTTAAACTAAATATAACTAGATTTCATGTAGCAAACACTCACATATATGCTCAAATTTCTCATTCATTCTCAAGTAAATGCATATGAATTTTTAAACTAACCAAGCATTGGCTATTCCCACGATGTAAGCGTTTACTTACAAGTGTTTGCTTGGGAATTCCCTGTAAATGCACAATAAATCACAAACCTGAACTCACTCAAGTAAAGAACATCAGATCTGGGACATACGAGATCTGGGCTTCACTGTGCTGCACACTCAGAGTCTACACGGACTCCAACGCATCTGAAGAGTCGCAGTGTTTTTCATTTTGACTGCAGCACTTGGTAACAGTCATCTCTCTGAGTCTGAGGGCGATATTTCACCCAGGAGGGAAGTGTTAAGTGTGAATCCCATCAGCAAGACCCCGAGAACAGCTGCTTCACAGAAAATCATGCCCCTTATGTTTGACATTTCTCATCAGCCTCTCGCTGGAAAACCACAGGAGAACTCTTGTGAGGTTCTTCTATATTTATTAATTACTTTCTGCTTTCACAGGGGTGTCCTTTCATAGAACATTCAGCTTTACCACGAAGCCCCATGGACATTTTGTGATGTGAAGCCCTGACAGATATGTAAGGTTACAATATGTACTTTCTGCTGCAGACATAATGCTTCCAACAAACGTTCAATTGTCAAAGTTTAACAACACGTATTATCTATGAATGACTTCTGTGGCATTTCATCAGTTATCACAGACATTTTCAACTCATCTGTCAGTTAAAGAAAAAAGTGTACAGTATATTTACAATTCATGCCTATGGAGGAATGCATTCATAAAAATAAAGCTTCCAAAAGGTGATTCCATAGAAGAACCATTTTCTGTTCCCCAAAGAAGCTTTAAGTGAACAGGTTTTTTTTATTTAGTGTGAAGAACAATTAAAAAATCGAAAGAACCTTTTGATAAAAGTAATTCATGGAACCACAGATCCCAATAAAGAACCTTTTGTGGGCTTAAAATGTGCATCTTGCATTTATTTTATTTCTAAGCGCTTATATTAATTCTTCCACATAACAAAATATATGTTATGAGAGCTGTAAAGTCACCTAAATTATGCCATTAGTGGTGAGACTACTTTTTTAGGCAAATAAATGACTGATAATGCATTACCATCCAACTTTAGCTTGTTTTTACAAATTTAAGGACAAGTGAAAATGATTAGCTCCATTCCTACAGCCGGACAGAGCATGCATTAACAACACTGAGATCACGGGTTCAATGCTCAGAGATTTACTTTAACTTGACCAAATGTGCACTTGCATTAAATGCATGCGTAAAAGCAATATAGAACGAAAATCCTGTCATCATTTACTCACTCGTGTTATTCCAAACCGGTTTATTTGTTTCTGTGAAACACAAATGTAGATATTTTTGAAGAATTGTTGCACAGCTCTTACACCCGAGTTCACAGTGACCCGGGTCTGTCCGGCTCAAAAAGGGCCTTTCTGGAGTTTGACAGATGTAAGGGAACACACAATACTCCATAAGACCCGTGTGCTTTAACACAAGTCTTCAATATGAAGCAGTTTTATGTTTTTGTTCCCCTTTAAAGCTTGACGGATGTCGTAAGAGCTGTGTACAGAACAGATAACAGCATCTTCAGAACAACTTTATTTTTGATTGAATCATTTCCAATCTGCACAGGGTTGAGAGATCATAAAAATACATTGTTTATTGAAACTTTAAAAATGAAAAATAAATAAATAACGTTAGAATAAAATGAATCTAAATAAAACAATTATTTAAAGATTTATTTATTTAGAAAAATATATATTTTATTTAAAGATTTATTTACCTAAATGTCATGTGACCGACATCAGAGAACCATGAGCATGCAAATATTAAATATAACTTAAAATACATTTCAATCTTTAAATATTATAGTTCAAAGGGGTTTGACTAACAAAAATAGTTTGGGAATCCCTGCTTTTAAATAATTATTTAAAAAAAAATTTTAGTAACACTTTAGTTCAGGGACCAGTTCTCACTAGCATGCTTATTATTAACATATCAGCTGTTTATTAGTACTTATAAAGCACATATTCAGCATGACCATATTCTACATACCTTATCAATACCTACACTTAACTACCTTAACTATTAATAAACTGCAAATTAGGAGTTTATTGAGGTAAAGGTCGCAGTTAATGGTTTGTCAATAGCGAGAATTGGACATTAAAATAAAGCGTGACCAAGACTTTTGTTATTGATTTAGTTTTTTTAAATACTATGTATCTGATTCAATGCTTTCATTAATTTAATGAAATATAATAATAACATACTCCACACTAGGAGAGTAATGCCTAGCTCACGTTCATTCCTATAGTCAACATTAAGATGTATTTGCAGCACATTTTACTGTAATGTGCAAAAGAGAACCTTATGGGAACATAAACGGTAAAGCAAGACTGTTATCATCAGGAATTAATTGTGTGAGTGGGTGTTACATAAACCAATTAGTGGAGAAAATGGGGAGAATAATGTCCCAAAAACCAACAACTGCTAGTAAACTGCCATAAAACTGAGCAATTGTTAATAAATATTTACATATTTAAAGAAAAACCTAGACCTACCTGTTAATTTCTCTTGGACATGTCTAACGACACCAGGAAAAATATGACGTAACCACCTTGCCATCTACTGGCCGAAATATGTCATATGACCTACAAAGAATATGAGGTGCACAGAAACATCCGCATTGATATTTTCCACAGTCCAGCTGAGAACATCTACATTTACAAAGCATGTTTTCACCGCTTGAAAGAGCAGAACAGCTAACACTCCTCTTCAGCGTTCTGTCATGGATCCTTGGCCATCTTGTGTTTCAGATACTGGATTTTGAGTGAATAGTATTCTTCCTGAAGCTGTAAGACTCTTTCCTGTCTGTGTAGCACAGACATCTCCAGATCGCTCTTTCCTGCTGATTGTGTAGGCGCCGGGGGTGAAACAGTCTCTGCTGTGTTTGATTGGCAGTCGATGGCACGGTTAACAGACTGAACGTCCAACATGGGTGCAATCTCAGCTGGAATAACATATTTCTCCTCTTCCTCCTCCTCCTCTTCCTCGTGTGAGATTGCACTTTCATTCTCAGTTTCGGCTCTGTGAAAGGGTTAAATTAGCAGAATGGTGATTTTCAAATATTCACATAAACACAGTCAGTTAGCACTAGCTTTCTTAAGTGAATGTAAACGGGAGAAATCGTATGTGTATCAATGTACTGGATTTGTGCATTAGGTCTTAAAGTGACAGCTGCCTAATATACCTGCTGCTGTCTGTGTCGTTAATGTTAATCAAATCTTTAGTGAATAACTTCAGTAGCTTTAATAAGAATCAGTGTATATTTAATTCATACAGTGTTTCCTTTTTACATTAGTTTTTTCAATGTCTTACTTGAATGCTACTGTTGTTGAATAGAACTAATGTACTTGAAAACTGTAAATCCAAAATGTATCTTTCTTATATTGTATTGCTCAGTTGTTTATTCGACTACATTATCATGCCGAGTTACATGTCATCCGAGGTTTGTGCTCATACCCTGGCGAGTCGTACGGTGCCATGTAGCTAGCGCTTGGAAAACTAGAGCGTCCTTGGTTGTGAGGAGCATGTCTGTGGTAAGATGGATGTGAAGGCAGAGATGGGCGGTGAATAAACTCCTTTAAGAGGTTCCCTTGAAACTCCATCATCTCCTTCCACATGGCCTTCAGACTCGCTCGTTCCTCCTTCTGCTCTTCTCTGGCTTCCCTTCGCAGGTGTTCCTCATACTCCCTCTGGTTCTGCACATGGAGAGACTCTTGATCTCTCATAGAGCCGGTAATGGAAGGTTTTTTGGCCTTCTTCCTCACAGGCTGAGTGACAACTGAAAATATGAACAAAATAACCAGTTATGCACATCATGATTCATGTGCAGGCAAAGTATGGATTCCCAAATGTTTTTGTCAGTCGAACACCTCTGACCTAAAATATTTTCTTTAATTCTTTCTGATTTTAAATTAATATTTCAAGAATTCAACAATATTATTTAATGGTCACATGACATGTGAATAAACAAATAAAATATTTAAACTTTATTGTTAAAATTTTAACAAATAAAAAAAACATTGCTATGTGTTTATTTTTTATTTTATAATTGTATCATTTAATAAACACTAGTTTCATCAACTAATGAACCTCGAGTTTACGAAACCTTGACATTTTAAGCAAAGCATAAACAAAGAGTGATGTCCATTTTATAAATGAATAACTTTGAATAGATCTTTTAAATTATTCACTCAAACAGATTCGAAAAGAACATTTTAGAACTTGTTATAATAATTGTAGTAATTTTAATTTTAAAATGATTGTAAACACATTACTTGTGGATTTAAATATTAAATGAGGTAGTGTGGTAAAAGACAGCATACTAAATACTGTTTACATTAGTGACATTGCATATTACATACTATCTATTTTAAGAAAAATGTTCACCATGTGTGTAAGGTGTTTGCAGTAGCACGCATAATGCTGATAATGTATTCAAAACAGGCTCTTCTTGTTCGTTGTAAATCAAATGTATTACCCTACATACACAATAACCAAACTAACATGCAAATTAGGCCATTTAACCTCATTGTATATAGAGTGTTTGACATGTTTATCATTGCACACTATTTAGTTTACCACTGTTGCACACTGAGTCACACACTATATTTGAATTACGTGAAATGCAGTGTATAGCGCGCAGCATCTATCGCTCAAATAAAGATGCAAGTGGAATCATACGACCATAAAGCAGAACACTGTCGTTACTTTAATAGTACGCATCAACACACCGCCTGTCATGTCATCCGTCTCCTCGTCAGGACTGACCGACACCTCGATGTCCGTGGATCTGCTCTCGTTTCTCGCGTCCTCGATGGATGTACTCTGGGGCTCTTCGAGTTTGACGTTGTTATGAAGTGTTAAAGCGTCTGAGGAGCGGTTTCTGCCCCAGATGGACTTGCAGAGATCATAGTAATTCCAGTACACCCTGCCGTGGCCGTTGTTTTTGTGATGCTGGTATATTTTCAGGAACTTCTGCTTGAGTGTTTTCAGTTTGGTGGTGACCTGTCGCTTGGTTCTGTGGATTCCTTGCGCCCTCAGAAGCCTTGATATTTCAGCGTAAATAAGAGAGTCGCGAACCGTTCCGCTGATTTGCCTACTGATTTCTTCATCCTGTCGGATGTACAGCAGCGCCCTCGTCTCGGTGTCCGTCCAGTTTCTTTCTACTGACATTTCTTCATACATTTCGCGGCGTGGAAATCTTGGGAAATCACGTAAAGAGTTCATTTACACACAACATCAGTTGATTCTCCGCTTGCGCGTCACGTAGGCCTGCGAGTACACGACGTATGTGCGTCACTCGTTCTGAGCTTTGTGATTGGCTCAGACTCGCTGACCGCGGCATCCCTCTAGCGTCTATGCGTCCGAAAGCGTTCAGTTTTCTCTATGAATGGTACCACCATGCACTTTATGGAAAATAATGATAGATTTTGGACACAGTTAAGTTTTTATATTGATTTTGAATTACAACGTAGTAGACATATTTGTGACCCTGGACCACAAAACCAGTCATAAGGGTCGATTTTTATTTATACATAATCTGAAAGCAGAATAAATAAGATTTATATTGATGTATGGTTCGTTAGGATAGGATACAATTTGGCCGAAATACAACTATATTTGAAAATCTAGAATCTGAGGCTGCAAAAAAAAAAAATATTGAGAAAAATATTAATATTTCAAATTAAGATCTTAGCAATGCATTTTAGTAATCAAAAATTAAGTTTTGATATATTTACAAATATCGTCATGGAACATGGATCTTTACTTAATATCCTAATGATTTTTGGCATAAAACAAAAATCGATAATTTTGACCCATACAATGTATTGCTGGCTATTTCTACAAATATACCCGTGCCACTTATGACTGGTTTTGTGCTCCAGGGTCACATTTTAGTAACAAAATTAAGACTAAAGCCATTCAATAAACGTGTTGAGATGAGCATAAGTGGTCAATAAATAAATAATGGATATCATATCTCAGGGTCATTGTGCAGAGGTTGCAATTTCACTTACACATAATTCAAACTTTTAATTATTGTCAACTTTCTTATCCAACTTCGGCTTGTACTTGGACCGGATTCCTCCATAACACAAGTATTCTACATTTTCAGATCAGACCTGGAGAAATGAGCTAAAACAGTGTCACATATCTTCAGATGCAAGTGCAGCATCAAGTCCTAATAAGGAAAAAAATATTTGATAAATTGATAAAAGTTTTATTGTTATGTACATGCTAAGGCACTCAGTGCAGAACTGACCAACAGCTGACCGATCAAACCAACAATTACAAAAAAGGCTAAATTACAAACAGTCAATGAAAAAAAATACAAAAGCATTGCTTTGTGGAAAATTATTTCTAAGCTTAAAATATGGAGTTTATGTAAACAAACATAAAAGTAGTATTACAGAGAATATACAAAGCTCCAACTGCAAAGAGATCAACAGTGTTGGACATCAGAGATCGAGTTAGATGAAGGCAAAAGAACATAATGGATAAAATAAACATTTGTACAAGAATAAAATTACAATCCCAAAATAATCGACGATACTGAGAAATACAGCTAGCTATAACACTGATCACATGACTCAAAGAAAACACATTTCACTTCCACCTCAAAGCATGTGACCAATATATGTCAATAAAACAACATGAGCAGAGCCAAATAATACAATTATGCCTGTATCACTGTTGCACAAAGTGTTGAAAACGTTATTGGTACACTACATAAGCAAGAAGATCCACCAAATGTAATATCTAACATGTTAAATGCACTGCAAACATGACCATTTCAGGAAACAGAACACCGTTTTGAGAAAATACATGAAACTTTAAAGAGAAATATTACAATTAATTGAGAGGTGTAGATACCACACATCTGAATATAAAGCTGCAGAGGATCTGCAGGATGCTTGCAAAACTTTGATAACGACCATTGGCAGGTTCACCAAAATTTGCCCAGTGCATTGTGCCAGTAAATAACTTGATTAAAATGAAAATCCATAATATATCTGGGAGATTCTACTGCAAAAACTATAGTCACATGACACTTGATTGAGAAAACAACAGCTACAGAATATCTCTGTAATAACATAAGAAATGATTCATTATGAAAGCATGATGAGCATCATGAAAAACATGACATGATTCGGTATAAATCGATTAAGTTTATACCAATCTCCCTAATAATCAGAAATCCTGGTGTGATAATTAAAAAAAAAAATTGTCATGATGGTTCTTGGCTTTGCTTTTGTTCGGTGACATAATTAATGTGCTGGATTCTGAACAGATAAGAGACTGATTGTTGTCTCATCTCTCTACATCCTGGAGTCGTTAAGCAGCACATAGGAAGAGTTTTTGGCTTTATATTGGGTCTGTTAGGAGACTGGGCATCCCACAGCTCAGAGACTCGCTCTCTCGCTGACCACATCCTGCAGGCGTTTGAGCAGCACGTCGTCGTTCTCTTGCCGCAGGCATTTAGATGGAGACTCGGTCTCATCGCCTTCCATGGTGAACGCCCGCTTCTTGCTCACCCCACCCTGACGGATCATCTGGTTTATGTCACTCAGCTCCTGAAGAGAAACAGGAAGCAGAAGGCTTTTAGATCCGCAACTCTAACTGGAAATACTTACAGTAAGACCATTCAAATGTAAAAAGACAAAATTGGAATGAATTGATCAGTTCTACTGACTGATAATACCCAGTTGCATTGTGTGTATTTCATTGAATATGGACATTCTTCAGAACACCTTCTTTTATGTTCCACAGAAGTCAGTCATATGGATTTGTAAAAAAAGTCATAAAATATTCCGTTAAGGGAATTATTACTGTTGACATCCTGTAGTTTGACTAACCTTTGATGGGCTGCCAGTGAACTTGTACGTGTACGCAGTACTGGGTGTGAGACTTGAGCTGTTTTTATGAGGAGAGACAAAAATGGAGTGTCTCTGAGAAACACGGCGCGGAGAGAGAGGCTGAGCGCGAACCGACGGAAACGGAGATAACGGAGGAGCCTCCATCTTTACAGAGAAAGAGGGAGAAAGAGTCAAATACCTTTTACAAATTATCAACAAAAAATAATCAACAGTTATTAAAAGACAATTTTCAAAATAAACCGTAATACACCAACCTTATTATCAAGTGTGGATTGAGCATATTTGAGAGCGAATGCTTTCATCTTCAGCACGTAAGCGGAGTTGTAGAACTGGATGAGGTCTCCTCTTTCCTCCGATTCGCTGTCAGCCTCTGTTGTGTTTGCCTGTTCCGTCCTCTCATTGGCTGTAAATACAAACAAATAAAACATAATTATTTTAAAATGCAATAAAAACAGGAGACTTGCCAACATCAAAACTAAATAGTAGTGTTGTCAAAGTTAACGCGTTAATAACGTGTTAATGCAAATTAATTTTAACGGCACTAAATTTTATTAACGCGCGATTAACGCAGCGCTTATTTTCTGTTTGACCCGTAATTGGAGAAATGGAGATGCACAGTGGTACCAACATAGCAGACGCCTTTAGCGACTTTTTCTCCCTTCAAAAAAGCACCTGAACCTTATTTAGTTTCTGAGAATCGCCTGTACTGCTGCGCAAGGTCTTGCTTTCCCAGCGCGCGCACACCTCTCTCTTTCTCTCTGTGCGTCAGCTCGGTTCAGCGCGCGGCAGCTGAGGAGCAGCGCTCTCAGTTAAACACAGATATTATGTTGCTTCTCTAATTTTACATGCAAGTATAGCCGAAATCACAGCACAGCTATTGTTATGTGCATTTGATTTCATCAGACGACGGCTCGATTATCAGGATTTTTGTGCAGATTAACATCTTGGAAAGGAGAGCTGGTTATGTAGTCTTAATAGGTCGTGTTTCAGTCACTATTTCATAATCATTCCGTTGTCTGACAACAGAAACAGTAAAATGTATCAGTGAAAACAGTTTTATTGAGAATTTAGCTGCATCAAAAATACAGTATGCGGGCAAAGAGAGGGAAACAAATGCAATAATAAATGTACATTTTGCATGATTAGCAGAAGTGAGCTGCCCTGTGTGCAAAAATGTAAACAGGTTTGTGTCAGTAAATTGCTCAGTGCAAAGAAAGAGAAGTGATGTGAACCTGGAATTTATTTTTTCCTGAGTCTAATAGACATGAACAAGTTCTTTGAAAAACATCTATAACTTTTGAAACATGTCTACTCTTCATGCTCAATGTTGACTATGGTTTCAATGATAATAAACATACATTTGCATAAAGCATCCATATTTGTACATGCCCATGTTGATTAGAGTATTAAAAACTTGAAAAGTATTAATTTAAAGTACATTTAGAACAAATAAAAATGTGCAATTAATTGCGATTAATTGTGAGCTAACTCATGACAATCATGCGATTAAATTATTTAATCGATCGACAGCCCTACTATATAGGTATACACACACACACACACACACACACACACACAAAAGTTTGAGATTGGTAACATTATGTTTTTGAAAGAAGTCTCTTCTGCTCACCAAGGATGAATATAGATTATATTTGTATTATATTTTAAAATGAAATGTATTCCTGTGATGCACAGTTTAATTTTCTGCATTATTAGTGTCCCAAAGTATCTTAAATGTCACATGATCCTTCAGAAATCATTCTAATATGCTGGTTTGCTGCTCAAGAAACACCATTTTCTTCAGTAATATATTGTGCATTAGAAAAAAAGGATAAAGAAACATTTAGGACATTGTCCTTACACTGTTCTGCCGGTGGATCCACTTCCATGTTCTCATCTGTCTGCTGCTCTCTGGGACGCCTCTTCAGTAAAACACTGCGGTACACCTACAAACACACCAACAAGATGTTGTGGATGCTGGTGCACCAAAACCTCATATGTGCTGTCATCACAGCTCAAAGTCCAAGGTTTTTGACACAAAGAAGCTGGGGCAAACAGACATTGTGTACCTTTGAGATGTACGTGCATTTCCACATTAAGCTCATGCACAAAAAAAAAAAAAAACTAAATACAGTAACAGTTGATCTACTCACGTGACTGTTGGCTTGAGGTTGGGTTCGGTAGCATTTCATAATGTCCTGAAAAGTGTGCTCTTCTTTTGTGATCTGCAGAAGCAGCAAACAAGTCAAAAAAGAAGAATAGGGGGAAAAAAATGATTCTATAATATACACAAGCAAAAGTTTGGGTCAATTTTTTTTTCAAGAAGTTAATACTTATATTCAGCAAGTACTATTTTTTACTTTGATAATAATAGGAAATTTTTTTTTGCAAATCAGTATATTAGAATGATTTCTGAAGGATCATATGAAGACTGGAATAATGATGCTGAAAATTCAGCTTTGCATCACAGGAATAAATTACATTTTGAAATACATTAAAATAGAAAACACTTATTTTAAATTGTAATAATATTTCACAATATATCTGTATTTTTACTACAAATAAATATAAACGTAAATAAGTGCAAGTGTGCATGGATGCATAAGTGAGAAAAAAAAATCTTAGACAAATTTAAAAGGTAGTGTAGTTTTTTTTAGTTTTTGTCAACTGCTGTAGCTCGGCACAATAGCGTTGCAGTAGCTTCAAAAGCCGTACCTTTGATATAACGTAGACGGCACAGAGCAGCAGCTGGTCCAGGTGCCTGTCCTTCATCAGGTCAGTGCAGTGCAGCAGCGAGTGCTCAAAACACGTCCAGATCTTCCCTCGCAGCTCTGATGAGATATCCAGCTTCAGACACAGGTCTCGCAGACGCACACTGGCTAAATGATACACCTGACAGGACAAGCAATAGCATATATGCACTTCTGCTAACAAAGATCTTCATTCAAGAGCAGATGTAAAAGCCCAGCACACATGTCCTCACCTTCCTGAAGAAGAGGGCGAGGGATCCTGTGCGGCGGGGTCTGTTGACGGCCGGTGGCTGTGTGTCGGAGCTGGCGGGTGGAGCTGCGGTTCGGCTGGGGGAGGCGGTCAGTAGGAGTTGAGCGGTGAGGGGGTTCATATCACTGGCCTGAAGTTGGATGACTGTGATGCCACCCATCTCGTTCTTTATCACTAAAGGATGAGGAACCATCACGTCAACAACAACAGGAATTTTTTGTGTCTCTTTTTGTCAAATAAATGTCAACAAAAAACAAAAGTGGTACCTGGCAGTGGAAAGGTGAGGTGCTGGCCGTTTCCGGTGGACATTGTGAAGACAGTCGTTGTGGTGGTGGTGTTCTGGTTGTTTTCGGTGGTGTTGGGAATGATTTTGATGGGAGTGACTGAGATTCTTTTCACTGGGGACTGCATTGGAGGATCGTCACCAAACAAGCGTCTCTTGGCGCTGCCGGCTGCAGGTGAGCTGTACCGGTCGTGGAGAAAGATGGGAGACTGAGGGAAGTCTAAAAGAGAAAGAAATATTATCCGTATGAGTACATCTTTCTCAATATTTAAAGAAACACACAAAGACATATAAACACAGATTCATCCACAGCAAGCCACAAAAAGATTTAAAAAGTTTGAGACTTCCTCTTACCATCTTTTTCCACATTATTAATGCATTGCTCATTGCCACAGTAAGTATATTCTTTTTAAAACTTTTTAAACTCTAGTTCATACATATGGTAAAAATATAAGTATTTTTATGTTACTTCGTTTTTTTTTTTGCTCTGTGTAAAAAAAATCAGGTCTGAAGGGGTAAAAATAAGATTAATATTAAAAACAATGAATAATCTTTTGCCTTTTTTAGTCCATTTATGTTAGCTTTGAGGTCATCTGTATGCTTGCAAATAATTTAATAAAGGTAACACTTTACAATAAGGTTCCATTTATTAACATTAGTTAACAGGAACTAACAATGAAAAATACTTGCAAAGCATTTATTAATCTCAGTTAATATTAATTTCAATGTTTAAAGTTCAAAGTTGTATCCGTTAATATGAATTAATGGTCGTGACTCGTGAGCTAACATGAACTAACAATGAACAGTTGTACTTTTATTAATTAATGTTAACAAAGATGAATAAATCCTGTAACAATGTATTGCTCATTGTTAGTCAATGCATTAAATAATGCTAACTAATGGACCTTACTGTAAAGTGTTAACTAAATGATTAAATTGTAATATTTCATACATGCATTTTAAAATGGTAAATGGACCAAATATATTCCTAATCATTTTTGTTCAAACAAACACTCTGAAATGTCCCTCCTCTTTAATATTATACACATTTATGTGGTCTAGCCTTATTTTGAGAAGTGTGGTACCTTTGCGTGCGCTGGAGCCCAGGCCTGTGCGGACCTCCCTGATGCGAGGGTGGATGATGGGGGATAGCGCCACCAATGGGAGGTGAGTGGGACCGCCTGCATTGTTCCCCGTGTCAAAATTACTGGGAAAATTCACCTAAGAATCAAATACAAAACAGGTTATATTATGTAATTGAATTGGCCTCAATGATCCTATTTACAATGTGTTGTTCACCTAACAAAGTGGCTTTGTGTGTGCGTGTATGTACCTCTTCTACAGTGGGGACTTTATTATTAGCGTTATTGAGAGCTGTCCACAGGGCCGAGTCTTTGGTCCAGGCTTTGCTTTCCAGCACCTGCTCCTCTACACTGTTCAAATGCTTCACCATGTCCCGGGACAAACCCTCCTCGGAGCGGATGAACACCTCAATCACCTGCACAAACACATGTACATATGCTTTAGTACTTTAAAATAAACAGTTTTCGTTAAAGGACTTTCAGTTTGTTGTGATTTTTTTGTCATCAATATCTACTGCAACGTGATGCAATAGTACACCGTTCTGTACCTTGTAAAAGTAGAATGGCTGGATCTGAAAAATGTCCAGTATCCAGGGGAAAGTTTTCTGAGAGCTGTACGCAAAAAGCACCACCTCCAGACAGCACGCCAACAGGGAGCAATGGAGCACCTCCTGCTCCAACAGGACCTGATAGAGATCAGGAGAGGAGAGGAAGAGGTAAGACAAAAAGCAGAATGCAAGACTGTAGACATAAAACACAAAAATTGCATCTGGCAAAAATCCATTTTCCTCTTTCTGTTTGGTGATAAACACACATTATATGGCATCAGGGTGATTTGTTTTACTAGTGCATTTATCAAGTTTGGCCGTTACACTGACTTACCGCCATGTCTTTCCCTTGTAACCTCTTCATCTCTTGAGTCATGATATTCTCCAGGATCTTAAAGTACAAGATCTCCGCCAGCTTCAGACGATTCTCTGCAAAATCTACACACAAGAACCAGCACTCACTTACAAGATGAAATATGAGGCTTTCATAACAGTCACCTATATTAAACATCTTTTTTTGATGTGCAGTATATCTGACCCATGTGTGCTCCTGGCAGGTCATCTGTGGGTTTGGTGTAGGCCTGTTTAAACCTCTCTCCCATGGTCTTCACTCGGTTCAGAATGGATTCAGTGGGATTTCGAGAGCAGGAACTATAAAAACATGGTGAAAAAAAAAAAACTAACTCTATAAGAAAACAGACTGAGGGCCGGTTATGCATACTTGGATGCGCATGCATATCATCATGTCTAATTTCTATTCGTGGGTGGTTTGATTTTGGCAGATACTTACTTAAAGATTTGGACCAGAGCATCGCTTGGAGCGTTTCGGAGGCCGGACACCATGCTCTGCAGGCGACTCACACTTTGGGTAGCTGAGGAAACGGGGGTGACCAGCACCTCTTTCTCCTTCAGATACCGTCGACCTGTTAGAGGCGTAGAGGGAGCGAGGGAACGCGTCTGTGCAAAAACAGCAGGATGACTTTTTTAAAGAATACTTCTATTCAGCAAGGCCACATAAAATTCAAAGAATCCTGAAAAATGTATCACCATTTTCAACATTGATGATGATAATAATAATATTTTTTTCTTAAGCAGCAATTAGCATATTCTGAAGGATCATTTGACACTGAAGACTGGAGTAAAGCTCAACAATTAGCATGATAAATGTTACTTTAATGTGGCAGCAGTGAAAGAAATCTTCAGTACCTTCTCAAAGTGCTGCTGAAGGTTGTTCTCCACCTGCAAGCGGGCGGATAGTTGACCTGACGGAGGCTCAGCGGTGGCCTTGCGAGGTGTGCCGATCTCCTCGTCTGCGTCGGCCCCCAAAAACACTCGCTCATCAAAATCCCCCACAGTCAAAACATATTCCTCATACTCACGATTTATGGCTTTACTGAGAAAAAAAACGGTAACACTTTAGAATAGGGAACACTTATTCACTATTAACTACGACTTTTCCCTCAATAAATTCATAATCTTATTAATAGTAAGTAAGGTAGTTGTTAAGTTTAGGTATTGGGTAGGATTAGGGATGTAGAATAAGGCATTAATATGTGCTTAATTACTACTAATAAATGGCTAAGATTCTAGTAATATGCATGCTAATAAGAAACTAGTTAAGAGACCCCAAAATAAAGTGTTACCAAAAAAAAAAAAATTCATATCTAAGTACTTATTGAAAAGAAGGCATTTCATTTTATGTTAATTTTTTTTTTATTTAAAGCCAAAATTTCTGGAATTGCAAAAAACAAAAAAATGAAAGAAAAAACATTATTAGGCATATGCTTACTTGTTGTCTTGAAAATTTGGGGTATCCAGTAATTCAGTCAGAG
Organism: Ptychobarbus kaznakovi; assembly: GCA_027422405.1. Lineage (NCBI taxonomy): Eukaryota > Metazoa > Chordata > Actinopteri > Cypriniformes > Cyprinidae > Ptychobarbus > Ptychobarbus kaznakovi. The sequence continues at coordinate 2,968,388 of CM049800.1, read as the reverse complement.
TCTCATCATCACCTTTTAATATCTGAGAAAAATAAGGGAATATTTTCAGAATATGGCAAGCATGACCAAGCTTAAACATTCATGATGTTCTTGCAGTGCAGATTGATTGTAAAAGTGTGTGTGTGTGTGTTCGTTCCTCACTCTTTTCTCAAACAGTGTCTTTATGTAGGGTTTGAAGTAGTGCTCCTTTATGCCTTTGGCCTCCACCACCAACCCATCATGCAGCTCACACAACTTGTCAATGACACAGGGTATTTCCTCCAAGTTTTCTGTGTCCTTTGGCAGTCCTAAAGAGAGGTGAGCAGAACACTATAAATGAAGCATTTACAACCTACTGATCTGATCATAAATTCATCTTTAAAAAATATGTTTTCAGTTCATATTTCAGTCCTACATTGAAGCATCTGTATACTAATATACTAAACGCTGATTACTACAAGTAGACTGAAACCGTGGGTAACACTTTATTTTAGGGTCTCTTAACTAGTTGCTTATTAACATGCATATTAATAAGCAAATTAAGAATTTATTGAGGGAAAAGTCGTAGTTAATAGTGAATAAGTGTTCCCTATCCTAAAGTGTTTTCAAACAGTGTTAATGTGATATAAATGTGATGTTCTGAGGTCTGACCCATGTTCCTGTTTCAACAGATAACACAGGAAAGAAAACAGATCTCAAAATATTTCATATGGTCATTGATGAAGAGTTACAAGTTGTAAATATTCCAAAACTAAGTGCACTGCTTGCAAGAAACTCCTCTAATGCAGTCAATGGACTCACTTGTAACTCTGTCTGCCTTCTCAAGGATAATGACTTGTAAACAGAAAATCAACAATTAATCAAGGGAACATTCTCTGGCAGCGAGGTGAAGGGAGTTTTACCTCTGAAGGATTGATTGATGAGATCTTTCTTGTTGGAACACATGAGGGCGTTGCAAAACACCAGGTCCAGACAGCAGAGCAGGAGGTGATAGGAGTTGACCAGGTCATCGCCGATCATATGGAAATTACCTGAAATAAAGTCATGGGTTTACTCGAGCATTCAGAACATTTCAAATAAGTCATCCAGAAACTTTTGCCAGATCATTCAGAGTTAGAGATGTACATATATAAAAATACACTACTGTTCAAAAGTTTGGAGTCATTATTTAAAAATCCTTCAAAAACATTCAAAATCTTACCAATCACAAACTTTTAAAAATGTAGGCTTTTTACTCATGTTTGATGGTAAATCTTCACAATTTATTAATTCATTATGGATGTGAAATAATGGCTGGTTTCCACTGAGCGGTACGGGTCAGTACAGTACGGTACGATTCGGGATGGCACACCCTGATCCAGCTTGTGTTTCCACTGCCAACAGTACCCTTACTTGATAGGCGTGGTGTATGCCGGAAAGTAGCGATCGATAATAAAGCGTGACAATAAGCACAACTCTGCCTCTTCTTGTTAAAATGTCAGTTTTAATGAACAGTAATAGCCATTATAAAAGTATATGTACAAAGTATAAGAGGCTTATATAAGAGGAAATAAAGACAAAAGCAAACAATTCAGTCAAACGTTTGCTACAAAGTCAGCGCTGTACTACGGTAAAGTTCAAAATAAATATATAAAGTTAAACATTTACTTTTTTGCTCAGCCAAAACGATATGACCAGGAACAAATAATAGATTCATGAGACCACGAATGCCTGTTAAATATACCTCAAACGAATTGTGTCTCATGTTGAATCACTACAGAGACATCAGAGCCAGCGGCAAACGACGGAAGGACTAGCCGAGCGTAAGGCTGCTCGAGGCGGATACACGAGCACTGAGCGCCCGGTGATCACCTGGAGCTCCGAAATCAGCATAGCACATTTACCAAATAGACGCTATCTTTATAAATAAACCACAGATTTGAGTTTTAAACAACTACATTCTCGCCTGAAAAACTCTTTAAACTACATTTCATGAAACGATAACAGTAATATTTTGAAAATTATGCGGGTTTTTGGGCAATGACGTTTCACAAGTCCACAAGAACAGACAAGAACGCATATTGAGAAACGCTATTGTCTGTGTGAAAATATAAAATGATAAAATACACTGGTATATTTTTTTGTGTTTGCGTACATGTACACTCTGATGTAAACAAGCCCAACACGGACAGCAGAGCGGAACGAGTGAAGGGGAAGCTTTATAGTAGTTTAGCTCCACCTTTTTGGTACCCTTTGCTGTGCTAGGTACTCCAGCTGAAGGGTGCCAAAAAAGTGGTACGGTACGGTTCACTATTTTGGTACCATTCACAACTTCTGACAGTGGAAACGGAAATAATTGCGTACCGTAATGTACTGTACCGAACCGTACTGCTCAGTGGAAACGAGCCATAATTAACAGATTTTTTTAGTTTACGTAGTTAATAGCATTAAATGACACAGACTGTGTAAGTAGTCTAATCTAAACCATACCGACGGCCTATAGTTCAAAATTACCTTTTGTATACACAAAGAGAGTCCAACAGAACTTGAAGACGTCACTGATGTGGCATGGAAGACGCCTACAAAAGAAAGAAGTATATACATGTTACCGTTTTCTTTTTCAAAAGGAAGCTATGAAAGGAGAGAGAAGGCAGGCAGATGTACCGATGTTTGCGGCTTCTAGACAGCCGGGGCGGTTCACCCTGAGGATTCTGAAACAGGTCCAGGAATATTGGCTCAAATTTACGAAAAATCACCGTTGACACTTCGAAATTGCGCTCCAGTCGACTTATGCGGCTGCGGAAATCCTGAGAGAGGTTCGACATGTCCGACCATTTCTTCATCTTGCTGAAGAACTGGATCAAACTAGAGGAAAGAGAGCATAACAACACTCACATCTTAATACAAACATTACAAATGAAAATCCTTGAATGCATAAAATAAATGCTCTTGCCATTGTCTTTCTTACTCTAAAACGTTTCCATTAAATTAACTTAAATTACAGGAGAAGACGGCTCTCCTGATAGTATCTGTTTGAGATGCTTACCTGAGCTTCGCCGAGCGCAGGATCCTTGTAAGAGAAACGCAGTTGCCCTCCATCACACCCCGTCCCACAGTGGGGATGGAGCTCTTCCTACAGGCAGCATACAGAGAGCAGGCCAGCCAGTGAACGACATCACCCTGAGATAACCAAACACATAACACAAATCAACACGGATCACACACAGCTAAATGAACCCTAAAGCCCATATGAGTTACATTCATTTGTAAGGCCTCTAAATTATCACCATAACCAGAGACTTGCTGAAAAACCTACTACATGCCTTCTATCGTATGATTGATAGTTTTAGACTTTTTAGTATAATTGTAAAAATGATCACCTTCAGGCCGTGGTTTACATGTCTGTGATTACTGCAACTGCATTTGGTTGTAACATATGTCAACTTCCTGTGTATACTGTCTATCCCCTGTGTATATGGTGTATACTGTCAGTGTGTGAAATGTGTATACTGTTAGCTATGTATATTGTCAAGTGTACATATGTTGTGTTGTTCACACTGCCGTGTTACGGAGACTTGCACCGCCAGTACACCGGTGTACACGATGCGTGACAATAAGGAGACTTGATTTTTGCTGTGAAATCTAATGATTTTAAAAAAGTAACAGTAAGCATTACAGGACTCATCAATCATTGCTGGATTGCATTATGTGTCTTTTCCTCACATTAAAAACTACAGAGCTTTGATCATAACATTACACATTTAAATATCATCTTACTGAGACACCATTGAGAGATAGAAATTGACAACTGATATTTATATGCATTTTAAGTATGTATCTGCATTTCTTTTAGAACGATCTCACTGACTTACATTACAAGCTAAAATAATTTTATGTTACATTATGGCCATATAAATATCAGAAACTGCATAAACACATATGCATAAACCTTATTTTTAAGGGTTCAATAAACTGGCATTTCAAATAAATTTGATTTTCGTGACCATGATTCATGTCAGTGTTTTAGAAGGTAAAGCTTGAATAAAATGAACACCACTTGTATCTTTAACCTACAGAAACCTGACAGATCGAGCAGCCAGTGAGAAAAATGCATCTTTCCCAGCATTCCCTTTAAATGACTTCCTCGTCTTCTCTTTGTGATTGTGTCATGTGACAATCCAGGGAACCCTCAGTCATTTCTGAAGCAGAACACTAATACAAATGCGTTTTAAATGGTATTATTTGATGTATCTCTGGACACTTTGAAATGAGTGACATCGGTGTAATACCTATAGTATTTTACTAAAATGTAATACCTGTGGTATTACACCGTACTATAGGTACAACTATAGTATTTCGATATGTAACGTTACTGTTAGTATAAGGGTGTTCATGGCATTCGCCCAGTGTGAATGCCATTACTAGTTCTGGTTATTTTGACTAGCTTATGTGTCTGTATGAACACACAGGCGAGCTGAAGGCACCAGCTGATGCTGTCGTTTAGTCGTTGTTTGAATGTGAATTAAAGTCGCACCTCTAGCGTGTAAGTGTCCCAGATGGAGCTGAAGTTCTCAAGCGCTTCTGCTGCCGTCTCTTCGTCCATATTGAGCTCCTGACAAAGCCCCTCGAAATTGCTCCGAATCGAACCATCGGCTGATTTAACGGACTCCGAATCCGTTTCATCTCCACGCATTGCTGGAATCCGTATCCGTTAAAACCCGTTAATGTCCAAAGAAAAGTGTTTAGGGTAAAACGCTCCGGTTACTATCGTAACCTCGGTTCCCTGAGAGCGGGAACGAGACATCACGGAGATAACTCCGTTATGGGAAATATCTTCCCTCCCACCTTTCTTGAAGTCCTATTGGCTCACGCCAGTCAAATGACTGGCCAATTGTCGCAAAGCATGCAAATATGACGAGCTCGAGTCAGTATAAATGCGATGCCGCGACAATACATTTCAGAATCGGATACTGAACACCGTAGGCTGGAAGCAGCGAGCACGGCGACTACCGTGATGTCTCGTTCCCGCTCTCAGGGAACCGAGGTTACGATAGTAACCGGAGCGTTCCCTCTCGAGCTGTAACGAGACATCACGGAGATAACTCCGTTATGGGAAAAATATTCAATCCCGCCGTGAGAGAGGCTATGAAGCCTGAACCCTACGCACAAGCAGAGAATACACAATACATACTTCCCATCAATAGCGACGCTGTTAGGCGAGCTCACCGCTGATAGGTGGCGGAGCCAATCAGCGTCTAGAAAGGTATACAAATTTGCATATCTGGATAGAAATAACGTCGGCTGCGCTGAAAAACAGGGCAAACTTGCGAAACGAAAACTGTAAGGAGCTGCACAGAATAACTGTGTAGCAGCAACACAACCTAGCATGATAATGGTAGGACTTAGAGAATAAAAAACACGAAAATACAGGAATCTGCACTGAGTACAGGGCAGGGAACCATATCATGCAGTGTAACCCACTGTGCGAGACAGCAGCACACACATAACAATGTAGCAAACATGCATCAGCCACTCACCGACAGCACTTGGGAGGCAAAAGACTGAACGTCCATCTTGTAAAACCTGGCGAAAGTATTCTGCGAAGACCAGCCAGCTGCCACACATATATCTCGAATAGACATACCTCTCGACCAAGCCCACGAAGAAGCAATGGCCCTTGTTGAATGCCCCCTGATGTGCAAAGGACATTCCAACCCTTGGCTCGTATAAGCAGCCATAATAGCATCCACGATCAGTGGGAAAGCCTCTGTTTTGAAACGGCCCGGCCTCTCGTAGAACCACCATAACACACGAATAGTTGGTCAGATTGTCGAAAGCTGGCCGAACGGTCGATGTAAATCCTTAAAGCCCTGACAGGGCACACCGAAGTCTGAGCGTCTGCATCACGCGAGGCTGTTGACTCAGAAGACAGGGCAGACAGAGAAACAGTCTGCGTCTTGAAGGGGGTAGATAGTGATTTAGGCACGTATCCCATTCTCGGCCGGAGAGTGACGCTGCAGTCACCGGTTCCGAAGCGAATACAGTCACTGTCCACAGAAAAAGCGTGCAAATCCCCTATGCGCTTAGCTGAAGCGAGTGCCAGAAGGAGTGTAGTTTTAAGAGACAGCTCCTTCAAACCCACGGATGCTAAAGGCTCAAAAGGTGGCTGAGAAAGAGCTCTCAACACCACCTCTAGGTCCCAGGGAGGAACTGAAGGCGGTCTCGGAGGGTGTAGTCTTCTCGCTCCCTTAAGGAAACTCACCACCATGGCGTTTCTGCCGATCGACTGCCCGCCCTGCGGGGAACGGAACGCAGCAATGGCTGCCACATAGACTTTCAGTGTCGAGGGTAACGATCCACCATCCAGCCTGTATTGCAGGAAACTCAGAACATCCAATACGGTGCAAGTAACCGGGTCGATATGAGCCTGCTGGCACCATCTCACAAACACTCCCCACTTTAAAGCATACAAACGCCTTGTAGAGGGTGCTCGCGCTTCCGTGAGTGTGTCGATCACACGAGACTGTAATGCATTTAGCTCCTCTGACAACCCTGAAGCAGCCACACATGAAGGCTCCATAGATCCGGGTTCGGGTGCCACACCGATCCGTCCGCCTGGGATAGCATGTCTCTCCTGACCGGAATCGGCCAGGGAGGCGCTATCAACAGCTCTGTCAGGTCTGGAAACCACGGCTGGCTCGGCCAGTTCGGCGCTATGAGTATCACTGACGCTCGCTCCTCCCTGATCTTGCATAACACCAGAGGCAATATTTTGATCGGAGGAAACGCATAAAGCCTGGCTGCTGGCCAGTGCGCTGTGAGCGCGTCCCCTTCAGCGGGGAGCGGGACAGGGAGAAGAACAACGGGCAGTGTGCATTCTCGCTCGTAGCGAATAAATCCACCTCCGCTTCCCGTAGAGGTTCCAAATCATCTGAACCGACTCGGGGTGTAACCTCCATTCCCCTTGAGGAATCCTCCTCCTCGAGAGCATGTCTGCCCCGCGATTCAATAGACCGGGGATGTGCGTTGCTCTGATGGAGAGAAGGCGAGAGTCCGCCCATAGCAGTAAAATCGCTGCCTGCTCGCACAAAGCCTTGGAACGAATGCCGCCCTGGCGATTTATGTACGACACTACAGACATGTTGTCGGTGCGAATCAGTACATGCTGCTGCTCCAGTTGTGGCCGAAAGTCCTTTAGAGCTAAAAAGACTGCTTGCAGTTCCAAGCGTTTATGTGCCATCGGATCTGAGGTTCCACCCACCGTCCCGATGCTGGCATTCCCTCGCACACCGCTCCCCAGCCGAGCGTAGATGCGTCTGTTGTGACCACCACGCGTGAAGTCACCAAACCCAGGGGGACTCCCCGGCTGAAGAAATCCGGGTTGCGCCACGGAGCCAGAGCTTCGATGCAGCCGCGAGTGACCACGATACTCAAACGTCCCGAAGTCCATGCTGTCCAGGGGACGCGAGGTTTCAACCATAGCTGCAGTGGTCGCATGTGTAACAAGCCCAGATGACATACTGCCGAAGCTGACGCCATAAGTCCCAGCAGCCTCTGAAATCTTTTCAGATGAACAGAGCTGCCTTCTCTGAAATGCGGCAGGCAAGACAAAATGGCCGCCACGCGTTCTCGCGAGAGGCGGGCTCTCATTTCCAGGGAGTCCATGCAAACTCCCATATGGTAATGGATTGACTCGGGGCGAGAATGCTCTTTCGCCTGTTTACACATAGCCCTAGAGACTCCAAATGAATAAGCAGCAGTCTATATGGCTGAGTAGCGTGTCCCGGGACTGAGCTAAAATCAACCAATCGTCCAGATAGTTGAGGATGCGCATCCCGCTCGCCCTGAGGGGGGAAAGTGCTGCATCCACGCATTTTGAAAATGTGCGCGGGGCTAGAGCCAGCCCGAACGGGAGAACAGCGTATTGGTACGCTGTGCCCTCGAAAGCAAACCTCAGAAAACGTCTGTGGTGCGGTGCTATCTGAATGTGAAAGTACGCGTCCTTCAAATCCACGGACGCAAACAGTCCCCCGAACGCAATCCACGGCGGCGCCATCACGCGATCATCCGTGAAGCGGCGTTTGCATGCAAGCGCTCCGTTGATGGGTCTGAGATCTAGAATTGGGCGGAGCCCCCCATCCCTCTTGGGTACCACGAAGTAGCGGCTGTAAAAACCACTCTCCAGCTCGTTCGGTGGGACTCTCTCTACTGCTCTTTTTTCGAGCAGACAGCCTATCTCTCGTCTCAGAGCTTGAGCATTTTGAGGCGATGTTAGAGACTGCACCACACCATTGAAACGGGGTGGTCTGCGTCTGAATTGAAGAGTATATCCCCGCTCTATCACGCTGAGTAGCCAGCGCGAGATTCCCGGAATAACTTTCCACGCGCTCATGAACTGACATAGCGGCTTTAGCGGCTTGGTCGTTGGATGCGCGGCTATAATCTGTGTGGGCGGCGGACCTGCGCTGCTCTGAGGCGGGGCAAGGGGAGCCGCATTTATTGAGTGAGGAGGAGAAAGCTCTTTTCTTTGTGAGAATGTATGCATTATATTGAATGAACACCCAACACACATACATTTGAGCAACCGAACTTTTGGCGCTTGGGAGCTGAGTATTCTCCGTGATGTCTCGTGACAGCTTGAAGGGAACCGCTCTCCAGCTCGTTCGATGGGACTCACTCTACTGCTCTTCCTGAGCAGACAGCCTATCTCTTGTCTCAGAGCCTGAGCATTTCAAGGCGATGTTAGAGACTGCACCACGCCATTGAAACGGGGTGGTGTGCGTCCGAATTGAAAAGTATATCCCGCTCTATCACGCTGAGTAGCCAACGCGAGATTCCCGGAATAACTTTCCACGCGCTCATGAACTGACATAGCGGCTTTAGCGGCTTGGTCGTTGGATACGCGGCTATAACCTGTGTGGGCGGCGGACCTGCGCTGCTCTGAGGCGGGGCAAGGGGAGCCGCATTTATTGAGTGAGGAGTAGAAAACTCCTTTTGTGTGAGAATGTATGCATTTTATTGAATGAACACCCAACACACACTTGAGCAACTGAACTTTGGCGCTTGGGAGCTGGGCTGCTCTCGCGCTCTCCTCCGATCGGCTGTAACTACAGGCTTGACTATGCTATACGACCTAGTTGAACACCACGTGTAGGGGCGTAAACAACTGGCGTAATAGTCCGGCGAAATCTGATAGGATGCGCCCTACAGGGCATCAGATGACTCCTCACTTTCGCGCGCTTCTACGCGCAGGGGTGTCATGTGACTCCTGACTTTCGCGCGCTTCTACGCGCAGGGGTGTCATGTGACTCCTGACTTTCGCGCGCTTCTACGCGCAGGGGTGTCATGTGACTCCTCACTTTCGCGCGCTTCCCTCGTAGGGGTCGTTATCATGTAATGAGAGGCTGCCCCGTACACACACACGACAGCCGCTGATTAGGGGCTATTATCATGTAATCAGAGTGTTCTCCACCCACACGACCTCCGCTGATTTAGGGGCTATTATCATGTAAATGAGAATTTGTCCCTTACACACGACAGCCGCTAATTAGGGGCTATTATCATGTTAATGAGTGAGGAGCTAAGAGATTGTGCTTGCAAAGCAGAACGCCGCTCTGAGGCGGGGTCTACATGCTTAGACAGTGGCTCTGCTCGTACGGCATCCGCGGCGAAGTGAGATCCCTTTTGCCCCTGCATCTGCCTTCGGCTCTCCGCACCGATATTGGAAGGGGGGGCGAAACAGTCCTCGGGTTCGACGGCACGGCACGGCAAGACGCCAGAAGAGGGGGGGCCCACCAGCGGCACGCTGGCGGCAGTGAGCCCCACCCCGAATAGGCCGCGAACCACATCGCGGCGGGCCCGGAGCACGCGGACCGGCAGGTCCGCGCAATGTCCGCAGTCGGACTCGTCCAGCGCCGCCTCAGCGTGGGCCAGGCCCAGGCAGGCGACGCAGTGAAGGTGATGATCCAGCGGTTCGATTGGTCCCGCGCAGATCTTGCATACTGTAGCCATCACGAATTCAAAGGTGAAGTAGAAGATTCTGAAATGTATTGTCGCGGGCATCGCATTTATACTGACTCGAGCTCGTCATATTTGCATGCTTTGCGACAATTGGCCAGTCATTTGACTGGCGTGAGCCAATAGGACTTCAAGAAAGGTGGGAGGGAAGATATTTCCCATAACGGAGTTATCTCCGTGATGTCTCGTTACAGCTCGAGAGGTAAAACACGGAGTTGACCCGGAGCGCCGCTAACCTCCCGATGCTATCCCACAATGCCGAGACATAAGAATGGCGCGAAAACGGGCTCCTCTCAGCCAATGGGCGAACAGGAGTAGAATGGCGTCATTACAACAACAAAGACGACAGCGAGGAAGCATGGAGGATTTAAACTTCCTCACAGAACTGTTTACCAAACTATTAAATTAAATATGAAGAACACATACACAATATAATAAGCTCCGGCTTTAAACTAGTCACCCGCTTTACTCTTTATTCCGGGACTTAATCTGTAACACACACAATAAACAAATGTGTTAAGGAGAATTGTAACGTTATGCAATTTTACAAAAATGTCCCGTTTTGTTGCTTTTTCCCCCCCATCTCATTTTATATATTATTCTTATCTTACATAATTTGACATGTTTATCCTTTATACTTAATAATATTTAATTACAATTATTACATATATTGACATGGTATATGTAATTATAAAGTCAATTAAAAAAATCTCCATTGATTCCATCTTTAATGACTTTTTAAACATTAATTTTGCTCAATTTAATTAAATCGCTGAGTTGTGCAACTACGAATCAGTCATTAGCTAGAAAAAACACGAAACTAGAACTAGATAAAAACCTGCACATTTAAAAATTGTTTGACAGGATCAACATAAGACATATTGACTTGAAAGTTGAAAGTCATCTTTTATTGCACAATAAAAGATCACATACCATGGTTTGAATTATACGATTGGTCCACATCGGTGTACATGAGATATTTGAACAAAAACAAACAAAATATCCCTCAAAAAAGAAGAAAAATTATAAAATAAAGTAATAAAAACACCCACAACTCTCAGCATTGCTGCAGATTTCATACCAAGAGTATAAGTTCTCTTTTTATCTTGTGTAATCATCCCAATATAGTGCACTTGCGTCAATGTAACTACGAACTTACAGTACACTCCCTTGTCATGAACACTGACCATGTTATTCTACGAGATCTTGAGGAACAGAACCTCCAACATAGGCTCAATGGTGACGCAAGAGTGGTACATGATGCTCTACTGTAGGACTTAAGTCTGTCTGGCTAAGATGATGTTACAAGAAACACCCCATAGTAGCCTGACTTGCATACACTTTTAAGTATGGGATGTTGCTCTGCCTCAGATGTTGTGACTGGGTCTTTTTAGCAGGTCCTGACATGCAAACACTGACAGTGGCAAAGCGAAATCCTAATACGTGCATATTTGAAAGCATCGGAAATATTGAATGCTGACAGAGTCTGATCAAAATGACACTGGCATTTGGTACCATACATTTCCCAATTCTCACTCCCCATCGGAAATGCACTATGCAAAGCTACTACAATGATCTCCCTTTGATCAACCCATTAAAAAAAATGGAGGTAGGGGTCCAATGGGAAGGCTTTTTTTGCTCTCGAGAGTATCTGGTATATAGCAACTCTCCAGAGACGTATTATACACACAGATACAGTCAACATTACCGTTTTCAGAACAGTTCAGCTTTTATGGAAAGTAAATCACTGGATCAGTGTAGACATCCCATATAGGAAAACATCCAAAACCTGGAGACAGCAAGTATATGTACATGTTGCAATACACAGGGAGACAACGCGGAGACAGTAAAACAATAAATACAGGTAAAACTTGAAATTGATCAGATGTTTAGATGAACCACCAAATAGTTTCAGCTAGGGAGAAAGACAAAAACAGGTATCTGGAGTGTTACAAGGACACAGAATTGAATATATATTCATTAAACTTCAAATGAGCCCAGATACTGCACCAGGGAGACTTTCTTTTCATACACCATGATTCAAATTTAATTAAACTGGAGTGTTTTTCCAACAATATTGTTGCGTTTTCAAACTGTACATTTCCAACAAACAGTACATGTATAAAATCAACACACAACCAGCAACGCAGCATTCTCAGTCTAACAGTCTGAACTCTCCAGTTGTACATATACTGGCTGTGCTTCTCCTGAACTTTTGAAGGCCTTTAATGGAGTTACAAACTCAAAACGTCAAAAGCAAAGATAACACAATCATCCAGACGTCTAGACAATGTTTGTGCGTTTTTGTTCACCAGATGTTACTGAGAAAGCAGTGCAGGGACAATAGAGAAAGATCTGAGGTAAGCTTTCAGACTAACAATGAGCCATTTTTGAAAGTCGAGTAGACTTTGTGCTTTGCAATACAGCTTTGAATGAGTTGAGAGGAAAGAGGCCTGTTATTTGAAAGGTTTATAAGCTGAAGTTTTACACAAAAAATGCACAAGAAGGCCAGTATCTGTACAACTAGATTTGAACCAGTATGACCGAGACTGCTTCCCAAAATGTTGACACTGTACACAAGTACTTTGATATACATTTTCCAACAAAGATGTAACAAACATCCATATATAAACCACTAAATAAGGCATTGCAATGTGAACACAATAAAATAGATGTGATGAGAAAGGGGAAATGTCGTATTTGGTGAATTTGGCAAAGTAAAAAGAGAAATAAAAGCTAAATAAATTACATCATGATGTCACAAATAGTGTGACAAGGCAACAAACAGCATGTTTTTTGAAGGTGACCATGATTTAGTTTGTTTGTTTAGACAAGAAATTTACAGTACAGGTTTACATAGGTCAAAATGTACAGGAAGTGACATGTGCAAGCGTGCGCATGCGTCCACACGAACACACATAAACAAACAAGACGGAACACAACTACAGGTAAACATTCACCAAAAAGACTGTGCAAAAAACGTTTTCACATCAGAAAACTGAAAAAAATATATAAAAAATACAAGATGAAAAGGTGGAAAATGAACACTCCCACAAAAGAGAGACCCTGTTGAGACTGGGGGAGAAAACGAGTTAAATTATCTCTGGTTATCAACTAGTGTAAAGTATTTCAAATTAAAGAAACACTCGTGCTGATTTGTTTTACACGTCCTCCCAATATGAGATATACTGGTGAGGAAAATTAACATTGTTTGCTTGTAAACAAAAGTAACGGCAATATACAGCTAGATAGATTTACATGTTTTCAAAAATCTCGGTAGGTTTTACTCTCCAGTATTTTCAAACGCACCAGAGAAAATAAGAGCAATGTAACCCACGAGGAGAACGCGACGCTCTGACGTCTTTCTGTCAACCCCACCAACCTAAGGGCTTTCGTGAAGGCAAAAAAACAGGGATTTGCAAAGATATTTTTGTCTTATTTTGGGTGAAGGAATATTTAACCAAAAACTTAACTTTCCGTCACAATTTATTCACCCTCATGTTGTTTCAAACCTGTAGGAGATGTTTTGAAGACTGCTCTTCTCCACATAAAAGCACAATGACCAGGGGTTATCAAACTTCAAGAAGGGCAAAAAAGCTCTAGAAATTATTCCAAATTATCTAAAGACAGAAGGTAGCTTTAATAAGGAAAAGTAGTCATACGGAGAAGTTGTATTGTCATTTTTGCAGCTTGACAGCAACTTCTTAAGGCTTTTATGCTCCACAGAAGACATTCATACAGGTTTGAATGACATAAGGGTGAAATGTTGACAGAACTTTAATTTTAGGGCGAATTATCCTTTTAAATTCACTAAAAACACAGTTCTCACAATTTTCTACCATCAGGCTTATTCTATAAGCCCGTGTTCCAAAACCATTTAGAACCAAGTCTCATCTATGGAACGAACCCTGCACTCTTGAACTTGCAGCACCCCGAAAAATATATAGCCACCTCTATAATGATTAGTAGTATCTCAACGGGGGCATCTTATCAAAGCAACCATGTGGAAATGACATCAAAAATAACAAGACAAACAAAACAAAGGATAAATTAATCTCAGGATTGTTCTTTGCCATCAATTTCAAGCCTTGCTCTTTTTGAGTTTCCATTGCACTCACCATGTTGCACTCATGCCACCTATAGCTTTGTAAAGGATTTAGGTTAAAATTTCCACTAAAATGAATACATAGCAGCAAGCAACTAAGAACAAAATACTGTGATCCATCAAGACTGTATCAGATGCAGCTCTGCTGGTACTCTACCTATGGGATGAGTTTTCTTTAATTATTCTGAGAAATGTTTCAAAACACGAATCTAGGTCTTATGCAACTATAAGAGTGTGATCCGAAACACCACAAAGTGAGACCGCCGTCTGTTTTTTGCACAATACCAACATACTACTGCTTTCTGAGAATCTGTGAAAGATGCTAGTGAATAACACCTAATCGAAGGGGAAAAATGCTGGGGTCACTAAGAGCGTTCTCCGTCAGTAGACAGAATCGTCTGAATATCCATTCCCATGATGCAAAAGGAACACGCTAACACCAATGATGATGTTGTCCCTTTTTTAGGATTCACGACCTCTGAGTGTTTGCATGCTTCAAGTGTCCATTTCTTTAGCACACACTCAAAAGGTAGAGTAGATGTCAGTGAAATTACAAGGGCAGATCTATAAACAATACATTGATAATCAAAGTCCTATACACAAACTTTACCGACATGACATACACAAAAGTACTGCCGCCCAAACGTGAGGATGCATTCTAGTCTCCACCGTCAAAAGAGCCTTAAACATTTGACTCTGTTTCCTCTCCTATCTCGTTTTTGTCCTTTTCCTCAGTACTTTTATCCTCAGAAGGCCCTTTTATAGGGTCAGAAGGATCTCGGACCTGAGCTAAATCTACATCAGGTCCGCCTTCTTCCATTCCGCCCTCTTGGCTCTTTTGTTCGGTTGTCTGTTCGTCTTCAACCCCCTTCGATTCCACACCATCTATATGCACACAAACATTGCTGCTTCCCTCCTCTGCTCCTTCCTCCCTAATCTTCTTCCTCTTCCTCTTGGGGCTGCCCGTGCTGTCTGCTGCGGGAATAGAGGGCAGTGCCATTATACTGCCCGGTGGCAAGAACATATGTGGATACAACAGACTATGTGACATTCCCGGGATTAGAAAGGGGTTAAAGGTCAAATGGCTGCCGGTGCTTGTGATGCTACTACTACTACTGCTAGTGGCCGCAGCTGTAGACACCGAAGCGGACACTTTCTTCTCTTCCCCTCCTTGCTTTGCGTCCTCCTTGTTCCCGTTCTCCGTGCTCATTGGAGAGCTTGAGTTCTCACGCTGAGGCGCAGAATCCCAACTGTCAGCCGGGCTGGAGGTTGAGGTTACGGTTGCGGAGTTCGTCGAAGTCACGATCGCTGAAGTGGAGGATGCGGTTGCAGTGGATGTCGCTGTGGACATCGGTTGATTTATCATCCCACTCATGTGAGCGCTGTACATAGATGGCTGCATGGCCGCCATGCCATGTAGCATCATGGGCAGCATGCTGAGTCCATTCTTGGCATCTTCTCCTGATACAGCGGTAGCGAAACCATGAGGAAAGCCCATGATACCGGTTAGTGGAATACCAGGGACATTGCGGAGATTGGATAAGCTAACCAGATCCATGCTGCCAATGAGCCCACCGTTCATGAAGAGCGGACCCATGCCAGCAGCGAGCTCGGGGGCTTTGGGCATCTCGCTGCGGGGTCGCCTGCCTCTCTTACGCGGACCGGGATCCCGACACACGGGTGCAGAGAGGATGCGTGTGAATTTGCCCTCTGGTAGAAAACCCTGGGATAGTGCGATAAGAAAACTTAGTGTTGGTTTACAAGGAACAAATTAATTCAGTATCTATAAAAGTCAAAGACTATAGTATTAATGTATAGGATAAAACATTTACATATACATGATATAAAATTCTAAGTAGTTTTGTTCAAAATCATGATCAAAATCAAGAGTCAACTCTCATTAATTACAGTTAAAATGTGCATACATGTTATATGTATTATCTCTTAAACTTGGGTTGGATTTCAATGGAATGGATTTCAGTCAAACACTGACACTCGAGCAATTAAGATATTTTATATATATGAAAATTATACTATAATAATATAATTAAAACAAATTCAGAGTTACCATGCCTACCCTAATAATAAATTAATACACAATAGAATATTATAGACCATACTATAGATAATTATAGACATCCATACGGGGGATTTCATGCAGATCACATGAACACAGAACCTGTGAAATTGTTGCAGTAAACATTTTTATTGTTAGTCATCTAGCAGATGTTTTTTGTCCAAAACAAACTATAGGGAGGGTCAACCCAGCTCAAAGACTTTGTAGTGCTTAAAGGATTAGTTCACTTTCAAATGAACATTTCCTGATAATTTACTCACCCCCATGCCATCCAAGATGTTTATGTATTTCTTTCTTCAGTCGAAAAGAAATGAAGGTTTTTGATGAAAACATTCCAGGATTTTTATCCATATAGTGAACTTCAATGGACTCCAAACAGATGAAGGTCAAAATTACAGTTTCAGTGCAGCTTCAAAGGGCTATAAACGATACCAGACGATGAATAATCTTATCTAGTGAAACGATCGGTCATATAAAAAAATAAATAATTGTATCTGCTTTATAAACACAAATGCTCGCCTTGCTCTGTTCTGCGATGCGCGTCCCAGACTTCACGTAAGACGTAATTACGTAGAAAAGGTCACGCTTGACGTAGGCTCATCTCATCTTCTCCTCCAAGTTCAAAATTGTCCGACATCGTTGTTTTACCATAAACTCGTTGAGTTGTAACTCCCTTTTTTATAAACGGCGTTTGACTTAGTATTTGCACGTTCAACTTGTAAACACTGACTCGGTACTTCCGTCTACGTCAAGCGTGACCTTTTCAACGTCATTACGTATTACGTGAAGTCTGGGACGCGCATCGCAGAACAGGCGAGCATTTGTGTTTATAAAGCATATACATTTTTTATAAAAAAAATGTAAATGACCGATCTTTTCGCTAGATAAGATTATTCATCGTCTGGTATCGTTTATAGCACTTTGAAGCTGCACTGAAACTGTCATTTTGACCTTCATCCGTTTGGAGTCCATTGAAGTTCACTATATGGATAAATAAAAAATCCTGGAATGTTTTCATCAAAAACCTTCATTTCTTTTCGACTGAAGAAAGAAATACATAAACATCTTGGATGGCATGGGGGTGAGTAAATTATCAGGACATTTTCATTTGAAAGTGAACTAATCCTTTAAGCAAGATTGTGATTCCTTGCACTCCAAACCTATATATTTCAGGCAACATTTAGATGCTGAACCTTAACAATTAGTATATGTTCAGGTTAATACATATTCACAAGTGGATTCACTGGAACAATCTCGGCTCCGCTTCTTGCAGTTTCCAGTCTCTTTCTAGACAGAATATATATGACTCACCGAATGCTTCACCACATCCGCCCAATCAGGCGCCACAGAGTATTCGGAGTTTGCATCCAGCCACCGGGAGAGCTCTTTAATCGCTGGAGCCATAGCGCCTCCAAGCTGCAACCAGAGGAATTGTCGCATTAAATTTAAATGAAATAAACAATAAAAAATAGTATGTTTGCATGTTTTCTTACCCTGCGGCCTGTGTTTCTGTGCACTACTGGGACTCTCTCCTCCCCAGTTAGAGAGTTGACGTCGAGCTTGGATGGGTCTTTGCAGCGATGCCTTCTCTGTTTTGGACGCTCCAGGAAGCTGTGCAATATGTTTGCATTCTGAGACTTAAGAAAGATGTGCAATATAAATCAAGATATATTAATGCATTAAATATGAAATATATTATTTGTTTCAATACTTGTATTATAAGCTGTATACAATACAAATTTACATTTAGGATCATTTGAATATCTTTCTAGATGGAAAAATAGTGTTAACAACCTTGCAACTTTTTTTAAAGCTCCTTAAAAGTACACACATCAACATGAAATTTAATTTGCATATACATCTGTTTTGGTAGTAATGTGACGTATTTACTAGTGAAACAGGAAATTTAAAATGTAAGACAAAAAAAATAAGCCTTAACTTTTTCTAATAAGAATTTAATAGTTGTTTATAATTTCCTAAAGAAAAGGTCACAAAAATATTATGACTTCAAACTAAGTTCTGTTCTAACTTACCGGAAAAGCAGAAAGCTCCATGTTGTAGTTAGGGTTTTGTCTGAGCCATTCCATTAGGCCTTTACTGGCTGTTTCTCTGTCCATGCTCACATTCAGGGTCTCTGTGGCTGGAGGAGGCGCTGAAGAGGGTGCTGGAGGCGGGGTAGGAAGTGTAGTCGGGGTGGCTGGAGGGCCTTCTGACTGGGAGGATGTGGAGGACACAACAGGGTGGCTGATACTCTCTGACCCGCTCTGTGGAGTATACAAAGATAAAAACAACACTTGCCAGTTATATTGATTTATTAATATGATTTATTTTAGTGCAATATCAGCATCAAAGGCTTTTTTAGTAGCAAGAACCTAATTTGAAATAACATTTTTTTTAAATAAGCTTCTTTCAACATTGGACTATATAAGATATTTCATATTAATATTTAAAATATTGTCCTGTTAAAGTTTTTAAAAACATCAAATTAGTTTAAAAAAATGTACCACAAAAAAGTACCCCATACAATTTCTGTACAATACTTTATTTATTTACTTCTTTCAGCTTGGCGGGATAAATCCTCACTTTCAACTTTCTTTATACAGAAAAGAACAGTAGATTTGCCAAGCATCTCCTTTTATGTTTCACAAAACAAATAGTACAATGCTAGAATCACATGGGGCCATTTTCATCTTTGAGTGTCCTACTATATCCACATCATTGACATGTGTTTCCACAAACCTGTTGTTCAGGTAAATTCACGCTTCGTCCTTTTATAAAACTTAGATCAGGAGTCTCCACATTTCTTCTTCGTCCTCTCCTCCGTCTCAACATTGAATCATCACGACGAAGACTGCCGTTGACAATCTGCCCCGTGACAGGGTGAATCAGGCCAGCCTGCAAAATGCCAGCCATATCCAATCCCAGTGAGCCTTGTATGGAGCCTATCCCAGTTATTTTATGGGGCGCTGACTGGACAGTGTGGCTCATCTGACCGATTGGCCCACTGTCTCCACCAACTGTTAGCTCTGTTGATTTGGAGAGGTCAATTGCGGCATCCTGCCAGCCATTAAGGAGGAGAGCGTTAGCACGATGAGGCACGCCAACCTGGATCTTTTCTCCAAGATTGCTTGGTTTGGCAAGGACTTCTGCCTCGAATTCAAACCCACGCCTTGGACGTTTGAGCTCAGGGAGAAATGCTGGGGCCACTAACCTCTCCTGTTGGGACAAGAGTTGTAAATCAATTCAATAAAACTAGGATATCTCCATGTTTCAGTTAATTGAATCGAAATAGTTTTGAAGCAAATCAAAGAAGGAAAATTCATATTAAGCAAGTAAATAGCGTGGTTTTACCAAAACTACAGCTTAAAACACCTGTGATCAGTTAAACGGCATGGATGATATTCAATGCTTGGCTATAAACAAATGCAATCCTGACATGTATTAGCTGTTTGATGATATTTACATTGTGAGATGGATACATTTCTATCGTTTTTTTAAACAAACCACAATTTAGACACAAGACACTTCAAGATCTCATTAATGTCCATGACTTTCAGGCCTCGAAATCACACTTTGAAAATACTCTGATATCTCGTTTTTTCTTCATTAATATATTTTTTTTTCCAAGATATTTCCAAAACTTAATTTCAATTTAGGACATTTCACTATTTTTTAAGGATTTGCAGACACCACCATCCTGTCTGATGATGTGATCTCACACCTACCTTTGGTAAGTGGGATACTGTGTGTGAGAGGT
Source organism: Ptychobarbus kaznakovi (assembly GCA_027422405.1). Lineage (NCBI taxonomy): Eukaryota > Metazoa > Chordata > Actinopteri > Cypriniformes > Cyprinidae > Ptychobarbus > Ptychobarbus kaznakovi. Next base: position 2,948,474 of record CM049800.1, on the reverse strand, counting down.
TGAAATTAAGGCCCTGAGATATAGGCATTCTGGTAGGCAGAAATCCTGCCCTCTGGTGGGCACTGTTGGGCACGCAGGTGTTAGCCAATGAGGTGGGAGACTCATATTGTTGACTGGAGGAAGGCCATTTCCCCTTTAAGATAGTGTGGCAGATACTGTCAATACGGTTGATGATCACTCTGTCCTGTAGGGAGCAAAAAGACAAAACAGGGTATGATCACTCTGTCCTGTAGGGAGCTAAAAGACAGAAACAGGGTGACTGATAGATGTCTCTAACCGCAGAAACAGGTATGACTGATGATGCCGACACTCTAGCCTGGTACTGCTATTTAATTTTCAGCCGAAGACTTACTTATTTAATTTTCAGAGAAGACTTTCACATTTTCAGCAGAATATACAAAATATTTTCAGTATAAACAATTGATGAAAAATGACCACCAACAGGACAATACCTTAGGCCACTCTGAGAAGGAGAAGAGTGCTTTCTCTTGTAGAAGCTGAGCAATGGTAGGTTCCCTTATTTCATGGTCTGCCATCTCAAATATGGGCAATGCAAAGCGTGGTCCATCAACATCTCCCAATAACGCTAAAAAATAAACAATTATTATTCAACAGTTTTGGACAAATTGGGATTTAATTGGGTTTTTGAACAGTGAGAAACAATCATTTATCAGCATGCAATGTGTCTGAATAAGTTGGGCAGTACAGAAAATATTAAGTGATTCCCTCCAGCAAATCTGACTAGTGTTTGTCAACAATTAGAAATAAATGATGACAAACTGTTGAATTATTTAATGCACAGTAAAGGAGGTAATGCGGTCACAACATCAATAATTATCAATAATTCAACAGTCAGGGGTCAGTTATTCTCCTTTTATCATTGCCTTTCTTCTAAAATGTTTTCAGCCCTAAAATGGATATGTACAACATACTTCTGGTACCGATAAAGTGAGCCTAAAACAGCCAAAGTTAGTTTGCTGGTCTCCTAACCTGTTCAAGTTGATCCAGTTTTTGAACACTTATTAAGTGTTCAGACTTAAAGAACAGCTGTCTAACAAGCTAAACAACAACTTGGCCAGGTTTAGACTAGCTTAAACCGGCTAAGTCTGCTGAGATGCTTTTCTCCAACAGTGTAAACAGCCCAAAACTGCCATTACTAGTTTTTTAAAGAATTCAATGAAATTTTAAGAAACTCAACAGAGCTGGAACTACTACATACGACTAACAGAATCAGAAACAAAACATAAAAGGTAGAAAGCTAAAGTTTACAGCCACAGTACCCGGTGCCTTTGTACCTTCATCTTTTATCTTGTCCTTTACTTCTAAAACCTCAGTCTGCTCAAGGTGAGGGGTCTGCGTAGTGCTATCTGGCTCAGGCTTCACATCTGACACCACTGGATCCACGAGAAACTCTTGTTTTGGGACTGCGTCAAGTCCCGGGGATACAGAGGTGTCAGGTAAGGTAGTTGGAGATGATGGGAGTGAAGAAGGCATAGGGTAATCTGTTGAAAGAGTAGTGTTAGTTAGATTGCACTCTTCTATTGGCTCTGGCGGTTCTTTGCAGGATTCTTCCACCAACTGCTGTTCTGCTGTGTCTTGCTGAAGCCTTTCGCAAGATTCCTGCAGGGTCTCATCACAAGTTAAATCATAAGACTCCTCTAAAGGCACTTTTTCTGGCTCTGTTAGAGGCTTTTCATAAGGTTCTTCCAAAGCCACTTCACAAGGATCTTTCAAATCTCCATTGAGATCTTCAAATGGCACCTGGCAGTCCCCTTTCTGGGATTCCTCAAGACCATTTTCCTTTGGAGACTCTATTGCAGGCATCTTGTCGATCTCATCTTGAGTATCCTTTGTCTTCGGACTGTCTGGAGAAAGGTCTTCTTTCTCAAAATTAAACCCTATGCTTTTAGCTTCTTCTTCTGGACTGGGAACACCATGTGTGATGTTTGAATCACTAAGCTTGTCCTCTTGCTCCTCACTAATGGGATCTGTCTGGTCAAGACTTACATCCGGGAGTCCAAGATGTGGTGGTGGAACATATTCTGGAAGACTGGCTGACAGATCTGTCTGATCCACAGAAGTGTCTCCAACATTAAGGTCTTTGAACAACATGAAGCTCGGTGCCAGAGGTTCAACAGGGTTGCTTTGAGAGTCCGAACTAGGCATGCTCAAACAGTCGGTGAGCATATCATCACCCTCCTGTCCATCTTCTGGTTGAGGAGCATCAAGAAAGCTGGGTTCCAAAGTTTGTGCTCCCAAGATGGGATCAGTCTCGTTGAACATGTCAGAGGTTTCAGCAGGATCCGAGCTTTCCCATGGAGTTTGAAGTTCATCTAGTTCCACAGAAGGAGCCATTAAGCCAGTTTCCTCTGAGGATCCTTGCTCTCCCACCAGAACATCGCTGCGAAGTTTCCCAGCTATGGAGTCCGCCATGTCTCCTTGAGACCCATTTAACTCCCCTTGCACACCGTAAGAATTTAGCATATTCTGCCCACCGGTTGCAGAATTGAACGGGAATCCATTGAAGGTCTCTTTACCAGATTTGCCATGTAGTGTGTCTGATGTCAAGCCTTCATGTTGTAAAGACCCCAACTCCAGAGAGTCATCCAATGGAGGACAATCCAAAAATCCTTCCCCATTTCCTGTACCTATCCCTAGGGAACTTCCAGACTCTGATGCCACCACTTCTGTGGGCTGGTGATGCCCATGAGTATGCACGAGTTGTGTTGGCGTGTGGTGTGAAGATGTGGGATGATACTCTGGAGGTTGTGGGGACTGACAATGCCCAAGGTTGGCATCATACAAGTAGCAATGGTGGTGGGGCAATACTGGGACTGGATATCTGTGGTTTTCTTTATGAACATAGTTCCGGTGGGCCTCCAGGAAGGATAATTGGGGGTCATTGAGGATGTAGAAGTCAGTTCGACTCAAGCCATGCTTAGCGACCCCAATGAGAAGATCACGGTCATGTTTGCCACACTCCCACCAGACGGGTAAATACAAGCTAGGGCGACAAAGCTGCAGTCGTGCCCCCAGGAGTGGGTGGCGCAATGCTTGCTCACGGACCTTTCTCAAAAGCTCGATACGGTATAATGTTCGGGCAGCTCGCTCTTCTGTAACAGGCTCCACAAACAGTGAAGGATCCACGTTACCTACATGAGACAAGAAGTTTTGTATACATTATGACTATGATTTAGCTTCTATTAATCTTTCCACCAAACTATCAACTGCCTTTTTTACCTTCATCTTTTCTGGGTGGCAGTCTACACGCAGTTCGACACATTGAAATAAAGCTGTGGAAATATCTCTCTAAGCTTTCATCGGTCTTCCTCTCCAATCGAGCAAGGGCACGGAACTGATTCCAGTCAAAATTCTTCTTCTCCGGGTCATACACTACTCCAAACGAGGACACTGTGCGATAGAAGTCAGCCTGCTCTCGACGTGTCCACCTGTGTCAAAGGAGATGTTTTTTTTTTTTTAAATGACATTTCCCTCAAAAAAATTAATTAACTGATTTTTAGCACACATTATTAATCTCTAAGCCAAAGCAGAATCAAAATACTATTATTTCAATGTTCATCATGACCTGAAATGTTTCAATGATTTTTTTTTTTCGGTCAAGAACTTTATGCTAGCCAATAATTCTATTTAGCTTTTAGCTGTTGCTTTTGTCTTTTTTTATCATGTTGTTATATATATATATATATATATTTATTTTACTTTGTTGATGTTCCTCATTCTCTTAACACTTAGTGTTTATGATTACTTCAACATGACTTGAAGGCAGCAAGAATACTATAATTTGACCCAAAGGAGCTTGTTTCCATTTGCATATTCAAGCAAGTAAAAATCTTTGATTTCTTCTTGAGAAAATAACTGTAGACAATAAAACAATCGCATAACTTGCCTTCGTTGCCACTCCAAAAAGAGTGGGTCAGGCTCAGTAGTGCAGTGCCTAAACTCTCCTATTTGCCAGGCCAGAGGTGCAATTCCCTCGTGTAAGAGGAAATCATGATGAAGTGGTTCACGTCGTGTATAACGCTGATAGGCAGTAATGAGCCGTCGCAGACGTGCTGTAAGAGCCGAGCTTGCTGGCCATTGTATCCGTCCCTGCTCCATTACTTCTGCAACAAGGTCTCCTGCGAGAGATCCTATAAATCCCCCTTCAAAAGAAATTACACTTTAGACTCAACATTAAAATAAGTTCATATTAGTTGGTGTCAGATTTATAAAGATGCCAATGCAATAGAGACCAATATGACAACTTTTAAATAAATTATTTTTTCACCTGCATACTAAAGTTCAAGTTTAGAGAATTCTGAACATGTGAATTTTTATAAAAAAACAAAAACAAATAGCATATTTATAGCATAAAAAATATAGTAAATTTTCTCAATGTATCCAGCGCTATATATTAGGGATGGGACGATACACCTACCTCCCGATTCGATACTATCACGATACTTGGTGCAGATACAATATGTATTGCGATTTGTTTAAAGAATTTCGATTCAACAAGTATTGCGATTCGATATTGCTATGTATTGCGATTTTTGTTTTTAACTCTAGAGTCTAGACCAAGGGAAAAAGTTAAATGATACACTTAATATACAGACTGTCACAATTAAAAAAAATCACACATCTTAGCCATTACTATTGCAATTCGATATTACAATTTATTGTAATTTTTGTTTTCTTATTAAAGACTAGACAATGGAAAATAGTTGATTATACCCTTCAAAGAGACTGTATATGATGAGTCATATTAACAAAAACAATGCATCACATCTTTCTACACTTTTATTTCAGGAGCATACACAATGTATATTTAAATTACCTTGAACCATGAAACCTTAAAGTACCAAAACCTTGAACTTGCACATGAATGTAATAATCAAATAATCAAAAAAAAATACTTTCTGAAATAAAATAAAGTGCTGTTACTTTGCATAGCGTTTTAGTCATGTTTAGTCACGTTTTCCGGCAGTCGGGATTCAAAACGTGAAGGTGCAGAAAGAATTCAGGAAGAGATTTGATCCTCTTCCTCCGTCATGGTCGGCTTTCTCGCGCCGGCTTTAAACGTATATGACGTCATCTAATGCAGCGGCACTACGCAAGCAGAACGATCGCTGTACGACATCAAAGCACCGAGAGAGCTACAGAGAGCAGACGGCTCCCACTGATATATATTATAATCATGGCTACCGCATGCTTTCGAATCGCTCTCACTGTACTTTGTTGTCATGCGCTGATCGTCTGCTCGCTGCTGCTCCAAGTCCAACACACATATATTTCACCCTCTGTTGGAGTTACAAAGCACTAACTTCTCTCCACCACCTCTTAGGAAAAATAAAATAATGAAATAAAAATCGATTCGGAGGTAAACCAATCGATTTTAAAATAGTTTTAAAAAGAATCGCGATAGGCGAATACATTTTTTCTCCCACCCCAACTATATATTTTTATTTATATATATATATATACACACACACACACACACACACACACACACATATACACACACACACACACACACACACACACACACACACACACACACACACACACACACACATACATGCAAACGTTTAATGTCACAGAAAAGCATGACATAATCCCCTCAAATGGTTAAAATCTTTTGTGACCATCTATTAAGTACTGCTAAATAAGTAAACAGATAAGGAAGGTTTCAATACCTGTCACCGTATTTTCATTTTTCCCAGTTTCCTCTGACATGGGTTCCTCCTTTGTAAAAGAAAACTTAACTTAAATGAACAGTCTGAGCATTTAGTTAAAACGCTTTGCAAAATTAATCTGACTTCATACTTCTTTGTCTTCCTATTATTACCTTGATCTCTACTTTGTCTTCTAATTCCTCAGACTTAATATCGTTCTCCTCTTTGATTTCATCACTCTTGCTGATACTGCAAAAGAAGAAACGTGTTTATGGGTGTAAGAGCCAAGCGGTGCAACTGTTTTATCTCTGCTGCTCAAAAGCATATTACCTATCAGGTGCATCTGAAGCAGTTTCTGCTCCACTTTGCTCTACTGTCAATGCAGTGACATGAGGCATACCCACTCGCTCCAGGAAACACAGAGCAGGGTCTGCACGCATGGCGTTATATCGCTCATACCCTGCATGGGACAAAAAGAGAAGTTAATGCACATGATGAAAGCAAGAGGAAGTCAATATGAACTATATGAAGTATATAAAGATTTGTTAAATGAATTCAAATGCATCACATCTCTGCTAAAAAGTAAAAAATGACTTCTGTATTTGTGTCTGCACGGATTTCCATTGCTTAAGCACAATAATTGCATCATAAAACTGAGTGTGATAGTTGCCCCTATTCTTCTTTGATTATGTCTCACCATGTTTGTGAACTCCAATAAGCAGCGATTTATCGGCTTCAGCATCCCACCATATAGTAGGTATCTCAATATAGTCGATATCAGGGAGGGTTACCTCCAGTTTACTGTAGAAAACACAGAAATCCTTACATATTAAGCTACTCTACAATGAAAACATTTGACACAGAATTCATGGAGTACGCATGAGTTTAAGATCATTTGTGGGCCATGTGGTACCTGGCTGGAATCCCTTCAAGAGCCTGATTAGCAGCCTCCCCCAGCACTTCGACCTTCAGATAGTACAGCATCCGCACCCTCAGTAGCACCCTGTTTATGACACGATATAAGATGATCACACATTTAAAACCCTGTAATTATGATGAGCACATGTATCAATTACATTATGTCTGATCTCATAATATTGTAATTAAATAAATATTGTTTTATGACAGGTAGGATGTATGAACATTTTAATTTTGCACCCTGATTAAAGTACTTACTATTTATGTAGTATGACCAGAGTGCAAAATGCACTTTTTCTACACTTTGCAAATGCATACTCATGCTGTGCAATATCCACAAGTCTTACTTGTTGCAGTGTTGCTTGAGGTGTTTCTTGTAGCTGTCGTCCTGAAGCACAACCTCTGGGTTACAGTGGACTAGCCAGTCTACATTCTTCAGTTCAGGGGGACTCAACTGGTTCTTCAGCTTCTTGCCTTTACGACCCCGTGGGACAGGAGCAGACAGACCTGGACGGGTGAACATACATTTTTCTACAATTATATAAAGGGCAGTCATTGAATTCTGTTTAAATGGACAAATAACTGGATAAAAATGAATAAAGAACTAGGGATGCTTATGATTAAAGGAGGGGTATGTATTCTTTCAAAAACGCTTTAGAAAACTGAGCACCAAAACAAACTTGTAGCCAATCAGCTGTAAGGGGCGTGTCTACTCATGATGCAGAGGAGAGAGCGCTCATCGGGCACATGACAGACATTAGTCGAGCCCAGAGATGACAGAAAGATAGAGATGGCGGATGAAAAAAAAAAACAAGAGGAAAATGTCTGCGGAACAAAAGAAGGCTTACACCGTGTCTACACCGGATGCGACAGTTGTCCTGTTGCGGTCTGTCTACACTGGACGCAACAAAGCGAGCGTTGAAAATCATTCTAAATTTGTGTCAATATGTCATAAATAGAAAGTGGCAGCAGTTTTCTATCAGGGATTTGTCGTGTCACGGCGCGGCATCCAGTGTAGACAGGATCACTGATTATAACGAGTTCTATAATATTTTATAGTATAGTATCTGCGAGTGAGCGACGCCTCGTGGTACCATCAAAGAGAGGCTCAAAATCACTCTCCAGAACATTCTTGTTCACCGTTCCTGGCTGGTGGAATGATCTTCCCACCCCTATCCGAAATACTGGATCCATGTCAATCTTTAAGCAACAACTGAAAACTCATCTCTTTCTCTCCTTCCCTTGCTAGCTTGTACTTATTTGAACAATGCCTGAGACTTGGTGTTACGAGCACTTCCTCTGTCTGATTGCCTCTTCAAGATGAATCCCCAATTTATACATTCCCCAATTGTAAGTCGCTTTGGATAAATGCGTCTGCAAAATGACTAAATGTAAATGTAAATTGTTGCGCGGCTCGCGTCCGGTGTAGACACGGTGTTACGATAAGACAAGAAGGACCCGTGTAATATCGGATCAGCTTTCCAGCGCTGGAGAGAACTGAGTAACATTGGTTTTGCTTTGTTTCACAGAACTAAACGTTGCCGTACGTATGTGTATCAAAATAGGGCCGAGACCCTTTTGGGGTAGGAGCGTGTTTGTTTTGGTGATTTCAAATGTCAACATTGGCTACCAGAAATAACTGACCCCACCTTTAATCAACATCCACATAATGGTAATTAATAATTGTATTGTTTAAATATACGGTCAATCAATTTCAACACATATTTTTGTTTATTCAAGTACTGAAAGCATTCTGTTGTAACTTTTTTAAAAAAAAGTGTATATTTACTGGTGTATAAGTGTATTTAAATAACATTAATTAAAGAAAATATTTTCTGGTAAATTAAACACTAAACACTTACACTAAATCTTTCCATTTTTTTATTTGAAAATGTAACAAAATCCTTTAAAACTCTTTGGAGACCTGCACAAGCATGGTACAGTATTAGTTTGAATGATTAATGGATTTAAATAACAAAAGTTTCTGAATAAAGTCATCTTAAAAATAATGAATGAATGAATGAATTGATAAAAAATAACTGAGGATGTGAACAAAGTCATTAATAACCTGAGTGGTTTTGTAGTGCTTGATTGTGTCCGTCTTTAGTGGGTGTGATCAGATCCCAGATGAAGCTCTTAATTTTATCATCTCCCTTATAATGACGAACACAGTAGACCAGAAGAGCCCTGCACAGCACCTCCATGTCTCTCTCCGTCAGGTGCCATTTAAAACGTCCATGATTAAGAATATCATTCCAGCGACCCCACCTGTACACACACAAAACATTTCATTGGTCTAAGATGTATAACCTGCATATGGCCATATTTTACGGCTCCGATATTTGTACCATCTGCTTGACTTGCAAATATAATGGCAGAAAATGGTCTTAGATTATTTCCTTTAGTTTTTGTTCCCTTGTTTGGAAACAGTCACTTCATTAACAGCCTGTTGTAGGGCAACAGAAGGTGACCCAGAAGGAACGAGTGGGCAGCTGAAAGCAAATTAAGCACTAACCCGAAAATTAGAAGGTTTTTCTCCACTCTGAAGCACTCCGCTCGGAGGTAGCGTCTGTTGCGATCGCTGAGACGTCTTGTGCGACAGGGTCGTTCCTCTGAGTCACTATCCAGTTCAGAGAACTCCATGAGTTCATCGTCCTCAAATGAATTATAGTGACGCGTCTGCTTCCGTACGCGAGGGGTGTCGATCACCAGACTCTCCTGGCACAGAAAAAGACATGAGTCAGAAAGTGTTGCAGTCTCAATATTTTACTCCTTAAACGTCACCAATATGCAAACAGTCTAGAATGTGCCCACTAAAAATCACACATTAAAGCAACCCATCTGTTTTGATTCTGCTGATATTCAAATGACCCCTATTCTCTCTCTAATCTATGAGTTGATTCTTTTGCATTACACCATCTGAGTCATGGTAAGCTCATATATGCAAAGCGTTGGCTTTTAAACCATCACGATTTTTACCTTTTCTGCCTTGGAGTCAATTTCCAGTTCAGCAATTTTGGCCCACTTTTGCCAGAAGTTTGGATCATCCAAAGAAATATCTGTACGGTTCCCTGAAGACACAAAGCTAGCCTGGAATTGGTAAAAAAAATAAAGGATTATGAGCACTTTATTAAAATACCGATCACATGTTAAAACCTGTGTTTTTACTGATACAAGCAATGCTTATTCATCTTGTTCAATGACTTTTCCACTCATCCACCATATTTGTGACCCTGGACCACAAAACCAGTCATAAATAGCACGGGTATATTTGTAGCAATAGCCAAAAATACATTATTTTTGGCATAAAAGAACAAAAGAAAAAATTGACCCATACAGTTTAATTAAAGATCATGTTCCATGAAGATATTTTGCAAATTTCCTACAGTAAATATATCAAAACTTAATTTGTTATTAGTAATATGCATTGCTAAGGATTTCATTTGAAAGACTTTAAAGGCGATTTTCTCAATATTTAGATTTTTTTTGCACCCTCAGATTCCAGATTTTCAAATAGTTGTATCTCGACCAAATATTGTCCGATCCTAACAAACCATACATCAATGGAAAATGTATGTAAAAAAAAGACCCTTAGGACTGATTTTGTGGTCCAGGGTCACATTTATGACCAACAGTGGTGAATAATAATATGCGTAGTAATTAATAATTATATTGGTGCATGATAATAATAAGAAATATTTCTCGAGCAGCAATTCAGCATATTAGAATGATTTCTGGAGGATCATGTGACACTGAAGACTGGAGTAATGATGCTGAAAATTCAGCTTTGATCACAGGAATAAATTACATTTTAAAATATATTCAAACAGAAAACTGTACTTTTGAATTAAATAAATATTTCACAATATTACAGTTTTAGTGTACTTTTGATCAAATACATGCCACCTTGGTAAGCATCAGAGACTACTTTCAAAAACATAAAAAAATCTCATAGACTCCAAACATTAATGGTAGTGTATATCGATGTGTGTACCTTGGCAAACGTTGATCCCTTCCCCTCAGACTGGATTGTGATGGTCTGTGTGCGTCTCTGAAGGATCTGATCAATATCCTCCTCACAAAATTTAGAGCCCTCATCTTCCTCGTCCATAAGCGCCCCGTACGCTCCCTTCCTGAGGAGATCTTCCACCTCCAACTTAGACAGCTGCTGAACCTGAAAGAGGACGGCACAGTAATTAGACAGCAATGTTCTAGTCAATGTAACAAGTCCCAGCATAAACTAGCACACACACATATATATATATATATATATCCATCAAAAAATCATATAATCTTAAGTAGTTGAGTAAACAATGAAAGAGTTTGTATTTTTGGGCTAACAAATAGTAAGCCATAAGGATAGTGAAGGATGCCACCTTTGGCGGATACGTTTTCTCAATTCATCATCACTGGAAGAACAAGTTCAAAGTTGTTTATCCCTCACCCCATTGAGACTGCCTTTGCGGTTGATGTCCTGCAGAACAGCTTTATCCAATCCCAGTTTCAAACTGGCCTTGTCAAACATCTCCCTCTCATAGGAGTTTCGTGTGATAAGGCGATACACTTTTACCGCTTTGCTCTGACCGATCCGGTGGCAGCGAGCTTGAGCCTGTGGAATTCAAGATTTGAAAGTTCATAAATTTAATATTCATGTTTTTTTATTTTGTAATACTTGGAATGGAAATTTCTAAAGGGAGAGAGTGTCAATTATATGCTACGTGTTCACCTGCAAGTCGTTTTGCGGGTTCCAGTCGGAGTCGAATATGATACAGATGTCGGCGGCGGTGAGGTTGATGCCCAGACCTCCTGCTCGTGTACAGAGGAGGAACACGAAGCGGTCAGAGTCCACTTTACTGAAGCGATCGATGGCAGCCTGCCGGAGATTCCCTCGAACTCTCCCATCAATACGTTCATACGTATACCTACATGTATTATACAAATTTCAGATAAGAAGACATTTCCTTTTCGCATCTTCATTCTTTATGCATGGAAATTACCAACTCCACTCTTTCTCCACCATAGTTCTCATAATTATGTGGTTTACTGTTTCATGCATTTTTTTAATATTTTGATGAATATACACATAAGTTTGGGATTGAGAAGATTTTTTTTTATGATTTTGAAAAAATTATTATGCTCATCAAACATGCATTTATCTGATCGACAATACAGAAAAAAATCCTATGGTGTGACAGCAAACATGTAACACAAAAAAACACTAACATTGAAGATAAACCTCTCATGCTATTTGTAACTAAGAATGAAGATACATTTTCTCATGTCATTTGTATGTTAAGTTAAACCTTGCTCCTGGCGATGACTGTCCTGCAAAGTTCAGCTCCAACTCTAATCAAACACACCTGAAGCATCTTTGACCGTTGCGCCTCGCAGCTTTTTCAGCACGTCTCAGGCTATTTCGCACCTCGTGTTTATAAGAGCAACAACTTCTGATTGGCTAGTAATGTTAGTCTGGTTGAGAGTGAAAGCGGTGTTCCTCTCATACTATTGGTAGGCGAACTCATTAACTCGAACATGATATCAACAAGTTTTGTTTAAATGTAGGACTATCTTTATTTATTTTTTTCACAGCCGAACGCTGGAGATCCGGCACGGTGCCGGAGAACTTTAAGCACTGATACTCACGTACATACTCTGATTGCCAGACACACTGATATTACCAGACATTCACACAAATTGTTGATAATAGTCAGTAATCACACGCTGATGTGCAGGGTAATACAGATGATAATCATACAGATATGGGCCATATGATCCATAATGGCCGATCAGCATTCATACTGATGATAGCTGTCATTCAGTCAGAGTAATCACAGCTGATTATCAGCCACACAGATGCCAATCATACAGATGCAGCCACATTCTCCACAAAACACAAACACACATGAAAAATGTTGAAAAAAAAGGTATATTTTGTCCTAAAAGCCTATCGCTAAGTTCCGCCCCATCAGATGACAGGTGCGTCACAGCGTGCATCACAGCCGTCGCGAGAGAGCGCCAGAATACAAATAAACAATTTTCAGGGTTTTTTTCCCACTTTTTTTGGAATGGTCTCATTCTTTGTGTAACTCTGTATGCTACAAAACCATGTGGTTTTTTACAACCAAGACGCAGTTTTTTGAGCGCGAGTTATTCCATAATAGATACAAACAATAACTCTCCCTGAAGAAATTCACTCTCCCTGGATTTGCACATCGTTTGATACTGAAAGATGGAGCAGTCCCAGCTATAAAAGATACCGGTCATGATTCAGAACTGCAGACGGTAAGTGAAACGGCATCAAATTTCTCTGTTTTGTTCGTGATCAGCGCAAGTGCTCGCCACTCTTTAGCTACGCCCACGGCACGCCTCCAGGAGCTGGGCTTTTTTCAGAGAGAATCGTAAAGCTGTATCTTTCTTTTATAAATATGATAAAACTAAAGACTTTTTGGAGATATGAAGGATGCAGTACTACTCTATAGGTACTCAAGATTAACATGAGATTGGGTGAAACTGTGCGTGTTATGCCCCCTTTAATAAAAGTTAATAATTTTGTGTCAATGGTTATATTTTTTCAGGATTTTTTGATTAATAGAAAGGTAAAAAGTACAGCATTTATTTGAAATAGAAATCTTTTGTAACAAAATAATGTTTTGCTGTCACTTTTGATCAATTTAGTGCATCCTTGGTGTTTCTTTAAAAAAATGTAGGGAGCCCAAACCTTATTTTTTTGTTGTAATAATTAGACGCAGGGTTCCCACACATTTTGACCAATGAATTTCCAGCTAGTATTTTGGACTTGAGAATTTTTATTTTTTCAATAATAAAAAAAAAAAAAATATTCCCTCTAAAATTCTCAAATTTATTTTTTACATTTTTATTATGGGATCCCTGAAGAAAAGCAACAAGTGAAATAAATCAGGTTTTGGTTTCATGTTGACATGGAGTCTATTTCCTCACTCACACAGTCTCAAATGTTTTTTTTTTATATAGAAGCATGACTAATGGCACTGTATAATAAGCAGCTGTCTCACCTCCTCTGAATGAGGTAGTCCTCCAGAATATCCAGGCACCGGACCATCTGGGAAAACACCAGCACTTTATGTCCTCCGGCCAGCAGTTTGGGCAGCAACTTGTCAATAAGCACTAGTTTACCAGCAGCCTGGATCATTGCCTGCAGCTGAAAATCTGCAGCCTCAGAACTGTAGGTTTTCCTGAAGCCCTCAAGGATCTTTTCTTCAGCACCTGACAGAAGGAAGATGGGAGACTACGTCAGCAATACAAATCAGAGGTGTGGCTACTGAGATGTAGAGAACTGTAAACAAGATATTTCATATTCACACTTGATCTAAACACCAGATGTCACCTGTAATGAGGTATGGGTGATTGCAGCACTTGCGAAGCTCCATCATTGTGTTGATGAGGTTGGGCATGTTGTGCTGGTTTGCTCCCTTGGCAAGGAAGGTAAAGTTTTTCTCCAGAATGGCACGGTAGTACTTCTTCTGAATATTAGTGAGCTCCACCTCAATGATTGTCTCCTCTTTAGGGGCAATATTCTTCTCCACGTCATCCTTCAGTCTCCTTAACATCATGGGCTTCAGAATGGCTTGCAGTTTCTTTACCTGTGGGTATGTTGATGTTTCTGAGGTTAAAGCTGGGTACATAATTATTCAACAATAATCAAGCCATTCTGCCTAATATAAAGTCTTAAAACAGAAATAAATGAGCATTTTACACTTCCATCTTCCCAAAGTCAAAGTGTTTTTTGAGAGGGATTTAGGTTAAATGCTTCAAATAAAGTCTGTGATGAACACAAGCTCAATATGTTTCAAGTTTTACACTACAGCATGATTAACATCAGTAACTTTTTTATGTTTTAACATGTCTTGAAAAAGATGTGGTACTACTAACAAGTGGATAAATGGGACTACACAGGTTGTCAGGGACATTGAACAGGTAAACGCATCTACTCACTAGTCGCTTTCACAGCATCATGGTGTAAAAATAGCAAATTATTTTAACGCAAACTTTCCAACTTGCACTGTAGATTTTAAATGAAGATTAAAAAGAGTTGTTGAAAGCATAATGGTGGTGACGTTGAAGTCATATAACTGTGGTGTACCTTATTGATAGTCAAATGTTAGCTTTTTACATTGATTGTATTGGTTTCAAATGAATTAAAGCTGTGTTCATTTGTGAAGATTGTACAGATGAACAAAACATGCAATAATCAAAAATGTTTTGGTCACTGAGCTTATTTTCTGCAAAAACCCCAAATCCAATGTAAAAATCCTACTGGCTTTTTGTCAAAGGGAACCGGGTGATGCCATCTTTCGGGTTAACCTACAAAAATACTCCAACACTGCAGCAGTTTATTTGGCTATTTTGAGTTTATTGGCCACTTAGGATTTCAGCAAGGATGTTACTATCCTCTAGGTGGCTCGGCTAATAGGAGGTAAAGGTGTGCAGATGTTTATCCAGTGCATAACAAGCTTTCTATCAAGCATTTGAGGGTTAGCTCTCACCTGCTCTTCTGTCTTCAGGTCTCCAAACTCCTCCAGGAAAGTGGTCTCTGAAGGGAACTGTGAGGGTTCGAGAAAGTTAAGCAGGCTGAAGAGTTCCTCAACCGAGTTTTGCAAAGGAGTTCCTGTGAGAAGGACTTTATGTTCCTTGAGAGAGAAGACAGAAACATTGAGTTCAGCCTACTGATTACCTAAAATGTATTTACATTTTAAGATATCTATGCCAACTTGAACCGTCTCATTTTGGCTTCAACATGAGGATACATTGCTATACTGTGGACCAAAAAAGTATTAGGACACTGAAGTCTTGCTTAAAAATAAATGCATTAGATACAAAATAATCAGAAATTGTGGCATTTATTTACAAACTTATAAATAGTGAAAACACAATTTATACACTTTCTGGATGTCATTCACTACTGAAAAGTGGCTTAAGTGTCCAAATACTTTGTAAACCCAAGTATATCAAAATGCTGTGAACACCTAATCAGCTGTGAGAATGTTTTTTCTTTAATAAAAGACACTGGCCATAGCTGCTGTAATATGTAAAGTGAGAGAGATGAGATTACTCATTCTGTGTCCAGAGAGGATGTGCGTATGTAAATGCAGTGAAGCAGAACTCGACAGATAAATGAGATGTGTGCATAAGAGATAGCACTGTAGATTAGCTGACAGATGGCTTCACTTCCCCTTTTCTGCATTTAGACCTGAACTCTTTGAACCGTTTGTAGAGCAGTTGATATTATAAATGACACATGACACAAACATCCCATGACAAAAACATCTGTGTATGTTTTATGGTCCGTAAATGAGCAAAAGAAATTACCAGGTTCATGAGTTTGAGTCCCTCCAGCAGTTTACAGTTGCGGTTTTTTAGGCGATGGGCCTCGTCGATCACCACACAGAGCCAGTTAATCTTCTTCAGCTCTGGACAGTCGGCCATTATCATTTCAAATGTAGTGATGATGCCATGAAACTTAAACTGACCAGACACGATGTTTCCCTGAAGGAGCAAGAGAAAGACCCATTTTACACTGTACTAACAAATTCAATGTGCCTAGAACAACTTCTCACTCTGGTAAAATAGGCGTGTTAAGCAAGGTTAGACATTAACCAGGGTTTGGGCAAAACAAATTATATGAATGCCCTAGATATGTATTATGTGGGGGTAAAAAGCAACACACATTAAATTCTTGTGTTTGTTACACTATTGTTAAAGTTTCTGAAAAAAAGTCTCATATTCACCAATTATGCATTTATTTAATAAAAAAATACAATAAAAACAGTAAAATGTTGAAATATTATTACAATTTAAAAAAGCTGCTTTCTTTTTAAATATATAAAAAATGTAATTTATTCCGGTGATGGCAAAGCTGAATTTTTAGTCTTCAGAAATCATTCTAAAATGCAGATTTAGTGCTCAACAACCATTTCTTATTATTATCAATGTGATATCAACATTGAGATACATTTTTTCAGGATTCTATGATGAATACGAGTTCAAAAGCATTTAGCAACAGCATTTATTTGAAACTTAAATATTTTCTAACATAACAGGGTTTTTCCTGGCTCAAAATGAGGCGGAGGTGGTACCCTCCTGATCATGTGCACATAATGTACCCACCCTTTAAGTTGTGGGCTCTACAGATGCATTAAGTCGGGGGAAGTCGTGGCCTAATGGTTGGAGAGTCGGACTCGTAATCAAAAGGTTGTGAGTTCGAGTACCGGGCCGACAGGAATTGTCGATGGGGGGAGTGAATCGACAATTCGATGTGCTCTCTCCACCCTCAATACAACGTCTGAGGTGCCCTTGAGCAAGGCACGGGCGCCGCAGCATAAATGGCTGCCCACTGCTCCGGGTGTGTGTACACTTTAGATGGTCTAGTTATCAAATGAATGCATAAAACATTAATTTCATTTATCTTTAAATTATTGAAAATCAAACTTTATTTATTTAGGCAAACAAAGGGGATTTAATATTAAAATTAAAACATTGAAGAAATGTTGTTTGATCATTACTTTAAAAAATAAAGTTTGAATAATTTTAATAGTAGCAGTAGCTACTGCAAGTTAAACCGAACTTTTATTTTGACGGGTTGCCATGAATACCTTTACAGTTCTGTGTGATGCTAGTTTTACTCAAATCAAATCACGCTTCAGTCTGTGTGTGTGTAGTAAAGCAAACCACGCATCTCCGTCATTCATTCATACATACAGAGATGTTCCAGTAATTTGAGTTAATGCTCATCAGATCGCGTTAATCAGTGGAAAATGAATAGAAATTGTTATTCAGTGTAAAGAAATATCAGGTAAACTTGTATAAAAATATGATCGCTCTAATGGACGCTTTTCAGTGATGCTTGCACGTGACTGCCTGCATGAGTTTTGTCAACAACCAGAGGCGGCAGCCTCATAATTCTCCATGCAGGAAAAACCCTGCATAATACATGTCTTCATTTTGATCAATTTAATGCATCCTTGCTAAAAAAAAAAGTATTAATTTCCTAAATAAATTATATGCTTTTCTAAGTCTACATAGTAAAGTTTAGTGACTACTTTTTTAAATAAAAACTGCCAACAAATAATAAATAGCAGACAGAATAAAGGTATAAAAAAGTGTTTGTTTTGGTTATGTTGGTTAATGTAACCATACTGCACTTCTGTTCAACTCACTGCTGACAGCTCAAAACGAACCGCTCTGTTTGACTCACCTGTTCATCTCGGTGGTGCATCTCATACTGCAGGATCATCTGTCGACTGATCTGGCTGCCGTGATAGACGATGACGTTCAGTTCGGTCCATGTGCGGAACTCTCTCTCCCAGTTGGTGATGGTGGAGAGCGGGGCGATGATGAGGAACGGTCCCTTTAGACCCATGAGGAAAATCTCATAGAGGTACGTGATGGACTGGATGGTCTTCCCAAGTCCCATCTCATCAGCCAGAATACAGTTTTTCCTTCATCAAGAGGAACAGGTTCAGGTGTTTATTAATCATGTCAGATTGCAGTTTTGGGCATCTTTTTGTTGTATGAAATTGTGATCATTATCACTACCTGTATTATATATAGTTACTAGGTTAGTTACATAGTTACTTTTTAATAGGTGACATTACGGGATTGGTTAAATGTATGTAAATAAGGCTACTAAAAGATTATTAATTGCATTTGATTTCAGCTAGAGCTGTTAATTATTTTATTGTCATTATTATTATTCTTAAATTAATTACATGCTGATATATTGATTGATATTATTATTCTTGTTATAATGTTTAAAATGTTGAGATTTATATAAATATTATAATATGTGCAGACAAATGTCCTATAAAAGACAATTCATTACATTGTGTCAGACAAAATCATTGAAGAGTGTGAATAGTTTAAACAATCATAATCATTTTGGTTATTTTTTATAAGATCACACTAAATAAACATGTTGAGACTGACAGTCCTTTCATGAAATTAAAAGCAAGCTGAATTAATAAAACAAATAGATGAATCATGATTTATAGTAGGTCCTAGCATTTCTTATTTTAATAATCAATTTAAATCATAAAAAAACATTTCTTCATTGTAATAATTATTATTAGCCTTAGTTTAATCTTAAGTAGTGTCTTCATGCCTTAATATAAGATCATGATGTTTAGGGACATTACTAGTGCGGATATTAAAGTTTGTTTCACCTGTTGTACCAGTTGAAAAGGAGCCAGTTCATTCCCTCTAACTGGTATTCTCGCAGCTGGTTTCCAATCCTGTATTCTCTGGACTTCTCCAGTTTTTGCCACTGTTCGGGCAGAGGCCTTTCCTGTATTAAGATAAGAGAAGTGCCACTTCTTTTCCTAGTCTGAGATACATGCTAAAAATCAAAGCAGAATAACAATGTTTTGGACCGTAGGATAAAACCTGAACATGGACTTACCACATGCTTGATTTCTGGAATTTGCTTGAGGTCTTCAAACTCTCTGATTTTCACAGGGTCAACATCTTCCTGAAGCTCCCAAGTACTCTCCTCATATGACAAAGAGGACCATTTCACCAGGTAGTGTGTGACTTCCTGTTAACATGCAAGCAAACCAAACATCAAAAGACTGGCACTGAACGTATATATAACAGCTTCTTTCTTTTTTTTTTTTAAAGATTGTTTGAAGAGCACCTCACCTCTCCAGTTTCTGTATCTGAGGTGATAGCAATCTCTAAAACCCGATCAACCTCAATATAATCTGGATTAAACAGGTCTTCATCCGGCTGAGGAGAAACACAACATCATCTCAACCAGATTTAATCAAATAATACATATGTAGACAGTCTATGACAAAAGCATTGATTTAAAGGTGAGGTACTCGAAACAAATATCCCAAATTCTGGAATTTTCCACATGCATTGTAGCTTTTACATCCTAGTATATCTGATGCATTTCCCGGTTACAACTTTAAATGAACCACAAATAAATTGCAGCATGTTTTGGCAGACGCACCTCTGTGAAAATGTGCTTCATTTGCGCCTGCTTGTTTCTGAAGCGCTTGATTTTTTGGCTAATGCGTGGGTCTTTTTCCAGTTCCTCCAGGGTCGCCCATTTACAGTGCAGATAGGAGCTGGCAATGAGAAAAGCCTTTCATAGCTGACAATGTGCGCTAACAACACTGTGTGCTTTACCTTTCAACTAGCATGCATGTGTTTGATTTAAAATTATATTTTGTTTACAAAATGTCCTTGTTTCTCCATCTATGCTAAACTTGTCAAGAACATGTCTAAGTCACATTTCAACTCAAAATCAAAAGAAAGAAATCATTAATTACATTGTGCAAAAAAAAAATGAAGCTTTTTAGGATTATTAGCATTAATATTATGTAATAATTTAGCACATAACCCCCTCACTACTGTAATGCAAACAGAAAAATGTATATATTTAAACTATAAATACTAATAATAATATAAGTATATATTACAATAAAATCCAAAACAAAAGTATTTTTTTTTAACTATTGGGGGGTATACTTAATTATCATGAAAATAATAATCAATAAAATAACATAATTAAATATAGTATTTATAAATATAAATAATAAATAAAAATCAATGATCCAAAAAGGTATATTTTTCTTAATGTCTTTAAGCAAATTATATTTGTCTTTTGTTTTTGAGGTTAAATGTGACCTGTTTCTATTTGCAGTACTGTCATTTCCAGAATACGATCTTGCTGTAAGTCACACCATTGTTGATGCAGCAAACCATTCCATGAGGCAGGGTGTATTACCACTCTAGCAGATGGAGAATTTAATGCATAAATGATTTTAAGTAATGCATTAACAATAAATGTGAGCTATGTGTTTTGCTCTGACAGTTTGACAAGCTGAGTGTTTGAGAGTTTGAGAACACAAAAAGGTAACAGCAGTTTGAGTCGAATGAGTACACTTACAAATTTCTGTACTTGACGTAAAACTCCTCCATCTCTTCTGGTGGTTCGTCGGGGGATGTCTACATAAAAACGATTTCATTTTAGGCAGATGTTCCTTGCATCCCAGTGTACAGAGCGGTATATGCTACAGTACTGCATTCAGATGTCTTCAGTATTCTGGTCTTTTTGTATCATGGTGTAAATCAAGAATGTATTCAAATATTCAAGGTTTAAGAATCAATAATTGAACATCACATATTGAGAGGCCAATATTCTAAATACTGAATCAAATACACACTCTATGGAAAATTTCTCA
Source organism: Ptychobarbus kaznakovi (assembly GCA_027422405.1). Classification (NCBI taxonomy): domain Eukaryota; kingdom Metazoa; phylum Chordata; class Actinopteri; order Cypriniformes; family Cyprinidae; genus Ptychobarbus; species Ptychobarbus kaznakovi. The sequence goes on along the minus strand of CM049800.1, from coordinate 2,927,656 downwards.
GCCATATAAGAAATATTGTTGCTTAATTTTATATAACTTAGCATGGACCTGAATGCAAGTACGTAATCCATCATTCATAAGTGTAACATGCAATATGAGACCGTTACCTCTTTCTTGACCGTTCGCACAGTAAGTATTTTCTCAATGATATTAGCCTCATCTTCAGGGGGTTCCTGGGAAGACAGAAGGTGGGAATTATTCCAGTGTGTTTTGCTCCGCCCCTCCAGAAGTAGGGCAGGTCTGTGGTGTGGCATAACGGCAGATGTTGCCACGGTTACCTCAGCCTGCCAGGCGAGGGTGGAGGAAGACATGGCGGCAATCCGGCCCGAGCCCAACACGGCGATGGTCTCCCCGTCATCATCCACGACCTTGAAATCAAGATCTTCGTTATACTTCCGCCGCTTCACTTGACGCCCTGATCGCCTCTTCTGCAGAGAGAAAGAAAGAGCGAAAGAAATGTAATTACACATTACAGTAAAATTATTAAACAAAAAAATTATCAAACATTTTTAAATTAATAATTAATTTAATGGCAACAGAAATATACTTTACTCATTCATGTAATTATGGGGAAAATGTGTTTATGAAAATAATGCAAAAAAAATAAAGAGAGAGAGAAAGACAATTATTTAGAATTATTTATTTAGTTTGTGTAAAATTATTTATGTATATCCAAAGATTACTGATAGAATTTTGCCAGATCTGAAAGTGATTTTAAAGTCACACTAATTTACACATTTATTTATTTATTTTTAATAATATTTATCAATTTTTTATGGATACACTTTTTAAAACAGTGAGATTAATTACATTAATTCCTTCTGATTTACAGGTAGTTTTTTTTTTCAATAGACAAATCGAATTAAAATTATTAAAATTCTGGCATTCAACACTCATTCAACAATTTTTCAATAATTTTAAATGCTTCAATAAATGTCTGACTTTGAGAGTTTCTAAAGTTTAAATAATTAAACATTAAGTGAGTGCAAAGTTAAACTAAACCTAAAAATAGCAGGACAAAAGACACTAAAATTAAATATACAATATCATCCAAAACACAATAGCGGTTGATAACTGATATGAAAGCTATATTGTGTATCCCTAGTTTTTTGGTAATTGTTAACATGCCACTGTTAACTTGTATAAAACCAGGGAAATACTTCTAGAAAGTTCTATTAAACCTGGCAGAACTTTGAACCTGAACATGAACTTTGAACATGATTTGGTATTTGTGTAAATCCACAGCATGATCTATAATTATTCTGCTCAGGAGAGACTCATATGCCAGATGTAGATGGTTTCAGAAGAACTCACAGTGTTATCAATAGGGTCGATGCTTTCCTCGCCAGTGGCGAGCGTGCTGAGAGAGGTTGTGTCATCACTCTCCACCATCTCAAGTACAGCATCACTTTTCCTCTTTCCCTTCTTCTTCTTCTCCGGAGGCATGGCACCCTGCTCTCTACATAACACAGCAAAACAAATGCCCTTAAAATCCATCTTACCTCCAGTTTTGCAAAGGTTGACAGATCTCAGCGCAAACCACCCAAGGACTCAAATAATATTTGAGATAATCAGATATAATCTGGCCATATAATGGTACAAAACACAGACATCTGCTGTGCAGAAGTTTACTGGTTTATATTTGTTGGACAAGCAGGACAACAGTTTTGCTTGAGTGCAGCACTTGAATGAAATTGCATTACAATGCTTTAATTTAGGAAAACAAGTGGTGAGAGGGAACCACAAAGTGGGTAAGGAAGTTTAAAAAGGGAATGTATCCAATCACAAAAGATAATTGGCATAATCTCTGTGTTCATAAGGCCATTTTTTAGTGCTATCATTGTGGCAATGGATTGTTTAATGCAACCCTGGAGAAAATTACATATTTGAGTACCTTTTGAATGCATGTATAAAATGTATCTTTACTTCTCCAAATACGCTAGAAAAATTGCCAAAAAGGTCAAAGAGCCCTTCGCATGGTTGCAGGTTTCATTTTTGACCTTGGTTTCAAATTGGAAACCCATAAGTACCTACATTCACCTTGTAACGCCCACAATCCCTGTATCACATTTCACCCAATCAAGACATGAAAAGGTCTGTGATTGAGCTTAGCAAGAACAGTGCTGAGACAATACATGCAAAGGATGCAATTTACTGAAATGGGACGGTTTTGTCAGGTGACATTTGTTAGTCAATAACTAAAATGATTTTTGCTCTCTCTTCGAGACATCTCTTAGTAAATGAGGCACCAAGTGTGCTAAATATGCCCACCATTATGGTCTTGCTATAAAGCACATATTCAGTAGTATTCCGCTGTTACTAGGCCAAAATACCGAGTGAATATTTGTTTTTAGAAAATATTCAGCAGCAACACACTAAATTGAACAAAATTCACAGTGAATGCTATTTTTAAACATTTCGTGTTCATCACAGAAAGCATGGTCCCCAAAAAATATAAAGTAAACTGTTTTCAACACTGATAATAATCTGAACTGTTTTTTGAGCAGCAAATCAGCATATTAGAATGATTTCTGAAGGATCATGTGACACAGAAAAATGGAATACTGATGCTGAAAATGTAGCATCGCATCACAGGAATAATTCACATTTTAAAAATATATTAAAATAGAAAACAGCTACTTTAAATTGTAATAATATTTCAATTTTTACTGTATTTTTTATCAAATAAATTCTGCCTTGGTGAGCATTACAGACGTCTTTCAAAAGCACTAAAAACAATAAAATACAATTTGAATATTTCACCAAAAAATGACAATTCTGACATTGTTTTACTCACTTTGGCTTCCTCCCTCTTTTGGAGGGCGAATGTGTTGCAGTGTTCTTGGCCTGTGTTTTCACTTTTACATCTTGACCTTTCTTGACTTTTTTGACCTCTTTTTGGGCTTTTGGCTCCCTCTTCTTATGATCCTTTTGTTCCTTCGCCACCTTTGCCTTTCTCGCAAGAAGCTCCTTCCCTTCTTTTTGCTCCCTTCTCTTTGGTTTAGCGTTGCTCTCTTCACCTTTGTGCCACTCTGTGTCCTTCTTGTCTTTTTTCCTTCGTTTCTTCTTCACCCTGGTCCCACCCCCTCCATCATCCTCCTCGCTGTTGATTAATAAAGGGCGGAGACTGTGACTGCTGGCCGCAGGCCCCGCCTCCCGTAACCCAGAGTGCTTTGGGTGAGCCATGCAGTGATTGGGCGGCCCTCCAATGATTCGTAACTGTTCTTTGCCCAAGTGGCCGATGGGAAATGTAATTTGTGCGTTTTGGTCAGAGGCATTCGAGGGAGCAGCGGATGGAGTGTGCTTTAGTACATGGGTGGCAGACATCTGGAAAAACAAGAGTTGGATTAAAATGTATTTCTTTATTTAAACATTATTTGTGTTGTTTAAAACAGACAGATCTGACCAGTTAAGACTGTTCCATCCAGTCTTTCAAATCATGGTTAAACTAACCCAAAATCACTGGAAAACTAAACTTTATAAAACAGATGTTCACATTATAAACTGCGTAGAGTAGCTAATCTAGCTCAGATTCGACCAGTTAAAAGTTAAAACCATCATGGGTTTCCAGTTTGCTAGTTATCAACAAAAATGTATGTTTTGGGCACATTCATGGGGGCACTTTGGCTGGTTTAACCTGTTATGATGTTATCATTTATGTACATTATATATGTACAAATTATAAATACACTAATCAACATTTGAAGAGGATCAAAACCTTTAATCAAAGTTGTCTTAAAACCAAAATGCGTTCTTGTCTTAGGACAACTTTGATTAACTTTTTTGATCCACTTCAAATGTTGACTTGTGTGTGTGTGTGTGTATATATATATATGTGTGTGTGTGTGTGTGTGTGTGTGTGTTAACACTAAACTAAGCTTAAAAGGTACTTAAAAAAGAGAGAGATCCGAGTCCACTTTCAATTTCAAGGCCAAGGACAGTGTGAATGCATAATTAACTGGGTTCTTTTTCACTCAGTTCACTTTTTAATCCATTTACAGCTCTTTTAAAGAGCACTCAAGTTTTAAAACACCCTAAGCAGGGCAATACATGTAATACAGGCAATTTTAAGGCACAAAGTGAATGAGCTTTATAATGTATTCAATCCCTGTTTACACTCACTTAATCTGAAACCCTATTTACGTGTGCCCAATCATAAATAAGACATGGAAAAATCTCTTCACTCTAGTGAAACCATGAGATGCCCAAGCAATGAGACATTAAAGGGGAAGATTAAATAAAAAAATGTTCTTCTCCTTCTAAAGGAAAACACATGCATGAAGTAAACCGAATTCACTGCCGTATGTGAGCTTTGTGTTTCTAGTACACATTTAGCTTTGTGCCTCTTATTCCGCAAAGCACGTTTATTTTTAACTGCGCCAAGTGTTGCAGTACACATGTGGAACAGCACGCGCATGTGCAGGCACACACACACACACACACACACACACACACACACACACACACACACACACACTCCCCGACAGAGCATGCGACTGCAGGCAGGTATGGGGATAATGTCAATGAATCACATGCTTTCCAAAGCAAGCGGGCTGGAATCAGGGCCGTCGTCATGGCAACAGGCTCGGGACCAAGCTGTGGGAAGCGGGAACGTAAACACGCAGTCTCCGTGGTAACCCTTTCCTTTCTGAGGTCTAAAAAGCATCAACCTCATTGTTCTTGAAGGTAATGCTCATGATGTCAGCATGGATAAAATAGCTACTTTTTGTACTTAACTTCACTGTATAAAGACAGAAAGAGTAAAAGACAACTTCCTGCAACTGCTCTTTTCACTTTTGCCCTTACGTTGACCTTTTTCGAACGCTCTCTCTATGTATCACGCGCTTATGCATGCAAACCCATACGTGCAAGGGCATGGAAGCGTGCATACTTCTCTCAAATAAGCATGCGCAAACACTGCAGACTATTCCCGTGACGTGCTGCAGTATGCATGCTTGCCAGGCAAATCTGCCAACCGCAAGAGCACACACATACACACTTTGCAATCAAATTCCCTATGAATCAATACCAACTCCCAACTCCCAAACGCGACAGCTGCAGTTCAGTCAATGCCAGCTCCAAACCCGAACACACCTTGCTCAAACGTGCTTTATAAAACATGCACACACCTCGCTCCCGCTAACATGTATCCACCTCTCCATCAAATGCACGACAGCGGTCACGCTAGCTGCAATAACAAAAAGCATAACAATGTAAAAATTAACTGTTTTGGTCCTTTAACTGCTCTGTGCAACTGTAAGAATCTCTAAATAAAGTCCATATCATTTTGCTCGTCGTTTCAGACAAAAACTGAAAACGAATTGCATACTTGGATGGTCACAGGCAGATGCGTAGGACACCGCATATTCAATGAAAACAAAAGGATGTGTTCTTGTGTTCAAAACACCTAGACAGAGAAGAACAGAAGGCAAGGGTCTCAAGATATGTTGGACTATTTTGAACCTGACATGTCATCTACAACATGTGGTGCTCAAGGCAGGATGCTCAGCAATAAACAGCAAAAGACACTACAATGGCCATGGATGTCCATCTGTACGTATCTTTAAAAACATTTAAAAGATAAGAGTTTTACAGTGTAAAGCAAGGTATAATCACGGCACACTTACAAAAAAAAAGGGAAAATGAGGGAAAAAAAGATATGAATACAAAAAAAGTGATTCATCCTAAGGAGGCAATAACATGAGAAGTGATTAAAAATACAAAGTTTCAAACATTATCTAAAGGAGTACTGGTTAGAAAAGGGAGGGAAATAAGAAACAGTGAAGGCATTGAGATGAGTTGTTTTTTTTTTACATAAAGTGGTAACATCAAGAGGGTTCAGGTGCAACCTGGGACGCTTTTAAACAAAATAAAAAGGTGTCCACGTGTATGATGGACACTTAACTTTCCTTAACTATCTGCTCCAACTCATCCATTTAAACACAGTCACTTATTTACACAACCTTTCTAAAGTTTGGAGTTGTAAGATTTTTTGTTCTTGACAGAAGCCTCAAATGCTCACCAAGGCTGCATTTACTTGATCAAAAATATACAAAACCTGTGAAATATTCCTACAATTCAAAATAAGCATTGTCTATTTTAATATATTTTAAATTGTAATTTATTCATGTGATGCAATGCTAAATTTTTATTATAATTAGGCTCCAGGCTTCAGTGTCACATGATCCTTTAGAAATCATTCTAATAGGCTGATTTTCTGCTCAAGAAACATTTATTATCAATGTTGAAAAGAGCTGGGATTAATATTTTCATAGAAACCATGATAGGATTTTTTCTTCAAAAAGAAGTCTAACTGATCCCAAACTCTGATTGGTAGTGCACATACATTAATAAAATAGTTATACTATAATACTTTTATATTTTAAAAAAATATCATAATTTGTATCTGTACAAATGCCTTTAGGTCAAGGAATCCGGAAAAACATTAATTAATTCAATGATAGTGTGCACTGTATATTTTGAGTACATATAATATTTCATGTTTACCTAAATTCAAACTTTAGTGACTTTAGTGACTGTCGTTTTTCTTCTAGATTAATGACAACAGACAGAAATATCAGACTCAATTGTAAATCCTCTTTTGACTTGTTAATCACTTTATTAACCTGCCGTGATTTCAAATTGGTCAAAATCAAATAACAGTTTAAGCTGGTGTGAATCCCTGCTGGTTCCTCAGAAAGTCCTGACAATGAAGCTCTCAGGGCGCTTAGGAAGTGTCCTTTGAATCACTTGCCTCGCAGTGCGGGAATGAAAAATTCAATTGGGCTAGACTGATTTTAACACCACCAAAATTCAAATCCAAAAGCAGATCAGATTATTTGCATGAGAGTGACACAGAACTACCAGAATAGTGTCTAAGTGTGAAAGCGCTTTTCTAGCCGTTCTCAACTTTAATGTCTTTAAATTATTTTTAAGTCATCCATAATCTACTGGTGTCTCCAACCTGCTTCTCTCAAAAAGGTGGTCACACTGTCAAAGCAACAAACACATGAATCCCGTTGAACAGACAATGTGACAGAGAGTTTTATCCCATCCAAGTTAACTGCTTCATTGCTGTACTGACTACTGACACACAGCCATTCTTCACTTCAAGAAAGTCTAGATCCGCTGCGCCTGACAGCAGACCAAAAGCCTCCCTGATCCGGCTGACAATCCGACAGCTTCACAGAAGTGTCCTCGGGTGGTTTTCCACATAAAGGTGAGAAACGCTCTACATTTCTCAAAACCAGGAAAGCCTTACTACAACACACTTTGTCTAACATTGACATTTATTTTCTGATGCAGCAATAGTGATCGAGGGGGAAGCACGAGAGACAGAAGGAGTTTGAGTGATGCTGACATTGATTTATGTTCGGTCTAACTGGTGCATGAACTCATAAATGTCACAACTGATTCTTTGTACTAATTACTATGGTTTCAAAAGTGTTGAAACAGACAGGCAGACACACAGGAATACATAGACATGCCTGATGTATGATAAAAGGGAATTCATAAAAAAAATTAAAATACTGTATTGTGGTTTATTTTGGTGCACCACTAAATTTTCATCATGGGAACTCTTTCGTACACTCTTAAATCTTGACTAACTAAAATTTCCCACACAGATGAATACACATTAAGGCATATTTAAATACAGATTTCATGCTCCAATGTGTTGAACTCTACAGACCGAAGCATACTGCGGTGATGTTCAACTTTGACATCATTTTCCCCTGACGTTTCAAAGCACAGCCAATGACTGCTAGACAATTAGCATGATTAGGTGGGTGTTGCCAGCCTGAAAATCAAAACAAGCTGGAAGAGAGATTGCATAGATGCATAGAACACGATATCAAAAGCACATCGTGCCAACTGATGAGTGAATATATTTTTCTGCTACAACTCACACCTTCTTTACAAATACTTCTGTTGTATTTCATAGGAAATTAATAGGGAATTTCTAATCAAACATTAACAAAGCAAAACTGAGTTAAACTAAGTTAAACATTACTAATCATACATGTAAAGGTCCACGCTGGGGATTTCCACAGATTTCAAACACATCATACACGAGGTTCTGCACTTACTAAAATACTAACCTCTCTTAGAAAATCACATAAAATATGATTTCAGAATTATCATCATGTTTTATGTAACTTTTAGTATACAAGGAAAAACAGACTACTTGATGATGCAGATATAGAAATGTCAATTTTACAAATGCAACTTTCCCCCGGTTTCACAGACAAGCCTTAAGCCTAGTCCCAGACTAATGTGTACGTCTGAGCTGTTTTAACTGAAAGAAACTTGCACTGACTGATCTTAAAATATATCAGTGCCTTTGTTTTGTCTCGAGATGCACACCAGTAATGTTTTTTCTAAAAGCATGTTAATTAAAATGACTGAAATTTCCTAATTGAACAATGGCCTACTCCTGGCTGAGTCTCAGCCCTGTCTGTGAAACCGGGCCTTTATGTCTTAACGTTGCATTCAATTATTTTTACTGCTATTTTGCAGGACACAAAACAACATTTAGATTAAAGTGTACATGCCAATATTATGATGATTCAAATAATTTCTGTATGAATATCCATGGATTATTTACAGTCATCTGGTGCTGCAGACAGCATATTCGTACCACATGCCAACAGGTATTATGTTCAAAGTTTTAGCATTTACCTGTAGGACAGCAATCGCTGCACCAGCCAGCCTGCGCTGACACTTCTAGAGAGCGTCTGACTCAAGCATCAATTCAGGAATAACTAAGGTGCTGTGGCCAGTTTGGTCAAACAGATACTCAAAACAGATGTTTAACTTCTTGGTAGTTGACCGTCATTATAAAAATAAACTCTGAAAACACTGGAGGTAGATTCAGAAGATTACGTTTCAAGAAGAATAAAAGATATCTTCCATTTGATGCTTTCTTAACAAATAAAAGCTTAGGCTATGAAGAAATGATCTGCCATGAATCATCAACTCAAGTCAAAAGTCACCAGTAATTGTGACAGAGTATCCGAGTTTATTAAATGGATAGTTACCACAACACATTTTGATTGGATGAGTCACATTCAAAGGCATATAAAATGCAGGACACAGGCACACAGTTGCACATTCTATATAACACGCAAAGCTGCTTTGATACTTGGCAACCATAAACATGCTGCAGCCGACAGAAGTGTTTATTTAACAACACACCTTACCCATGCTACAATCATGCAAGCCCTTTCATGGCTTCAGCTTGAATTTATCAAGCCAAAAGTCATCAAAACTGAGATTAAAATATGTAATTTTTTTTTACAGAATCTCTGATTCTAATATTGAAAAAAAATACATTGAATTAAAGAGTAAAAATCTGCATTACAAAAGAGCAGTAGGACATTGTCTTCGCCAAAATGGTCAAAATGTGAAAACAGACTGAAAGATTCTTAAAAGCCCCCCAAAACTGATTACAAATATCAATTGTTTCTCATATGTAGCAAAGAAACTCAAAGGAGAGCAAAGTTTGCTCAGCAAACAAATGTTTTCTACTGAAAACCTATACTATTGTAATCTCACGTGTGTCCTCGAGAGATTCAGAGATCTCTCATCAACACAACTCAAAGGATTCAGTATGAATTTTCCATAAGCAGATAATCTTAGCTATGCTATCCACGTTACTTTTATAACTCTATACTCTTGCTATATGTCAAAAATATTTAGTTTCTATTTTTACTAGGAATTGTAGGACACACAAAGTTGATATTGCAACGCAACACAACTGAGAACCTAATTAAATATCCTGGACTGTGAAAAAACAACTGAAAACCAAAACAATCTTCTGGGAGGTTATATAAACAACGTGATCAAACTAATTTCAGAAGCTTTCTGCACATTTTACATGTGCCTCAAATCCTAATCGTAAACCTGTATAACCTATAATAAGTATTGCACTCAGGGAAAGTTAGCATTAGGGTAAGTTTAACTACCTAAGAAGCTTACAAGGTAAATACTGCAAACAGCACTTTAAATATTGAAGACAAAAAGTAGGTTAAATAAGGTTGAGAATCTTTCTGAAGTACTGCTATAGTGCAAGGACTAAAACGAATGTTAATTTTGCAATGATGATGAAAGTGTGAGAGAAACAGAGAGAGCGAGATCACACAGTGTCTGACAGAAACACATGTGACACACTGACCTGCTTGTCCTTCTTTTGTATTTTCATTTTTTCTTGATCTCCGTGTCTGCGTCTGGAATACAGCGATACAAGGAGTCATGAATACAGAAATTATGCAAAGCATAAACCAACTTTTTTTTAAATAATTTTGAAAATAAAATAATTCAGAATGCACAATAAATTTTAAAGGCAGTTCAAACTAATATCTAGACATCTTTGTCATTACAGTCTTGTGATCATTAAATAAATAATTATGAATAAATACATGGTAGAAATTTTTTTATTAAAATGTGCATATTATGAATAAGACTGCAGTAAACAATAATAATATTTAGGATGTCATTCTCATTCAACACTAGTTATACATAACTATACAAGGTCATGTTATTGCTTCACCACCCGTCACCAAGACATAACTTTGTAACAACAAAAGTGTGTATTATTCATATGATCGACTTGCAGATTATGAGTACTTAAATTTCTCTCCAACTTCAATTTTCTAATGGGTTTAATTGAAATAATTTGTAAGTTTGAAACATTCACTAAACCAAGGCCATTCGATACTTACTAACCAGTTCCCTAAGTTGCATTACTTAAAGTTAGTGTCAATCTACCTGTGGTGCACTGTCAATGAGTTAAAACTAAAAACATTAAAATCTCTATAAGTGACATAAATCTGTAATAACAGCAGAATTACATGATAGTAACTACCCCATTGCTTGATGTAAAACAGCTGTCAATCTACCTGTGATGCTCTTATATTAAAAAGAAAAATGTAGTTTTGACACAAACATCATTATTAATGGCATAAATCCATATCACATAATTTTCATCCTAAAACTAGGGGAGACCCTTGATACGAACTAACCTATTGCTTAAGGATAGAGAGGTGCCATTCTACTTGTCGTGCAATTTATAAAAAAAAATTATAGTATAAAAGGAAAAGTATAAAGTTTTGACATGAATGCAACATATATGGTGATAAAACTCCATATTTACACATACATTTCAAAAGGCTTACATTATAAACCAAACAAGCCTCTTGATACTAAGCAACCCATTCCTTGACCTAAGACAGATGTCAATCTACCTGTGGTGCACTGTCATTGAATTAAGAACAAAAACATTAAGTTGTCACAATAAGGCAACATTATTTGTGATAATCACGTAATTACATCATAAACCAGGTGGGACCCCAAATACTAACTAACCTATTGCATGAAGTAAGACAGGAGTGAAACTACCTGTCATGCGTTATTGCTGTATAAAAAAGAAAGGCATAAACTGTTGACACTAATGCAGCATCATTAGTTGTATAAATCCGTATGGACACTTTAATTTCAAAAGGGTTACATTATAAACCAGGTGGGCCCCTAGATACTAACTAACCCATTCCTGGAGTAAAGACAGGTGTCAATGTAACTGTGAGGCATTTCCGTTGTATAAAAAAGAAAAAACATACATTTATTACAATAACGCTTTCGTATTAGTGACAAAAATCAATAAAGAGCAGGTTCATTTCAACAGGGATATAGCACAAGCCAGGAGTGGAAGTAAACCACATGAGTGCTAGAAGTTACATTGTTCCTAGTACTTCATAGCAGTAATGGGATGCTTTGTGCCTCAACAGATGCCAAACTTGCCTCATAAAACACTCTTATAAAAAGCCTAACATCGTGTCCCATATACATTAGCCCCTGTAGGGCGCTAGCCAGCGTGCTAACTGTAATGTCACGGCAACGGTGCTCTATATTTCAGGCGTTAGACGCGTGAAGAGCCGCTCAAACTCCGCGGAGGGACCGTCAAACGCGACCTCACCTACCTGGACACGCCGGCTCCGGACATCAGTTAGCGTAAAAACCTACGCGTTCCTCTCTCCGCATTTATTTCCAAGGACACTAAACGCCATGACAGTTTAGAAAAATGCATAAAAAATTAGAGGGGGTGGGAGTCGGGGAAGGGAAAAAAACTCCGAGCAATTTCTTTAATCCTAACGCACAAGAGCAGTTCATTCATGAGGGGATGCGAGAGTCTGACGCGTCCACGCGCCACCTACTCCATGCGGTTTTGCGCGCGACGCGTTAAAATTAAAAAGTTTAAAGATGTGCTTACCTAAAATGGCTACTGCGGCAGCCAAAATACAAACAGCTATTATTTGGTGAAGTTTAGCGCTGGCCGCCTGCAACAACAACCTAACATGCGTTTAGGCCCGTATTCCGCCGCTCGCCATTGGACGAGTCTAAGCGCAGCTGGGCCGCTGGAGGCTCCTATTGGCCAGCGAGATGTCACGCAAGCGACGCTGCGCTAAGCTTGTCTGAGAGACACATATCGCCAGCGACCATTGTGTACTTTTAGCCCGTTGTGTGGATGTGGATGTTTTTGCTGCAATTCAAGTGGTTTTTCTATTCCAATTCTTCCCCGATGACCGAAAGCACGTGCTGGATTCATTCGCGTTTGTCGCGTCGCGTCTGGAGTGCAAAAGCTACGCTGTGGGTTTTATGTTTCTTCTCGCCGCATCCACCAATCGTGATGCTTTTTACTCCATCATTACGGCGCCTGTGAGAGAGGAAAAAAAATGTAACATTCCACGTCTTTGCTCATGTTTCATATCCCGGATGTGAGAATAGCAGGGGTTATAATAAAGCGTGTGGGTGAAGCTGCACATGTCCTTGTGATGTGTTGGGTTTCCTGAAGAACAGAAGAAATTCACGTCGTGCTTCAAACAGTCTAGGATATGCCATTGCCGTAAATCGGGCGTGCTTGTCTTGTACTAACCAAAAAGTACCATGGTACTACCATTGTTTAGACATTGCACCATGGTCATTGGTCATAGACTTGTACTACATATACTTTGAGTACCATGTACAGTAAATAGCGTGGTGCAAGACTATGGTATCATAAGATACTGTGTTTGAAATATACCATGGTATGCTAAAATAGCTTTGTAATAACACGTAAAACACTGTACTTTACACTGTACCACGGTACTTATTGATACCTTTTTTTGTAAGTGATGGTATTTTTTTATTATAGTATTATCTATTTTAGTATTTATTATAACAAAAATGTGTTTTTGTTTGTAAAGAAATTAATAGCCTACTTGTATCCAGCACATTAAATTGATCAAAAGTGACAGTAAAGACTTACAAACGATTTCTGTTGTTTTGAACTTATTCATCCTGAAAGCATTTAACGTGGTTTCTATAAAAATATTAAGCATCATAACATTGATGATAATAATAATAGATGTTTATTGAGCATCAAATACACATATTAGACGTATTCTCAATTTTACTATTTGTATTGTTTTAAGTCAAAGAGACTTTATATTTCCTAAATAACATAAAATTATATCTTATTCCAGTGCAAATATTCGAACAGCAGCATATATTTGTTTGCATGTAATTGAAAATTTTATCTTCAGTCAAGCCTCCTATTGAGTTTTTACATGTCAAACACACAACAGTATTAAAAATCACATGGGTTTCCTCTTAAAAGTTAGAGGATGTTGACTTAAAGTCTCCACTCGGCACTCAAATAAATGACCTGCCAATCCAGTATAGTTGAGCGTTAAACCTACTGGCACAAACTGACGTTATTCCAGATTAATCCCCATCTTATATGCATCAATATGGAACATTTATCATTTTAAATGTTTGCAACTTGGCAAAACTTTCCAGAAGATGACAGAAAAGCAGAATTTGGCATGTTTTGCTAAAGGTTTTTGGCAGTTGTTTTGGCTTGTAATCTGTGGCTGAGTTGCATGTGATCTGCTGAGACAAACAACCTTATTTGTACAACTCTGCCAAGAGCATTGTAGATAAACTCTGCTGAAATGACTCTGGGACTTTGAAGGAGCACACTGTAAAGAGACCGTCAGCTCTCAGCAATTGTTAATTCATAAATAAATCAGTTTCTGAACTTCTTTTGGCAATTCATGCAATTTACATTTTTATGCTCGGCAGATGCGTTCTTACTACAGAATGTGCATACCTCATGCCACAACTACTGCAAAGCAAGCCGCTCAAGATAGAAGCTATTTTGTGATAAATGAAGTGCATTGGCTAAATGAGTAAATGTATTGAAAAGTGCAGAATGCACACATTGTGAATACTGTATCACAATCTTGACCTCTTTGCCTCTTTCTTGTCTCATATTATCAGACTGCAAAAAAAAAACATTTATGAGACTTATTTTTAGACAAATGAAAAATAAAAGAGAAACTGAATATAAAGAATGTGATGAAATTCACAAGCTATTTAAAAAAACTGAAGGTAGCATAATGCATAAAGCACAGCATGCAATATAGTGAAGGACAATCCATCTGAAGCAACCTGGGATTGAGTGTCTCGTACAAGACTGCAGACGTGATGCTCATGGCTCACAGAATCAAAGCCTTGTTTTATCTCTAAAAGATCACACTACCCCCCTATTCACTTTCACTGTTACACATGCACACATTAGAATAGATGTAGGTTTGTAATATCAAGGACAAATATAGGGAATACCTCTGTAGAGGGATAGCGTTCAGGAGGATGTTCACCTGCACGCGTCTCATTTCACTGATTGAGGTTCCTCACAGCAGATGATTCCCAAACCATCTGCTCCATCCCTGCACATATGGTAAACTGACTTGAAGAGATTAAAAGAAAGAAAGAAGGTATACTAAAAAAGGTATAGAAACAATTTTTACTCAGAAATTGCTAAACCTCACAATTAATTAAAGTGACAAGCAACACATGACATTTTTAAGTAGAAAGACTGAAATAGTATTTTTTAGTAAAATGTATTCAAATAATCTTGATTGTATTTACAAAAAAATGCTGTAGATCAAGCTGCTGTCTATATGTCCTCTATCCATGTCTAAAACCTTTTCTTGACCAATTAAGATGTTCATGTTAAAATTATTTTAAATAATTAATATAATAGGTAAAATTATTATTAATTCATATTAATTTAATCATATTACTAATTCATATTTAAACATTTTTGGTGGCCTGTTTTTCGCCCTCACAGACTAAATGTGCCAATGAGCTGAAAATAACACACACACACACACACACACACACACACACACACACACACACACACACACACACACACACACACACACACACACACACACACACACACACACACACACACACACACACACACACACACACACACACACACACACACACACACACACACACACACACACACACACACACACACACACACACACACACACACACACACACACACACACACACACACACACACACACACACACACACACACACACACACACTTCACCTGTAGGTACCTGTGTGAACTTGGAGAAGTCATTTCATACATCCAATAAAAATCACCAAAACACCAGCTGACACAGTTTGCTTGTTTGTTTGTCTTTAACACCATTCCAGCTTCTTTGGCTATTTTCATGGCGAGAAATATTATGGCTGAATTATATCATGTTTTAATAATTAATTTTTGCTAAAAACTCTCAGAGTTAACTGAGTAATAACAATAAAAAACTCAAGGAGTTAAAACCAGCACAATCTAATAAAACATGCTTAATGGATGAAGGGATTTGGCAGAGAGAACATGTTGGAGGATCTTCCCCTAGTATTAAAAACATCCTGGAATCACCAATTCTACAGCAGATAACAATCTGGTCCCATCGGTTAGACAATTGATACACAATTATTTTTCCAACACTAATTTGATGAAGTTTATTCATTGTACATCCCACTGTTTACTAGCTGACACAGAGAAAACATGATGAAGAAGAGTAAATGAAGAGAAAAGATCCCGCAGCATTGAAATCCATGCAGCAATGACATTTAGGCATCTTTAAACATGTGAATTAAGGGCAAGACACTTTTGGGGCCAAATGAGGCTCTGTTTATATGCATATTTGTCCAGTGGTAAAGATGTTGAGAATGTGAAGGTAAGATGACATTCATGAAGGAAATGATCAGAGCATCTGTTTAGGAGCACATAACGAAATCCCTAAAGCTCCCTGCCTCTCCTTTTCTCCCCTTCTGCTCCTTCATTGGCTCTGAGCCCAGAGTGTCTCTGGCAGGAGTTTAAGAAGCTCATTGCTTCAAGAATATTCAAACCATAAACACTCTAGCAGTTCATCTCACCATACTACAAACAACACTTTCTCCCTTTCTCTTTCCTTCTGTGTTCTCAAGCATAAACCTTATATTTGACCTCTTTGAAACATCTGGAGCCGGACACAGGTGTGATGGTGATGTAAAACCAGCAGGGGGCAGATGTGGAATAATCTTAGCAACTTTTACTCCGGGGACTATTTCTCAAGGCAGGTTTATTTTTTAAAGCCACATTCTATAAACAATCCTTAAGTTCGTGACTGCTTAAAAAGCTAAATATTTCCACAGTTACTGTGTAGGGGAAAATATACAGTTCACTGAACTCATATTCACCTTTTGTGACATGCAAAACAGCATGATTTCACACATACTATCTAAAAGTGCAAAAGCCATTTCCACAACATTTCTGTATGAAGTTGCATAGTCAGCATTCATCTAAATAAATAAATAGGTAAACAGTAAATAATAATAAATAAAACCTTTATGAAAAAGCTAACTAAGGAAAATACAGTAACATGCAGTGCAG
The DNA here is from genome assembly GCA_027422405.1 of Ptychobarbus kaznakovi. Taxonomy (NCBI): domain Eukaryota; kingdom Metazoa; phylum Chordata; class Actinopteri; order Cypriniformes; family Cyprinidae; genus Ptychobarbus; species Ptychobarbus kaznakovi. The sequence continues at coordinate 2,910,873 of CM049800.1, read as the reverse complement.
AAAATATCAAATCCTTGTTTTGGCTAAAATGAATAGCTGATAGTAATCCAATACTAATTAGTTGACAGTAACAGAATTGCATAAAATTCCAAAGTATTTTTCAGAAGTTTGGGGTCTGTAAGACTTTTTTCTTTTCTTTTCTTTTCAAGAAATTAGTATTCAACAGTGAAAGTGAAAGAAAGAAAAGAATCTTGAAAAAATGTATCACAGTTCATATAAAGCACAATAACAAAAAACAGTGAAAATATAAAGCAACACAACTGTTTTCAACATCGATAATAAGAATAAATGTTTGTGAACATTCAGATTTTCCATCACATGAATAAATTACATTTTAAAATATATTAAAATAGAAAACTGTTACATATTACTGTTTTTTCTTCAAAATTTCACAATATTACTGTTTTTAATGTAATTTAAACAAATTAATGCAGCCTTGGTGCGCAGAAGAGACTTCATTCAAACACACACACACACACACACACACACACACACACACACACACACACACACACACACACACACACACACACACACACACACACACACACACACACACACACACACACACACACACACACACACACACACACACACACACACACACACACACACACACACACACACACACACACACACACACACACACAAAATCGTTCAAAGTTTTGAACTATGACGCAAAGCATTTGTGACAACGTGCCCCAATATAAATGTGACAACACATACGAGAACACTTCCACCAATCAGTTTCAATTTTTAGTCCAACATTAAAAAAATATGATCCTAAATTTTAGTTTGGAGGACAGAATTCACAAAAATTACAACAAACTATTTGCCAGTATGCAGACCCCATTGCCCCATAAAAAGGAATTACTCCTATTTCAACACCACTGTGTTAGAAAATATGTGGAAAGCAGTATAGTTTAATTCAGATGAGCCACTGGGGGTCTTGGCCAAGCGTCCCACCAGCATATTCACAGGAGATTTAATGGACTTGTACAGTTTGCACGGAAACAGTTCCAAGTGTTTCAGTCCATCCATGCTGCCAAATGTGCCGAGCGGCCAAGAAAATATGGAATAATTCTGAATTTACAGCTTTGATGTGTTTCCTGCCTGGTGTGACAGAGGAGAGAAATGACAAGGGAGTGTGTGTGAGACTCCAATGAACAAAAATGGGAGGAGAAAAGGAGAGAGAGTGAGAAAAGTTAAAGCCGACGAGGGAGCATTGTGAGACCGGCTCAGTACAGGATGAGAGAAGTAGGAGAAAGCTAGTTGCATTTGATGCATTCAGTCACTTCTCAGAATCAGGTGTCATTTCTGGCTGCTGGAGAAACACACGCTATCAGGAGTCAACAGACATCTGCTGCTGCAACACACACACACACACACACACATGCACGCTACTGCAGAGATGAGCACAAATGCGCGGTTGTTTAGTTGTCGGACGTAACCCGGCTCTGGAATAGAAGAGCTCTGAAGCAGGTAGGATGAACTATTATAACTACAGATGTTTGTGCATGTGAAGTTCGAGTTGTTCTGCTTTGTTTTCACTCTCCAGCCAGAAAGAACAGCTGTTTTTCAATGGAAATGTGAACAATTATAGTGTTTTTAGGAGTAAGACAAAAAGTAGACTGCTAAAATATAAGGATGTGTGTCATTTTTATTTTTGCATATTTACTAACTTACTAACATTTTTACTAGTGCATGTGTTTGGAGCTGGACTGTTTGGCAAACCAATGGCATACCGAGGGAAACCTGTCTGTTTCTGGTGTTATTATGAACTATTTATGAGTGTCAGTGGCATGTCAGCTACCATAACACCTGGGTCAAGGCTGTCAGGATCTCACATGCTGCCCTGCGTTTCTTTTTCGCTAAATTAACCCCAAACAGACGTGTTCGTGTATCAGCGGTCATCTGTGGCGTATGGACAGGGATGAGGTTCACTGCACAGGTTGGCTGAAAGAAAAACACCTCAGGCTATGAGTTGGACACTCTTTTCTCTCAGTCTAGGGTTGGTGTATATTTTTGCAGCTGCTGGCACGTGTTCTTGGAAAAATGGCAAGTAATAATGGATCTCTAAGCCATTGGGAGAGAGAGACCGGGATGTATTCAGGCCATTAGCTTTCAGAAGAATACAAAATGAACAGATGTGTAGATAGAGAGATAGATAAAAGTTTTAGTTAAAATCAAATAGAAATCCATATAAAGTTAAAATGTGTAGCTTATTACTTAAACCACAGTCTGTAACAAACAGAAATGCAGAAAAAAGTTAAATTGAATACATTTTGGACATAAGATTTAGCATCAGGTTAACACATAATGTCTCATGGCAATATTTTCAGAACATACTTTAACATTTATTCTGGTGCAATGTCTTGCCACGTAGACTCCCGTGATAAGTGCATTACTGTAAGCATGTTTTTGTTGGTTTTTATGAACTGAGTGAAGAGTTGAAATTATTTCCTGACAGCACAAGATGCTGATGATAGGGCTTAACCTGCATTTAACCTGTAACACTGTTTTAAAGGAAAGTCTTCTTTAAAGGCAATGAAAGAGGCCGCGAGCGTTTCCATGAAGACAAATGATGTTTAATGGAGCTCTTTGTCATGCTTTAATGCAAACCAGTGGTTGTGGAAAAAACCTTCAGACAGGTTCCACTGCCCTTGAAGAATGAGTTCACAGTGAGGTTCCTTGTGTTTTTCAATTTACACTCCTTCACAGTTCTGCTTTGCTCATCCCTCCGTTCTCCTCTCTCTCCTCCCTGATGCTCCTCTGTGGGAATCAGAAACTCAATTCCTCATTACACGAGTCACGACTGGCCCAAACCATGAGACTATGAAAATCAAGCCATCTCTCTCTCTCTCTCTCTCAATCTGTTTTGTTTCTTGCTTTCGTCTCCTTTCATTGGCTTTGTTTCCTTTTGAATGGATACAACACCCTAGAAGGAATCTGGGAATCTAGAATTTCAATTAAAAACACCAGTTGCTTCATGTAAAGGCAAATACTTTGTGTTATACATGATTGTCATGTTAAATTAAGAAACTTGTCGAAGATTTGAAGATATGCCAGCTGTGCTCATGTTCTGTATCAGAGAGTGTGGCAGGTTTGCATTCGGTCACTTTAAATATGAAAATAAGGCAATAACAAGCTACATCCTTTTATTTTATACAAGCATTCATGGATAAACTGTTTTCAGATCAAGTGATCTGATATATATGATACAATTTTTAAGAAGTACTACTACTATACTACTAATATGATATTTAATAAACTAAAAAATATTAACATAATATTCAATAATAATAATGATGAATTGTTATATTTTTAATACTAATAAAATAAATAAATATAAATTAATTATCATTAATCATAAATTATTAATATATATATTATTATATTAATCATATAAAATAAATATTTAAGTAACTTCTAATAAAAGTAACAACATCAACAACAAATTAAAATATTTTATTATTAATAATATAAATATAAATGCTAAATATATACTACTTTAAAAAATAATACCAAAAAAGTAATATACAAATTAAATAAACTTAAAACAATAACAAATTATTATTATTATACTCCTAATAATGCTAAATGTACTCAAATAATAGTACTTCGTATAGTGTAAAAATATATTAATAATTATATGTACATTAATAAATGGGCATATACTTATGATAAAGTACAAAATTAAATTAAATAAACATATAATAATTATGATACAACTAATGAATAATTAATTATAACATTTTAGTTAAATATTTTTAACAAAATACAAATTTTGTATCTTATTGGTATAATGATGGTTCAGCAGGTAACCATGGCACATTTGGTATTTTGTTTTATGTGACCCAAGCACAATACTGAAAAATATGAAATGAGTACATTGTTATGGTAAATGCATGACTATTTGACCTGTCTGTACTAACATTGCACTGGAAGACACAATGAAGAAGAATCTAGTTTTCTGCGTTTGATTAGTTGCGTCTGTAAGAACGGGTGTTCTCAGAACAGCCACTGATTCTTCAACATCTGTGTGAGCTGGTGGGGCTTTCCCAAGAAATGACCATCTCAGAACTCAAGTTGTCTTCGGTGTCGCCCGTGAGAATTGAACACACCCGTTTAATCTAATTTGAGTCCTCAACATAAACCTTCTAAATAATTCATCAAATGCTTGGTAAATCCATTGCCTTCCTGTTCGGGAAACAGAAACTATACAAAGATTCCCATTTCATTACAGTACAAAACTCTTCCATCCTGTTTATATATGACCATATGTGTATATGGAATCATGTCTCACGCTATCTACACTCATGCACATAGATGACAACTCCAAAAGTCAGCTGGTGGTCTGCTTCAGATAACACACGACCAGCCATAAAAACACGAGTTACTATCTGTCTGAAACCTTTATCACTGTCTCACCAGCTCAATCAGGAACGCATGCGGCTAGTTCACCAAAAAATATAACAATTTCGTTTATAAAACTGAATACAATTCATAGGTTTTAGAAGCTAGAGTGGGATGCACGATTGTGCATATTTCATTCCTCATATGCCATCAGGGGTGAGTTTTCATTTCTGTTACATACATTAACGCCAAGCAGGAGAGGTGCAAGTTGAGACGTTCTTCTTCAGTCAGATATGAAATGCAATTTCCAAATGTTTATATTATGTTTAAGTGTGAGCAGATTGCATTATTAAAAGGTGTGGCATGGGTGCATATAGAAAGAGAGCGGGGATGTACGAGACAAGCAAGAGAAACAGTTTTGACTTCAGTGGTGGTACACCCTGCTGAGATACCCACATATCCAATACGCTCTCATCCTCGATGAACTCACTCCATTTCTGCAATGCTTTATTCGTTTACACAAGAAAAACAAAAGGAGAGAAGTGTAGGAAGTACAAAAAAAGGAGGGATTTGCACATCAAACATGAGGAGGAACTTAAAGCGAGGTGGACCCAGGTGGACCCAAGCCAGAGCGGAAAGCCCCACTTTGTAAAAACACACCGCCACAAGATTCATCCGCAAGAATGAAGGGATAGTTGTGAGGATGGTCAGAGAGGTCACATCATGATAGCAGCAGTCAAGGAGGTTTCAAAAGTTTCTTCATTGGTTTTCTATAAGATCTTAGGTTTGACAAAGATGCTGCTGCTTAGCTCTGTACAAAACTACACCGTTTCAAAATCCAGGTTGGGTTTAGTCATGTCTACCTACCAGACACCAATCAGACGCGTTAGCCATATATAGATGCTAAATACAGCCCTGACAGATTTTTAACAAATAAACACACACAATACTGTCTAGCTCACAGCAATCATTATATAGCCTGGCATGTTATTGTCTTGAAATTTGCTGAGTTTTTCTTTTTAAAAGCCAGTTTAATCCAACCTAAGCTGGTTTTAGGTTGACTTTAGCTTTAAATACAGCTGACAGCCTGACTTGACCAGGTCAGAAGACCAGCAAACCAGCTTAGGCTGATTTAAACAGTGGTTCAGCATTGAAAAGTGCTTTGACTCGTAGTTCTATTAATATGCTAAAACCACTCATAGATAAACGGTGAGATATAAAGTGATACTAAATACATTATACCATTTTTAGAGTACTGTTTTACTGTGGTACAGCAATAATAATAATAATAAAATGTATTAATTCAAATATTAAATAATAATAATAAATACTATTACAGTAATAATGATAAAAAAGTTAAAGTTTAATTATTTAGAAAATGTATTCTTTTAATTAAAGTTTGATCATAATAATTAAAAAAAAAATATTAAAATAATAAAATAGAATATTTTTACTAACAATATTATTTTTATAAAATAATTATTATAAGTAGTAAAATATTTTTTTTATTTTCACTTCATAATGAATTACTTTGTATTCATTATTAATTGCTATAATTAATAAATTAATTATTACTTTGACTGTTAGTGCCAGCAGTATGCCAAATCTTTTGTCTTTAAATTTAAAACAACATCATAAAAAATAAATAAAACATTTGTCAACCTCACTCATTGTTGCAAGTTTTTATTATCGCTCATACTGAATGTAACCTTCAGTGAATACATTTCCTAGCAAGCTTGGAATTTTGCACTTGCATTGTCTTCTGAAACTGTAATTAATTACTTGCAATTTAATTACATATTAAATCTGCATGAAAATAATATTTGAGAACTGTAAATTGTGCCCATAGAACCAAAGAGCAAGTCTGACTTTTTGACAAAATGACTTGGAAGTGCATAAGGAACACCTCTGTAAACTATTACAGTGGAAAGAAAAAGAAGGATACTGAAAGAGAGAGAGAAACAAGTACAGACAGAGAGCGAAGAGTAATTACACGTACACTGTTCATGGCCTGCTTTACTGACTGGCCTCTCACACACTTAAACCCATATGGCACACACAAACAGGATGTACAGCCCCCTGAAGCTCTGGGATCTATTACAACTCGACCCGCATGCAGCCCAAACAAAAAATAAAGAAATCAAATACAAGACGCCTTAATTGAACCGTTTGTTGGCATTCCCACTGTCTGCTTTGAAGACTCTCTTGCACTTTAAAGTGGCCACTGGTTCGCCGCCGAGATGCAAGGTAGTCATTTGGATTTGTTTACATGTGAAAAGCAGAGCTGAAGACATTCAGGGTTCTAACCACGCAATGCATTTCCTCTGTTAATCACATAATTCATGAGATCTGAAAGCACTCGTGCTGTTCTGCATTTGAGGACAGCCATTTTTTGTCTGTGAAGTGCAAAACATGACAAAGTCTCAAAACATGATAAAAACCAACTAAACAAAGTTGAAGATCTGTATTTTTGCTACGGCGTTGTGGGTGGTTGTCAAGCTGTTGCTATGCAGTTGCTAGGGTGTTCAGGTAAGGTGGTTACTTTTCACAAAATGTTGACCAAAACTTTATGGCCCTCAAAATATTTTGTTGTATGAATATCTGAGCAAGCAATATGTCAAAAGAAAGAACAAAGCCTCTGCTTAAAAAATGCATTCATGCATTCTATTTTATCAACTTGAATGTGGATAAGTTTAATTAAAATAGCAAAAATTTGAACAAAAAGCTGTACGTTTTTGCCATGGAGCACCATTAAGTATTGTAAGAAGCACTGATAATCATCTGCCATAGGACACAAATGTTTGTGCATGTATACTGAATAAGCTACCGTCAAATGCTTGCACAGTTAAACCATGTTATTCAGGTAGCATCGTAGTCGAGCAATGTTGACAGTTTACTAGCTATTCTCTTCAAACTGTTCTACAATGCAGTAGTTGACCTGAAAGAGAAAACTAACCATAGAACAAGACAACACAAGTTGATTTTCTCTATAGCACCCCTTGTGGAAAAGCTGAGAATGCAACACACATTTGTGTTCGATTATGAACTGATTTCTGAAGTATGAAGTGTTATGGACCTAAGCTTTTCATGCAAAAATAAAGATTCAAATGTAACTGAAAACAGCAAACGTTTCATTCAAAAAGGTCCAAAATCATATCTTTGATCTAGAAAGAACATCCATAATTTTAGAAAACTATTGGTAAATGATGTGGCTGTATGCAACATATTAAACCCTTGTTGACCTGGTGACAGTTTACAGAACAAACCATCCTGCCACAAACCCTTCCACCTAAATCTGGTGTACATCTGCTGTATATACCACAACCTCATAGATAGTTTGGATTGGACAGCTGCTTCTCAATTCTCTTGCCTAGTTCATGCCATCCAAGAAACCAGTCAAGGAGGTGAAGGAGTTCAAAGTGGTTTAGGTACAATGGAGACAGTGCCTCATAGAGAAATACTGGATGAAATGTTAGCCCACATCCTCTGGCAACAAGCTCCAATTGGCTGAAAGCTTTTTTATTTTAGTATTTTTCTGAGTTGTTATAGTAACACAGAGCACAGTCTTCATATTACTGGACAAAATGATCCATAGACTAGACTGAAATAATACAAAACTTTCAGTTTCTGAGCTACTATTCAGAGAATATTTAGACGTCTAGTGACCTTAAACTCTCGAGACGCTAACCAATTTTGTGGCTGTTGCAATCTGCCAAATGGGCTCAGATACCAAATCCATGCTTTACTCCTGGTAGTTAACCAGCTTCACAAAGCACATGGAAAAACATCTGTCTAGTCTCAACTCTTGGATGCTCTTTTCAAATAACACTAAACATCACATAAGTGCACCATAAGAAAACTATTAGACTTATTGCCGATACTTGAAAATCTCCTTGTGTGCATGAAAGCTAAGCTTAGAAACGTGCTAAGTGCTAGAGGGATGTTTGCATGTAGACAACCTTGGAGAACTGCTATTACCAACTCTGGGCTTTTATATTCCTAGATTCACTACGAGAAAATAGCCCCATAAATAATGCTAATCACGAGATCAGTATCCATCAATCAGTATTACTATCATGATGTATACATAGGAACCTCTTTTGGCGTACTGGAAATATGGGACAAAAATCAGGAACTGATTATTGAGAGACAGGGTCATGAATCATCATAAGGACTAAAAGAAGGAAAAAGGAGAAGATGCAACATCTGGCAAAAACATTCCACTCAACCACCAAACATCAGGAGTCCTTAATATAAAAATCATCTCCATTAGCCACGAACACGAAAAGCTTTGCCACAGATTGGGTTTAGGAGAATTATGAGCAAGTTTGTTGTGATAGTAAAACATGTGGTTTTAGGTTACCAAATTAACAAAGGTTTACAACCTACCCACATTCTTACACCCTCTCAACTGCCTTCAACTAATGACTGTTAACATTTATGCTTGTGCATGTGTGAAAGAAAGAGAAGATCAAGAAAGATGGAAAAAACGATTAAAAAGGTGTGAAAACTTGCACAGTGTGACCTTGTTATTGTTTATAGGCATTCAAACATTTAATTGTGACTGGAAATGATCATGAACGCATGAACAGGTAACAAAATCAATTTTTTTATATTGTTAATTTTTTTTGTATTTTGTCTTTTTTATTTTAATTATTTTATTAAATTTTACATAAAAAAGTGCCTAAATAATATTTAAGATTATATATTTAATCTTAAATAATATTATTGCTTAATATTATATTTTATAACTATTATACACATTTACAAATATATTTGTAGTAATATAATAACAAAAAAATAATATGCAAGTAAAATGAAATAAATAAAAAAGTTCAGAGTTTGTGAACATTTGTAGGTATCTAATGCCAAATACCTTCTAAAGGTGGAACAGAAGCGCTTCTGAAGTGGCATTTATGTGTCTTTAATGCTGATCAGAGATGGAATAAATGCATTTACACAGCAGTTACAACTGTATACTTTTACACTAGCATTATTTAATCTGGCCTTTGTGCAACATTGTGCCTTCACACTGCATTTGAGCACAGAGCAGCCTTAACTTTGTGACACCTTAAATTAGACATTTTAGAAGCAGCCCACAATGATATTTTACAATAAAATGAATGAGTACATTGTACATACAAATACCTATGAATACTAATGCAATCATGCTGAACTGTGAGTGAAAGACATGTGTAGAGGGCTCTGGGGTCGCAGTGTGAAGCAGTGGAAAAAAAGCATTCTTAACAATTACACCTGACCTCTCAGAGATTTATATGGCCTTTCTGAAGCACTCATATATCACACACAACAACATATATATCACTGAGGAGCAGAGGGGCCAAACAGCCCTCAAGAAAACATAAACAAAGCCACGTGAACAGACGGCCCTGTTTCCTTTCACATGCACATGTGTTTACTGTCTTTACTCACTTCAGCTGATTTTACAGGTGTAGCTAAGTTAGTGTACTGGTTAAAAAAAGAAGACACTAGATCGAAAATACTGAGAACATATTGTTTACAAGCTGCATATGCATACATTAGAACATAAAATAACATAAGTCGCATTTCATCCCAAAAGTTTGGAAACAACTGATGAAGGCACATATTGTTATAGGTCTACATTGTTTGTCCAATCAAATACTGTCTAGATTGAGAAAGCCTGGAATTTACACTTACCTTCAACTCAAGCAATCTAGCTTTGCCAAGTTTATGCCACATAGACCACAAGACTTTGGTGCATGTGCACTATAACTACACCTGACCAGCAGAGGACAGAACAGAGGTCAGTTCAAATTAAATCACCTAACAAAGTTGAACAAAGTCAATAGAAATCTTCTTACTTCCTCTCACCATGAATCTTCATAATGTATATACTGCACAAACAATAGTGTGGTAGTATGCTTTTATGAGCACAGCACAATTTTGCTTAGCTGTGAAGCTGTTAACTAAAATATGTAAACACAAGAATGCAAATTGATTTGGTCAAACCATTTTATGAGGTCGTTAAATGTAATCAAGCAGAATGCATGCCTTCACACTCCATAACTTGATACTGACCCTCATTTTAAGCTTTTATGTAGAACGTAACGATATATAACTACTGCTTTCGGACTAGTAAACTGGATTTTAGAAATATGTATGCATTATATGACAATTATATTGCTATGCTCTCATCTTGTGGTAGGTCTGTACTTAAAAAACAAAAATAAATGTTTTGTGATTTTTCTTTTGCTAGTCTGTCAAATTCCTCTTTCTCCTAAAGCGATCTCTCTATACTCCTCGCTCTGCACTCACATGCTGCTCTTTTTCATTACAGCAATGAAAACATGTTTCTGTCATCTAATATGACCAAACTCGGAGCATGTGTTATGTGTGTGTACTCATAATAACTTACAAGATTGATGTGCGTAACTCTCCTGTAAATCTGCACAAGATCCCTGAAACGCAAGCTTATTTAGCATGTTTGCTAATTTATGACCCGCACATATAGTGCCTAATGATTCTTCTGAACAGTCAGCTAGAAGAAGAAAATTTGACATGTTCTCAAGAATAGTTGCTAAGGTGTTCTACAATAAGTGTTTTTTGCTACCTGGTCTCATGGCATTTACGTACCTGGGTGCACTTTTTAGCGAGACATGCAATATGTACCAATAACTACATATCACTGCAGTTTCCAAAATAAAAACTCTAGAGGCAGTAAAACTCTGACACCTTTTTCTCCTTTTCACACTAATTTACAGAGTTTTGATTAATAAAGCGTAATTTTCGCACAATTACTTGAAGAATATCATGTTACGACTTCAAAACAATATTAATATGCTGGTAGATTTGAAACTGATGCTTTTGAACGTTAGCATCTCACATATCCAGCTTCGTATCGATGGGTTTTCATAGACGGTAAGTTTGTTCGGCAGCTCACGGAGTACAGAGACGTACTTAGGAGACGAGGAGCTCCGGTTCGAATCCCGTGTAATCACGGTTCGACAAACCAATTCAAATCTGAATATAAGGAAGTTGAAATTGCACGGTTGCATCAACAAATACATTTTTATATCAGTTTTGCATTTGTTAACACTATCGGGTTGGTAGTGCAGTACGAAACGTGCAGTAAGGTACATAAAACGGTGTCGCACAGAGGTACGTATTTTTATGAGACCAGGTTGTTTTTTTAGCATGTTTGTATGCAGTTGCTAGGTTGTTGCGAGTAGCTGCTACAGTAGTTGTTGGTTGCTAAGGTATGAGTGGTTCTGAGTGGTTTTTAGTATATGGATGCTAGAGTATTGTGGGTAGCAGCAAATCCATTGATATGTGATTGCTAAGGCATTCTGATTGATTTTTAAAACATTTCTATGTAGCTGTTAAGCTCTTTTGGGTGGTTGCTAGGTGGTTATTTATCAGACCCGTGTGATATTCTCTATGATATTCTAAAGCATAGCTCAATGAAATACATATCTATAATGTTTTTCCACCTGTTGTATCATCTGACAGGCAAATACCATAAGCAGAACATCTCCTCTCAAACAACAGGACAATTTAAAGTATCATTATTGTAATATTTACATTTAAGAGTCCCAAACCCAAGTATGAGCAATATAGTGATCTTTGCCTTAGTAAGCACCACATGCAATTCCCATCAGCCCTGCTTTGTGGTTTGTGTTGGTATTGGGTAATAATATTTTAAACGGCAGAATAAAGGTGACGATTTTTCACAAGAAAGCTTCAAGTCAACATTATTTGATTAATGTTCTGAGTGCTGTCATCCATGGCTTTGTTCCAGTATGGATTGATGGGGTGATGTGTTTGTATGTGGGTGTGTATGCGCTCTATGTGGTTCGCACTGAGGGGGGCAGAGTTCATTTACAGCTGAGACCCCCTGAGATCTCTTTCGTGAACATTATTTAAGAGTGAAACTATGACTCAGGCGCTATTCAGCAGAGATTCAGTTCCAGATAACAGCAGAATCATAAACCATGAGAAACAAAAGGCAGCACGAAAATTGTGCAATTAAGGAGCTCACAAATCACTCTTAATATACAACACACGGTAGAGTTCACATAAATGCTCATGGAAATGCTTTCGAATTGCTCATGTTAGAGAGTCTTTGAAGAAAGTCTCTGGTATTCAAGCAATGGCCTGACCCTGACTAAGCTACATACCAAGCTGGTTCCTGTCTGTAATGCATGGACATTTGGATATTAGGTCTGTTTCTTATTATGACTAAGTTATATGCAATGTGCAATGTGATAAATCTTAAATTAATTATATTAATGCATATAATATTGATGGTTGCAGTCTAATTGTGCACAGACCATCAAGGTTGAACTCCCATCTGGGTCATGGAAATAGGCAGCTTACATACAGGCATGTTAATGAGTGTCATTAAAAACTCATTTCTATTTCAAACATTTATGAGAGAAGATGCTGGGGGACTTCAAAAGATGCTGAGGCTCGAGTTTCATATGGGTTGTCTCACACGATGTGGTAGTTTCATGGTTAAGCATCTAGACTAATGATCTTAAAGGGATATTTTATCCAAAAATGAAAACTGTCATAATTTGTTCATCCTCATGTTGTGTCTACTTCTGAGCAACACAAAACCAGATATTTTGAAAAATTTCTGTTTTTTTTTTTATCCATACAATGAGAGTCAATGGGGTCAACAGATGTTTGGGCTTTCTGGATTCACAGAAGAAAGTCATAAAGGTTTGGCTATCGTTGGCTAACATTTTTGTGTTACAGATTTTATCAAAATAACTGCTAAAATACCAGGTTTTCACTGAATTACCTGCAAAACTACAGACGTTTTCATATCAAAGTACATATGTTATGTCCTGTTCCGTCCCACAAAATGACCTAGACTGTGAACCTTCCCCCCTTCGATGCCATCATTACCCCGTGCTTTTCTTGATCCACAACTTTGTGTGCTCTGGACTAGCTATCTATTCTCTTTGGCGTGAAATCCCATGAGTCCCCTGTACAAATGATCGATGACAATCAGACGGTTTCCAGGAAGATTCACATACTTGACTGCTTAGTGTTATCTGTAAGTGTTAACGCATACGCCATGTTCAATTATCCCACATGGCAGCAAAAATTCAAGCCAAATTTTGGTGCGTTTTTGGAATGACAGCAATCTTACTCTGAATCACGGTTCAAGCCAGTCAATCAACAATACCTCCCCTCTACACTCTTCTATTTTTCTTCCTCTTGCCAAAAAACAAATGGAAAAAAGTTTTAGTATGGAAGTTTCTCATGCTAGACATGATCCTTGTGCTAATATTTTGATTGGCCAGCTCTCAGAAGTCTTACTGCGCATCCCACTGAGAATGATGTGTGTGTGCATATAAAAAAATAAATGCATATTCAGTAAGGACACAGAACTGGAGATGTAATTTGCTAATAAGTAAATCATTATTCTTATCAAAGAAATGTGTATGACTGAAGTTTGTCAGTCTTAAAAGACATTATTTACTCACCAGCATGCTGCTTCAAACTCATGACATTGACATGAGGGTGAGTATGATGACAGAATGTTCTTTTTTGGTTGAATTATCCCTTTAACTGTTTGTGTAAATTTAATTAAAATGGTGTTATAATCTATTTTTATTAATCTCTGTGATCTGTTAACATGTAAACTCAAACAGTTACAAGATTCCCTCTTCTACTCTGGACCATAGTTGTGTCTGGTGTTTATTTCCTCAGGGATGTATTGAATTCCTCAGTTTTCATTGCATTTGGATGCCCACAGCTACTTTTGGAGAATGAAATTAGTTTTTTGTTGCATGGTTTAGGGAAAAACAATCCAAAACACAGATGGACTGGGTTAATTAGAACATTGTGCTGTTTTTGGTTAACCTCAGTGCCATTTGCTCGAAGGAGGTTCAACATTTCAACACTTGTGTTCCATGGCATATTAACAACACTTGTTCAGAATTATTTTGAATTACATTTTGTGCAAGCACACAGATAGCCTCTGCATTTCTTAATCATGACACTATCATGTCCAAAAAACATGGTAGGCTATACTTGCCCAAAACTGCAACATTTATGTGACAGAAATAAACAATATATAAAATCGTAAAACTGGTTGATAAGATGTGTTATCACTTTTCTAAGCATTACACTTACTATTATTGCAGTTGATAAGTTTGCTCCACCAAATACAGCAAAAAAACTGAATTTTCCGGTGCAACGCGGTAGAAATGAAGATGTGTTGCTGCCTGAATGTTTTGAACGAATGATTCAACGACTCACTGTTTTTTTTCGTTTCTGGTTGAATATAGTCACTTGCCGCCTCCTTCTACTTGGGCTATCGATGGATGCTATCAGTCAAATTCGATGACCGGAGATAATTTTTTTAATTAATATAAACTGTAACATACTGCATTAATCCTTCTTGTAATATATTAAAGTACCCAGTCACTGTTATATTGATATCTTCGTGATTTGGAAACCGCTCTAATGGCTTCAGTCAGACTGATTCAAACAGTCACGAAGTTCATGAGTCTTTTTGAATGATTCAATGATTCAAAGTTCGCGAATCGATCTGTTTGGCGATACTGGTCACGCAGAAAACGTGTAACGCGCGAGGACAACTCGATGGAAATGCGTGTTTTGCAATTATTTCGCGGTAAACGTCTTTTTAAAACTAAATACATTTAAATTCAGACAGCAAACACTGGTAAGATATGACCTATTTTACCGTGCAGTTATATTCAAAAGCGGCGGTTTGCCGCCTGGAAAAAAAGCGTTGCAGGAAACAATGACAAAACAGCTCGTTATTGTGAGATATTGAAGCATATGGAGATCATTTGAATAAATATTGAGATTAACTTGAAATATATATTTTCATCCAGCCCTAGAAAAAAATGAATAACGTTAGACTTAAATTGAATGAGGGACCCATCTCATACAATTGAGGTAACATTAACGATAAATCAACGTCAAACGCCAAGCCAACTTTATGCCAGTCTATAATTGTGGCTGCATTTTTTTCGAGACAAACACCACTCATTTTCATCAAAAAAAATGAAAAACATACTCTTCGTTGTTTTAAATTTTGTTGGAAAAAACCCCCAGCATATGCTGGTTAGGAATGTTTTGAAGCATAGCTGCTGGTTTAAGATGGTAGCTGGTCATGAGCTGGTTTAACTTTAAACTGGTCCTTAGCTGGTTAACGTTATATGCTGGTCCAAAGTAACTTGCTCCTGCTCAAGACCAGCACATGACCAGCTCAAACCAGCAATTATGCTGTTTTTTCAACAGGGTTACCTGCACATTGTCATAGTGATAGCAGCTGTCATAACACTGTTTCCATGGTTCTTACAAACATGGTTCTCTGAACCCCCTGCCATCTACCCCCCACAGTTCTTCATCTACCCCACAGATCTCTCTCTTCCTCTTGTAGGAAAAGGAACATGAGTTACTGTCCTGTAGAGAATGATAACCGACTCTGCGTTTGCAATCAAGACATCTCTCTCTGTCTCTTTCCTGTCCTCTGTCTCTCCTCTTCATCCTGCCTTCCTCTCACTTTCTCCATTCTGTCTCTCTCTTGTGTGCCACTGACAACAAAAATGTTTCCTTGAGCCAAACAGGTGCAAAAGCCATAAGTGAATTTTACAGCCAACAGCAGTGAGGTAAAACTGCATTTGGACATTTAAATCACATTGTATCATCTGTACTCAAATTCAAATGAACATTTTTTCTTATTTTGAAACAAATGGCAGATAATTTGTATATTTTGCAGTCTAATGCAATCAGTCTGCCCTTTTCACTGGAATATCCAATTGTGGCAATTTCATTAAACATTACAAGGTCCAAAAAACTGCAAAAATGAAACGGGTACTGATAAATTGTTCACAGTAAGATCCATAACATGCATTAAGAAAATAGATGGGGTGAATTTTCATTTCGGGACAACTTTTAGTGTCTTTTTGGGGCCACTGTAGGTGTTTGGGGCCTCTGCGTCTGAGGAATGTTCAAAAACTGTACAATAACAGAGGAGAGAGGAATTATGGGATGAGGAGAGAAGGAACAGACTCGGAGACATGGACATTTGTCATTGAGAATAGAGTGGCTGTCACTAAAGTTGTAGAAAAATTCATGAAGAGGAGCTTCATGTTCAGCAGATGTGTGGGTAACACATGTGCAAATGTGACAGTGACAAAAATGGGTTCTGATCTTTTCTAGTTTTCAAGATCCTAACATGTTTTGAGTGACTTTAATGCATTGTTTTAGTGTTGTGATTGGTTGTGGGCTATGACTCAAACTAAAAGTCAATTTCTAACTGTGTTTCTTGTGTTTGTGTGTTGTAGGTGGAGGCGAGATGTCAGTAAAGCTGAGGTTTGATTGTCCGGCTGGCGGCGGGATGGTGCAGCGGAGCCGCTCCTTCACTGGAGTAAACACACTCGGTGGCCGGAGAAGGTGAGCAATTATTGTGTGTGTTTCAGAGAAGATGACGTGTTTCCTTGTGCGTCAAACTGCATTACTTGCACTTTTATTAAGATAAATGTCCTCAAAGCAGGGGTCATGGAATCCCATGGAAAGCATGATTCTTGGTCGCTGGAATTTAAGCTATGAGGACATCTCAGGGAGGTCTTGTTTCAAAATTGAGCACAAAACATTTGGGAGGAGTCTTGATCATTCCTGCATTAAAGCCATTTATGGTGTGATTGTTAACGAAAAGTAAAACTAGAAACTATACAAATCGTTTTTCAGTAATTAAATTAGAATTAGAAATGTAGTAAAAAAACTGTAAAGCTGATACTTAAAAAAAATCTAAAATAAGAACAGTATTAAAATTACTTGAACTAAATCAGAAATGTAAATCAATTTATACAGAAATATTCACAAAAAACATGAACTAATACAACTGACTATATTTCACTATAGTGAAAATGTATAAATAAAAACTACTTTGATTTATTAATAAATACTATCATAGTGTTATATAAATAATATTAATATGACACTGGCAACAACATAAACGCCCAGCAGGATAATCTCTACCTCTGGCATCTGACTACTTCCAGATCAATTCCAAGTACTGTTTTATTGTTTTAGTGCATTCTGGGAATCTAAATTCATCATCTTGCCAATTGTCTTGACATTTTCCATAATTTATAGTATGTGGAATATTTCCAGACTTAGTAAAGTGAAACAAAAGGGATCCAAAACATATACTTCATTCAGTACTGAAAAGTATGGATGAAGTTCAAGCAGTGTTATCTAATTAAAAATGATCTATTTTATTTAATGTGTATTTTTTGTGTACTTTTATGTATACTTGAATTTCATTTTGTTATCTTACAGCAAACTCTATTGATGTTCCAAATCAGTCAATTAGGAGGCATAGGATGTGGCCTTAGCAGGGAGCTCACTGGGTTTTGGAATGGAGCTTAGCTTATATCTGACGTGGTTTACGGTTTTTCTTTGATTGCTTATAGTTCTAATTCAACATTCCACACAAATCTTTAACGTAAACAAGCATCGGTTATTATGTAATGGCAGTAGATATTTCAAGAACTAAAGGTCCTGAGAGGATGCACGGGTTCAGATTCTAGTACAAGCATCATCTGAGCAGTGCGACTGCTTACATAAGTAAACACAGCTGTGTGTGTGTGTGTGTGTGTGTGTGTGTGTGTGTGTGTGTGTGTGTGTGTGTGTGTGTGTGTGTGTGTGTGTGTGTGTGTGTGTGTGTGTGTGTGTGTGTGTGTGTGTGTGTGTGTGTGTGTGTGTGTGTGTGTGTGTGTGTGTGTGTGTGTGTGTGTGTGTGTGTGTGTGTGTGTGTGTGTGTGTGCAAGTTTTTATTTTATTTGTCACAATAACACTACATTCCTGCATTCATATCCAAGTAAAAGCTTGAAACTAAATGATTGCAGACAAAGGCCAAAACAACTTCAGAGGCGGATCCGCCTGCTTTCAATTTGTAAACACTTTATTGTATGGCAAAAGCTTTACAAAACTGCATTGTGAGAAAATGCTTTTTAAGCATTTAATCGCTCAGTAAACTGCACATTAATCATAGCTTTCATATATGACCCTGTAAAGATCAAGGATTTTCATAAAGAAACAGATGTCAACCACTCTTTTGACTTTTGTTGATTGGATAAGGTTAGTGTATCTCTACTATTGTCAACACTGCCTATTGTCAATTAAGAAAACCTTTTTTTTTCTTCAGGATGAGGGCTAACTGACTTCTTATTGTTTTTTTGTTTTGTTTTTTTAAACCATTTTGAGGTTATTGTGCTGATATTTTGTAACCTTAAATTACACTGAACAAAATTATAAATGCAACACTTTTGTTTTTGCCCCCATTTTTCATGAGCTGAACTCAAAGATCTAAGACTTTTTCTATGTACACAAAAGGCCTATTTCTCTCAAATATTGTTCACAAATCTGTCTAAATCTGTGTTAGTGAGCACTTCTCCTTTGCCGAGATAATCCACCTCACAGGTGTGGCATATCAAGATGCTGATTAGACAGCATGATTATTGCACAGGTGTGCCTTAGGCTGGCCACAATAAAAGGCCACTCTAAAATGTGCAGATTTACTTTATTTGGGGGGGGGGGGTCCGGGGGTCAGTATCTGGTGTGACCACCATTTGCCTCACGCAGTGCAGCACATCTCCTTCACATAGAGTTGATCAGGTTGTTGATTGTGGCCTGTGGTATGTTGGTCCACTCCTCTTCAATGGCTGTGCGAAGCTGCTGGATATTGGCAGGAACTGGAACACTCTGTCCTACGCCGATCCAGAGCATCCCAAACATGCTCAATGTGTGACATGTCCGGTGAGTATGCTGGCCATGCAAGAACTGGGATGTTTTCAGCTTCCAGGAATTGTGTACAGATCCTTGCAACATGAGGCCGTGCATTATCATGCTGCAACATGAGGTGATGGTTGTGGATGAATGGCACAACAATGTGCCTCAGGATCTCGTCATGGTATCTCTGTGCATTCAAAATGCCATCAATAAAATGCACCTGTGTTCGTTGTCCATAACATACGCCTGCCCATACCATATCCCCACAGCCACCATGGGCCACTTGATCCACAACGTTGGCATCAGTAAACCGCTCACCCACATGACGCCATACACGCTGTCTGCCATCTGCCCTGTACAGTGAAAACCGGGATTCATCCGTGAAGGGAACACCTCTCCAAAGTGCCAGACGCCATCGATTGTGAGCATTTGCCCACTCAAGTCATTTACGACGACGAACTGCAGTCAGGTCGAGACCCCGATGAGGACGACGAGCATGCAGATGAGCTTCCCTGAGACGGTTTCTGACAGTTTGTGCAGAAATTCTTTGGTTATGCAAACCGATTGTTGCAGCAGCTGTCCGGGTGGCTGGTCTCAGACGATCTTGGAGGTGAAGATGCTGGATGTGGAGGTCCTGGGCCGGTGTGGTTGCACGTGGTCTGCGGTTGTGAGGCTGGTTGGATGTACTGCCAAATTCTCTGAAACGCCTTTGGAGATGGCTTATGGCAGAGAAATGAACATTCAATTAACGAGCAACAGCTCTGGTGGACATTCCTGCAGTCAGCATGCCAATTGCACGCTCCCTCAAAACTCGCAACATCTGTGGCATTGTGCTGTGTGATAAAACTGCACATTTTAGAGTGGCCTTTTATTGTGGCCAGCCTAAGGCACACCTGTGCAATAATCATGCTGTCTAATCAGCATCTTGATATGCCACACCTGTGAGGTGGATTATCTCAGCAAAGGAGAAGTGCTCACTAACACAGATTTAGACAGATTTGTGAACAATATTTGAGAGAAATAGGCCTTTTGTGTACATAGAAAAAGTCTTAGATCTTTGAGTTCAGCTCATGAAAAATGGGGGCAAAAACTAAAATGTTGCATTTATAATTTTGTTCAGTATATATGCCTAATTTTAAATACGTCCTTTTAGTGACTAACAAAAACATTTTTGTTTTTGAAAAAAGCATGAGGTTGCATCAAAACAAAAACCTCTGAGATGAATTAATACCTCTGAACGTGTTTAATAGATTAATCCAAATACATGAACATTCTCTATTTTTCCCGAGTTTTGTAACTAATTTTGAATAACCTTTATTTGCAGTTGGGCGGATTCAAATGAGCACTCTATGTCAACAATTATATGTCTGTTTTCACTAAAACAAATTCCAGATTACTCATCTTGAGACTGTGTACAACCTTGCTGGGTAGTGACTAATTCGTGTAAGCAAAAAACATGAATTATGTTACAGTCAATTAAGTTGTTTTCTACTGGAAGTTGTTTTCAACTGTTAAATACTTTTACTTTTAATTTTAAATACATACTTTTGCAATACTTATAATACACTGAAAGTATGTTAGGATGCAGAGGGCTGAGTATAGAAAATCAAGCTCTTTATTCCTGAGAAAAGGGGCGTCACATGTGACATTGTCCACCGAGGGACCTTGAGTTACAGCGGAGATGTCAGTGTTGGAGACAGGAAGGAATATACTGATGTGAGAGCCAGAGCTTGTGTTATTAGTGACCCCAGAGCAGCGCTGAGGAATGCCTTTCTAAGAGAACAGTTTATTTACATTGCAGAGTCATTGGGTTTGTTATGCTGTGTAAGCTAAGCATACACTGTCAGAACATGGCCGAAATATGTAGATTATATTGTGGGTGTAACTAAAATGGGATATGAGGATTAAATTCAGAATATAAAAACATATGCTACTGTTGAAATTGCTAAAGCAAATGTTGGTTTTGGAAAGAGATTGATACTTCTCTTGACCAAAGTAGTATTTAATTGACCAAAAATACATTCAAAAACATTATTAATGTTCAAAATGATTATTGTAGTTTGAAATAAGTGCAATGCGATCTTAAGAACATCATTTTCAGCAGCCATTACTATAAGAAGACACTGTTTTAGGAAAGCATTCTAATGTGCTAATTTTGTAATAGAGAAGTTGTTCTTATTGTCCTGGCCTGCTGAAAACCACGGTGTGCTATTTAATGAAGTGTGGAAATTGCAATGCAGTGTTTTCCAATCATTGCATACACTTGAGAACTTCAATTTTGGGTTCAGAAAAGGCCAAAAGAAACTTTGTTCTTTGGTGTGCTGTCATTTTTGATACATTTTCCTAGTTGCTGGTAAGATTTTTAAATATTTTCGAAAGTATTTTATGCTCAACAAAGCATTTAATTGAACGAAAATACAGTAAAAGCATTACTATTTTGTTTATTATTATTATTATTTGAAATAACCCTTTTATAGTTGAATACATTTCAAATGTCATTTATTTCTGTGACGCAAAGCTGAATTTTCAGCATCATTACTCCAGCCTTCAGTGTCACGTGATCCTTCAGATATCATTTTTGATTTGATTCATGTTGATTTATTGTTCAAGAAACAAAAGAACAACATTTCAATTTAACAACATTTATTTGAAATAGAAATATGCTATAGATATATGTAATATATTTATTTGTAATATAAATTTTGCAGCATTGTAAATGTCTTTATTGTTATTTGAATTTTAATGGCATTGTCATTGAAACTGTCTTTTGATTGATTTAATCCATCCTTGTTTAAAGTATTCATGTAAAAAAAAAACTATTTAAGTCAAACGTTTACAATAGTTTATATATAACCCAATTTTATTTAATAATTCAGTCTTTTTTCCATCTCATCCCACAGACTTTCCTCGGCTCGTAGCTCTCTCCGCACAAAAGTGGTAGCAGGGAAATCTCCCAGAATACCCTCCTCGAGTCGGGTGGGCAGCAGCGTCTGGGGGCAACAGCCTGAGCAGGTGGACAGAATCTTCCAGGCTTTGAGGAAAGGGCTCAAGTATGTGCAGTCATTGCAGCAGAGAAATGAACGGGCTCATGGACCACCCACACTAGTCTTGTGAATGTTAATGACATCTCATCTCATATAGGGACTACTTGGAAAACCATCAAACAGAGCTGGACTTCCTGTCATCCCAGCAGAGAGACACAAAGAGGAACTCCAGACTGGTGAGACTTTTTACTGAGAATAGCTTTAAGCCCTAATCCATTTTATTTTTTACATCATTTGTTAATGTAAATATAAAATAATTAATACAAAAATGTATTCTTCATTCCTCAGGCTTTTTTCTATGACCTGGAAAAGGTATGTTTTTTCCCTTTTTTAAATATTTGTATCATATAGGTTATAAAAAATTGCATTTAAAGCCAAAGCTTACAAAATGTAATGCTGTTTTATATCCTGCTTGCCAACAGGAGATGCGAGCCTTAGAGAGATACATACGGCGCCTTGAGTTTCAAATTAGTAAGGTAACACAGCTAGAAAATACTTTCATTTGGTTATATATATGAACACTAGTCAGATGTGCTGAGAATAAACCTGTATCACGTGAATGTGGATGTCAACAGGTTGAAGAGCTGTATGAGTCCTATTGTATCCAGTGGCGGCTCTGCCAAGGAGCTTTGAACATGAAGAGAGCTTTCTCTCTGTCTCCGTCTTCACGACAGTCTAGAGAGAGTCTAATGGAGCTGAACCGCAACCACAGACACAGCCTGGAGGTGAAGTCTCTTTTGGACACCATACACACATTTTTCCCAAAAAGCATAAACACTGTGGCCTGATGGCTCTTTCAAAACATCCCGACCAGTCCATCACAACAACACTTTATAACTACTTTTCCTTTGTTAATTTGATATCTAGTCAATGCACTGAATGCAGTGATTAAAAAGAACCTATTATGTAAATTCACTTCAGAAACCTCTCTGTTTCACACTCATCTATACCTGCAGGATATGTGTGCAATGGAAGGAGAACTGGAAATCCTGCTGGGCGAGCTGCAAGTCAAAATGAAAGGTACACAGCACCTCACATATGCAGGAGTCTCCTAAACATCCTTCTCCAGCTCATTTTCTCTCTCTTCTCTCTGAGGCAGGGTTGATAGGATTTGCTCGGCTCTGCCCTGGAGATCAGTATGAGGTAAGGAGGTTTAACCCAACGTCCTACTGTTGCTAAACTTCTGTGATCATTTACTCACCCTCATGTTTCTCCAAACCTGTATATCTTTCTGTACTCTGTGTAACACAAAGGGAGACATTTAGTACAATGCTCATGCAGCTGTTTTCCAGTGAATGTGAATGAGGACGAACATTGATGATCTCCCAAAATTACAAAAAAACTCCATGAATGGAAGAAAGAAAGCCATATGGGCATGCGGGTGAATAAAGGGTGATGATCTATCCGTTTAATACATAAAATTAATAGTAATAGTAAAGATGTGAAGGCATTCCACCCCAAAACATCACTCTTAATCCGAGGCTCACTGTTCTTTTTGCATGTGATAGACACAAATGCATGATATTAGGCAGAAATGACATATTTCACCAGCTATGCAGATTACATCTTTAAGGCCAGGTTTCCAATGACTTCATGCACAGTGGAATGTGGTCTCAGGAGCCGTCAGCCGGCTCATGCACGAGACCACTCATTCACATGCAGTCACCCAAAAAAGTATTTGGAAAATTTCATTGCATTTGATATAAAAATATATGCAAATATTATCTTAGACCCAAAACTGTTTTATTATGTCTAACCCAGAGCGATTTTAGTGGTTGTATGAAGTTGATTACAATAACAATAACTATAGACATGTTCATGTAACTATGAATGTTTCAAAACATTTTAAACAGGTTTTCTTGGTTTTGAAACACCACGTCTACTGCTTTTTTTTATTCGAAGTCTACGTTTTTTTGCTGAATATTTTGCTTGTAAAGTATGCTTTTGCTATCTGTCTTGAACTCTTTCACTGCCAGCGTTTTAATAAAGGTTAGCGGCCACCACCAGCATTTTTGATCATTTTCAGAAAATGTTCATGGCCCCCAGAATATTTTGTTTTATGAATATCTGAACAAAGAACAGAGCCTCTGCTTTTAAACAAAACAAAGTGTTTTATTCTATCAACACTTGAATGTGGGCGAGTTTCATAAGAAAAGCAACATTTTGAACAAAACTGATTATTGTCATAGACAATCTCTGGACCAGATTCAGAATGGTGATTGAGTTTTGATTTACATGCTGAATGATGATTGCATTATTTTACATATTTACATATGTGATTTCTTGTTTCTGCTTCTTCTGTTTTGATCCATATATTCAGTACTCTTTCAGAAAATATGTAATAGCACCTCCTACCTTATAACAGTGAAAACATGGAAATCCAGAAAAGGTCGTCAATGGAGGGGAAAGAGTGCATAATTAATGCCACTTGGTTTGATATTTTGATATATAATGCAATGAAATTCAGTCGCTTAGGAAAACTTACATTTTAAAATACATTAAAGTGGAAAACAGTTATTTTAAATTGTAATAATATTTGACAATATTCCTGTTTTATGGTGTTTTTGATCACATAAATACAGCCTTGGTGCACATAAGAGAGAATCATACATCCTCAAACTTTTGAACGTTAGTGTAATGTACAAATGCTCATTGGAGTCACACACACACACACACACACACACACACACATTGAGCGTCTCATTTTGTGTAGGTGTTGATCCGGCTGGGCCGACAGAGGTGGAGAATCAGAGGGCGAATCCAGACGGATGACAGACAGCTGTGGGATGAAGAAGAGATGGTCTTCCTCCCTTACATCCACAGGAACTTTGAGATTAAGGTGAGCAAGTCCACCTACACTCACGCGCACACCTGCGCAAATAGCACTTCCTGTCGAGGTCATCTGTGGGGGATGCGATGACAGACGTTTCCAGGGCTTTTGTCCTTATACTGTTTGTTAGATCTGAACAGATTGTCATATTACACAATAAACCTCCCACAAACCCCTGAGAGAGAACGATAGAGATGTTTAACAGACTTTATGAAGCTTTTGGATCAGTGGAATAACGCTTATGAAAGGTTTGATTGTCTGAAATCGATTCCATCCCTGAAAATATAGACATCGAGCCAAACTACTACAGATGAAAACGATGAATCCTCTTTGTCCCTTTTTAAACCCCTGTCATTCAAAATCAGATCTCAAATATAAAATTACAAATTAGTTAGACTTGGTTACACATCCAATACACCCTAGCAACCACCAAGAGAAAAAAAACACCTACCGCAGTTAGTGTTAGTGCCAACAGTACAGTCCATCCTGGGAGACCTTTGGGCCACCGTACATGATAAAACAGAAGGTTAAACAAATCATTTCCCTCAAAAGCTCTAGTCAAGCCAACAACATCTGCTGGATCTGAAGGCTCTTCTGAAATGTCCTGCAGGTCACAGAGGTCAAGGGGTTAAGCTCTATCCTGGTCGGCATGGTAACGTGCAGGAGTGCAGATTTTTTCACAGCGCGGCCGCAGATGATGGTCGTGGACATTACAGAGCTGGGAACCATCAAGCTACAGCTAGAGGTGGTTTGGAAGTAAGTTTACAAGACACACAAACTTTTAAGAAGTGCTAAATGTGCTGCAAAATACTTGAAAGTGATTGATGGGGCGTTTTAAGACATTATTGACTTTATATAAAGTCAGTGACACCAAACTCTATCAACTTTTACACACATTCTGTGCACTTCTGTATACAAATTTGAGTTCTGATTTTTCTTGAACAGTTAGTACTTCTATATAGCAAGGGTGAATTCAATTGATTAAACGTAAGAGTAAATACTTTTACATTCATACAAACTATTTCTTTTTCAAAGAAATGTAGTTAATTTGAACTTTCTATTAATCAAAGAATCCTGAAAAAAATGTGAAAATGAAGCAGCAAAACTGTTTTCAACATTGATGATGATAAGAAAGGTTTCTTGCGCATTAAATCAGCATATTAGAATGATTTCTGAAGGATCATGGAGTAGTGATGCTGAAAATTCAGCTTTGCATCAGAGAAATAAATTACATTTTAAAATATAGTACAATAGAAAACTGTTATTTTAAAATGTAATAATATTTCACAATAATACTGATTTCTGCTGTATTTTTAATCAAATAAATGCAGCCTTGGTGAGTATAAGAGACTTCTTTTAAAAGCTTTTAAAAAAATCACATTTGTAAGAACCGCGGATGAGAAAGAGCTTCGTAGGGTAAGATTTTCAGCAAATAACAACTTCAGTTAGGCTTCTGAAAAATTGGATTGTAGCGCAAAAGTGGACTGGTTTTATGGTCCTTTTTGCTTTTTTAAGAGCTTGACAGCACTTAAAACAGTACAGAAAGATACTAGATGCCGTAACAGCGAGGATAGAGTTTGTAGGAAAGTTTAATATTTTAACATCTGGATTTCACAAACATGAAAACAGTAAGAAAGCTATTTGCAGCATATTTTAAGATTTTTTCATGTTATTGAATAGACAAGGCACTGATCTCACACACAAACACACCCCCTGTAAGTGCGCCGCTGCTATCGGCTAACACACACCAGCTGTGGGAGACCAGCTGACTGCAGAGAGATGGATAAATAGACCATTGCTGCCCCATCCCTCTCACACACACACACACACCGATCCGATTACACTGTTCTTACACAGTCCAGGTGGAAGAGATTTTTCAGAGCCTCTTTTTACAGCATCACTAAATTTAACACATCTCACAGTCTGTTCAGCATCTCCACGCTCTGCTGTGACAGCGTGTGTGTGTGTGTGTGTGTGTGTGTGTGTTTATGAGACACAAATTTATGTACATGTATAATAACATGGGTATTACAACATGGTTTATGAGGACACTGCCTATGTCCCCGTAAACCAAAAGTGGTTAAAAAACATACAAAATGTGTCTAAAAATGCACAAAGTCTCCTGTGAGGGCTGTTTAGTGTAGGGTAGTTTGTGGGCAATAGGGCAATACAGTTGTACAGTATAAAACCATTACGCCTATGGAGAGTCCCGTAAACCACATATGTGTGTGTGTGTGTGTGTGTGTGTGTGTGTGTGTGTGTGTGTGTTTAGTCTCTGTTAGCAGTGTCACTCAAGCAGTGATGACAAACACACACTGCCACTCCACACATCGTGTGCAATCAGAACCTGTGTTACCTTTATTCATACCATTTTTGATACCTCTCTCTTCTTTAGTGATTAAAACAATAAAGTATATGTAAAAAAAAAATACTTTATAAAAAACAGAAAACCACGTGAATGCTGTTTTATGTTAACTTCAATAAATAACAACTATTTTAATTTAGTATGCAAATAAACACAGTACAAAAGACCAATCACAATTTAGCTTGAAATTTAGATTTAAATGAAGGTTAGATTTTGTGTTAATGGGAAATTATTAAATATTAAATTTAATGTTTAAAATTTATAAATAACACACTTAATTAAAATTATTTAATTAAAAATAAATAATTGCATTAAAATAATTAGTTTGTGATGCTTATCAAAACTGCATTTATTGAATAAAAATACAATAAACCAGTAATATTATAAAGTATTTAAAATTAGTGTTTGCTATTTGAATGTTTTCAAATATAATTTATTCCTGATGCAAAGCAGAATTTCCAGCATCATTACTCCAGTCGTCAGTGTCACATGATCCTCCAGAAATCATTCTAATATACTGATTTGCTGCTCAAAAAATATTTCTTATTATAATCAATGTTAACACTTAGGCTGCTTAATATTTTTGTGGAAGGATTCTTTGATCAATTGAAAATTTATTTAACAGCATTTATTTGTAACATTGTAAATGTATTTACTGTCACTTTTAAATAAATTAAAGCATCCTTGCTAATTTTATGCTGAATAAATCTTTAATTTCTTAAATTTTCAATTTTTTGTTGGTTTTTGATTGCAAGTTTAAAAATATAACTTAAAAAAACAACTGAACTCATTTTGAGCACTGGGTGGTAGTTTATTGGAGGGTAACAGTAAGTATAGGAGACTCAGGGACACTCAGAATTATGCTCAGGGCAAGGAGTGGGATTATGGGTAAGGTTATGTTTAAGATTTAAGGGTGTTGTGTAGGGCTGTGGTTAAGGTGGGAGGTGATGTTACACCTACAATTGTGACAAATATATGGGCAACACCTAGCTAGATCGGTAGTTATCTCTAAACAATAGATATCCCAGTTTAAATCCAAACAACCATATATTTAATCCTAAAACACTAGTCTTCTGCTTTATTTCGTTTACTGTCTATCTTTTCATAAAATCATTGTTATTTTGGACATGTAAGCGTACTAGAGTCCATTTTCTTCACAGTTTCTTGTTCCCTCACTTTTTCTTCCTTCAGTCCATTTGATAGCTGTGAGGTGAAGCCTCTCACAGCGTCCGCCAGCCGCCAGTCCATCCACAGCAGGAAGGGATCCGTATATAGCTGGACGCCTCCCAACACACCCAGTTTCACTGAGAAGTACTTTCTAGTGAGTTTGTGACCTACATCCACACACACTCCCAGCATGACCGCTCACAATGATTTAAAGGTGAAGTGTGTCATTTCTGATGCTAAAATACATTCTCTTATTCTGGTTTAATGTGCAGAGACAACTATAAGTGAAGCCGGGTGTGCGCTGTGAGATTTAATCAGTGCTTTAGGATTGTTACGTGACAGATTGTATGATGTGACCCCAGTGAGATCTTGGGTAAAAGCCAACACAGACTGTCACAAAAAATGATTGAGAAAAATCGTTCTGACATCTTCATTATGAGATGCAAATTTGAAATGGTGGCACACAAACCCAAACACGATTTGTGCTGATGGTTGGATGTCAAGGTTTTTGAGTGTCTGGCATCATTAGGCAAAAATAAGCTAGTGAGGCAGAAATGACCCACTTCACCACAACTTATACCTGAAGAGCTGACATGTCATTGCATGATGTCATCTGTTCTTTTATGCTGTAGTCTATGATGCATCAGATACAGGATGTGGATGGCTCTTTCTCCATTGGCTCACGTGAATCGAGGGGCGTGTCTTTACTCAGCTACCTGGCTGACTCCACCCAGGCGCTCAGTCCTCCTGCCTATGAGAAGACAAGTGACCCATCAACCGTACACCCCCCTGTTCTAGACACTAAGTTACAGGATGCTGATCTACTGAAGACGCCCACAGAAGATGTATGAAACTGATCGTTTTGTTTTATATATATATATATATATATATATATATATACGGTTTTATTATTAAGTGGGATTTTTTTAAATATTTTTTAAATTTTAATTTGTATCATTTATTTGTTTTTTAGTTAAATGTTATTATATTTTAATATGCTTTTAAGAATCTATAATTTTTTCCTTTGTGTGGGATTTTTAAAAATCTACATTTTATATATATATATATATACATACATTTCAATATTTTTATTAGTAAAAGCAATGGCCACTTTTATAAAAAAAAATAAAACCTTTTATTTTAGATAATTTAATTTGATAAAACCGTCATTTAAGAGTTTAACTGCTGTGGGGTTTCTTTTAAATATAAACATTTTGAATATAAAAATATTTATGCATAATAATAAATAATCACATTTTGGTTTATTCTTTTATATTTTTATTACTAAAAGCAATATTCACTTTTATAAGACAATTAAGTAATTATATCTATTTTTTATTATGTCTTTGTTTTGAGGGAAATGTCAGTATATTCATATTTTATATTTTGAGAAACCATGTGCTAAGATTTTTTACATTTTTCAATAATAAAAAATGGCAAAAATACTCAAACAATGACTTAAAATTGTAGGTTTATTTAATTTCTTTCCATTCATATCCCTAGGCTGAGGAGAGTGTGGAATGGCCATCAGAGACTGACACAGCTTCCCCCAGTCCTGCGGGCAGCAAGCGAGACTCCATATTCCTCTTCCACCGCTACAGCACGCCTGACATCCTCAAGCAAAATGGAGAGGTGACCCCCAGCACAGGTGAAGGAGACGCACAAGAGACGGCGGCCCCTGAAGAGGAGACCTCGGTCAAGCAGGGAATTGAAGACAGACTCCTGGTGAAGGACAGAAAAGCGAGCAGAGCTCAGAAGAGAGCTGTGGCTAAGAGAGTCAGTTCACTACTAGATGATCTGAATACAGAGCTGGAGGAAATGAGCAACGCAGAGACATTAAAGAAGCTAGATCTGCAGATACGCCAGCTGAACGAGGTCTTGAAGGTGAGATGGGTGGATGAATCAATGGACTGGTAGACCCCTTTAAAAGATTTATAAATGGATGCATAAAAGAAAATGAATGATCACTGTTTGAAAGAGTTCAAGAACATGTCTGAGATGTTTTTCACCCCAGAATAGTGTGTGTGTGTGTGTGTGTGTGTGTGTGTGTGTGTGTGTGTGTGTGTGTGTGTGTGTGTGTGTGTGTGTGTGTGTGTGTGTGTGTGTGTGTGTGTGTGTGTGTGTGTGTGTGTGTGTGTGTGTGTGTGTGTGATGTTTTGTGTAAAATTGACTTGAACATGTTTTCATGTGGCGAAGTTGCTCTGTTTTTCTTTATGCATTGTTGATAAATGTTTGTTTGCTGTTGTTTCATTGGCTTTGTTCTTCATTTTCATATTTCCTGATGTTAGAAGGCCCTCGACCCTCCACAGATGCCCTCGTCTCAGACACTAGCAGTAGAGGAAGAAGAAGTGCTGGGCAGTTTCGACTTCCTCTCTGCAGATTGTAATGAAGATGAAATATCAAATATGGGCAGCATCAGACTCGGGTACATAAAAACTTATTTTGAGCTGGTGTGTCTGGGTGAATACCTCAAAGAAATGTCACAAAATCAAAACAAAATCAAGAAAAAAAGGATTGTGTGTGTGTGTGTGTGTGTGTGTGTGTGTGTGTGTGTGTGTGTGTGTGTGTGTGTGTGTGTGTGTGTGTGTGTGTGTGTGTGTGTGTGTGTGTGTGTGTGTGTGTGTGTGTGTGTGTGTGTGTGTCTCTCTTTTTTAAGTTAAATGTAAAACATACTTTAAAATGAAATAGCAATTTTTTTCTCATTACAGAGCTGGGAATTAATTGTGGGAATGGTCCCCAACATTAATTTCCGTTATGGATATATAGAGATTCTAGATTTGTTTGATTTTGGAATTTTTTTAAATAAAAAAATGAAAATAAAATAAAAACATTGGTGAAAAAAAAGATGTATTTATTTAGCTTTGATCTGATCATTGGGCTGATGAATTCATGAAAAGTCACATCTCTCTGCAACAAAAGGCAAGTTGCTGCACGAACATGTTAAATGATGGCTTAAAGTGCCATCTTGTGGATGAGATGGAGTAATGCTCCATTACTATTTTATTTCATGTATTTAGCAATCTGATATTTAAACAATACATGGTGTTTCATTTACATGGATATGATATTGCACAACTCTTTCATATAAAAATATAAATGTATCACATGGTTAAAGTTTGTAGCAAATATCAATTCAGGTTAAAGTATAAAAATATTGACATATATATATAAATATAATATTTATAGTAATCTTTATTATGATAAATTAATTAAATGCAAATATCAATTCAGGTTAGGATATTAAAAAAAAAAAAAAAAAATATATATATATATACAGTATATGTAATCTTCAGAATACATCCGTTTTATTTATCTTTTCTTTTTTTCTCCACAGGATTGGTTCCTTTAACGAGGACACCCTGAAAAGCGTGGGTCTGTCATCTCAGGATAAAACCTCTCCGTCCTCAGAAGACACGGGTGAAGGAGAGGTCGGTGCAGTAAAGCCGTCACTCAGCACAGGGCTCTACGGTCTGGATCAAGCTCTTGAGACCCACCTCAGTGTCTGTGTAGTGCTGCTGGGGGTGAGCAGTCAGTCTAACCAAATCATCAGACACTTATCGACATAGATTCTTACTTTGTGTCTGCGTAACTTCACATGCTGTCTTCTTCCAGGCTCTAAAGTGTTCTGACTCCGATCTTGTGCACAAAGACGTGATGGAGGAGCTCTCCCGGCAAGTTGAGGTGCTGGAAAAAATCATCACTCTGTCGCAGAGGATAATAGAAGAGATCTCAGTGTCAGAATGTAAGTATAGCTGCATCCCAGGCCTTGAATGAGTGAATAAACCACTAGATCCTAATAATTGAGATTTATAGATTTCCTACAAACACTAACTATTCAAATGACTGAGTTTATGATCGATTATAACAGATTTTCTTTACATTTATGCATTTAGCAGACGCTTTTATCCAAAGCGACTTACAGTGCATTCAGGCTATACATTTGTTTTAAGTATTTGTGTTCCCTGGGAATTGAACCCATGACCTTTTGGGCTGCTAACGCAATGCTCTACCACTGAGCCACAGGAACACTTTCCCATACCATTTAAGGGTAACACTAGAATATGCAATTATGTGCCGTGACTGTTACTTTATACTGTCGGCGGTCACAGGCTCTTTCCCGTGTCCGTGTGAAGCGCTCTAGATGCATTAGTCATGTGTGTGGATGTGTCTCAGTGTTGGCCAGAGCTCCTAAGGGGATTGAAGTATTTTGGAAGGAGTGCTGCGAGAGTGACTCGCCTTTCTGCTGCTCCAGGGATGGGTTTCTCAGGACACTGCGCAAACATTACATCCACAAAGTCAAAGCCAAACAGCCAGGCCAGGCTGATGCAGGTGGGACGCGTCGCTCTGTTCTGTTCTAATGAGTCCACAGACGGCTGAAAGGATGTACCAAAGGAAGAATAGAATAAAATAATACATTTTAGAATATGGTTTATTATATTCTTTTCGTCCTTGAGAATTTCAGTCACAAACTACTTAAATATTGATGTATTTATTTATGCACGATATTTCTATTCTATATATTCAGAATTAATTTATCTTTGAAATAGTAATAAATTGTCTTTCATATAATTTAATAAGCGTTGTATAATAAAATATATGTCTATTTCTATTTGTCTTTTTGAAATTAATATTTTTCAAACAACTAAAATAAAATGACTTGTAAATAAATATCTAACAATATATTATTATTATTATTATTATTATTTCATATAGATATAATGGTATATAATTTTATATTATGATTTACTGTATATTATATCTTATCATAGCATATATTATTTTTCTGAAATATATTAATATTCCATTCATTGTTGAATCACAAATAATATTTAATTGTCTTTGAAATAACCTAATAATATTTGTGTAATAAAATAAATGTATATGCTGTTTGTCCTGTAGAAATTATTTAATTTTCAAACCCATTAATTTGTAAATAAATATCTAAATATTATTTTATAACATAGAAAATGATTGCATTTCATTTGATATTTTACTATATTCTTATATTTTTTTAATTGTACTATTTTTGTTATGTTATATTTTTTAAAGCTATTTCTATTCTGTTCATTGTTACATAGAATTGCTTTCTGTTTGAAATAATAATTGCCTTTGAAATAGTCTAATAATCTTTGTATGAAAATAAATGTCTGTTTTTTCTTTAAAATTTAATATTTAATTTTCAAAAAGCCAAATTTAGTAAACAAATATCTAATATGTTTTATGTCTAAAATAAATGTATGTATTATATTTTACTGTATTATTATTACTATTATATTCAGTGTTCCTTCAGAATGTAATTAAACTAAAATCCAATATTTTTTAAGAATAAATCTGTTCTATTTAGAGAATTAGTTTCTTACAGAAATGACAGAACTAATCGGACAGTTTGTGTATAATAATATATCTTGTGTTTCTTTTGTCCTGCAGTTTTCAGTCAGTTGCTGCATCAGGTGCAGTGCAGCTGTATGATGGCGTCTGTGACTCAGTGCACTACAGACCGAGTGACTGTGTTTCAGCTGTTAGTCTACCTCAACAGATGGAGTATCACTGACTTTGGGGAGCACATCTCTCTCCTCTCTAAAGAAGGTAACAGCACAGAGTGTTCGCAGACTCACTTTAGGACAGAAACGTCAGAGAAACTAGTCTGAAACACAGTAAATACAGATGCTTTTGTCCTTATCGGTTCACTGTGAGTTTACTGCTCTCTGCATCAATCAATCACCCTCAAGGATTCTTCCCAGCAGATCTCATTAAGAGTCTTCCCTCTGTGTTTCTCCCTCGGATCGGTTTGCTGCAGTGTATCTGATAGCCAGTCTGGAGAGTCCCAAGAGGAGGCGAGCTCTGACAAAGCTGAAAGGCAAGCGCATCTCTGAGCTGCAGCCGACGGGACGCAGCCTCCAGCTCCTGGCCAAGCTACAGACAGACGCCAATCACAAGGTGGCTTCAGCGGCCACGTCCTGCCTCAGCAGGGCCTCGCGGTCCAAATCCTTCAGGGCAAAGGTAGAAAGGGCCCAGCTTGCTATCAAACACTAATGCTTTTCATATCAATCAATTAAAGGGATAGTCCAACCAAAATTATATCATCATTTGGAAATGGAAATTGCTGAAAATTGACTTACATGAGTAAACACTAATGGGTTTGTTTATTCATTGGAACAGATTTTGAGAAATTTAGCATTGCATCACTTGCTCACCAATGGATCCTCTGCAGTGAATGGGTGCCGTCAGAATGAGAGTCCAAACAGCTGATAAATACATCACAATAATCCACAAGTAATCCACACATCCACGCGTCCATCAATTAACTTCTTGTGAAGCCAAAAGCTGTGTTTGTAATAAAAAAATCCATCATTAAGACATTTTAAAAGTGTGAGTCCACATAATAACGCTTCCTTGGGTGAACAAGTCATCAAAATCTACCCACATATTTGTTTCAGACTCTTTTAGTTAAATGTGTTAATCCTAAATGTGTTTCTTACAAACAGGCTGCTTTTCATTTCACAATACATTAATTGATAGAGTCGTGTGGATTATTGTGATGTTTTATCAGTTGTTTGGACTCTCATTCTGACGGCACCCATTCACTGCAGAGGATTCATTGGTGAGAAAGTTATGTAATGCTACATTTCTCTAAATTTGATGAAGAAAAAAATTCATCTACATCTTTGATGGCCTGAAGATGAGATAATTATCAGCCTTTTTTATTTTTGTATGAAAATTTCCTTTAATCAAAATAAAATATTTTAAAAATGTTGCTAACAAGGCGTTTTGATTCCCATTTAAACCCCAACTAGCCTCATTTGTGAAAGGTTTTGTTTTTCACAAAGATATCTTTCTTCTTGTTGGCTAATGTAAGCACAGGTGAGCAGTTTTAAGTGTGGCTTAAGTGAGCTGCTCTTTCTGTGTGTGATGTAGTTGTGTGGGTGTTTTATAGGCAGTGCTTCACTACACAGATCTGCTGAGAAACAGCAACACACAGGTGCAGCACGGGGCCTGTCTGGCTCTCAAATGTCTGAAGGTAAGTCGTCAGAAGAATGGATTTATATTGACCTGTTGATATTTGATGCAATCAAAAGTGACAGTGAAGACGATCTTGTAATCTTAGAAAAGATTTCTATCTTAAAGAAATGTTATTCCTTTGAACTTTCTATTCATCAAGAATCCTGAAAATGTTTCCAACATTGATAATAATCAGAAATGTTTCTTGAGCAGCAAATCTCAGTATATTAGAATGATTTCTGGAGGATCATGTGACACTGGGGACCGGAGTAATGATGCTGAAAATTCAGCTTTGATCACAGGAATAAATTACATGCTAAAATATATTCAGTGAGAAAACAAAGAAATGGTGAGCTAAGAGACTTCTTTCAAAAACATCTTAACAAAAAAAATCTTACCAACTGTAAACTTTGGAATGGTAGTTTATATTTGTTGAACAGATCTAGATCAACAAATGTTGTGATGAGTTTTATGTTTCTGTGGTTTCTCAGGCCTCAGAGAGCGCGGAGCAGGTGGCAGATCTGTGGCGCTCCACAGATGAAGACCTGAGGAACGCCGCACGAGAGACCGTACTGTCCTTCGGTACGCGACCCTGAAGCTGTAACTACTGCACCTGTGTCATGTGCTGCTTTTGTCCCTATATAGGCTGCGTCTGAATCAAAGGTGCTACCCAGTCAGTCAATGATGGTGTAGAGTAGACCATCTCCAAAACACAACATCTCATAATAATCTAGAACAAATTCAGGTTTCAGAAATAACAAAGACTACAGTGCTTATTTCTCAGTAAAAATATTGGAATAGTCTATTATAATCTGAATAAAAATCATAAGCATTGTATTTGGATGTGCCTTGCATTCATATTATCAGAAGGCAACATTTTTCAAGTAGTTATAAAGTCACAGCTGATTTACATTGTTCTTTCTCAGGCAAGAAAGGTCACATGGCATTCCAGCGTATGGACCAGATCCATGAGCTACAGGACGAGGCTTACAGGAACCTGGAAACTGAAATCACAATCTTATAGGAAGACCACAAACTCAATCTTTTACCTGATTGGATGGTGCTGAGAGACAGTGAGGTTTTGATTGAACACGTTTTATTGGTGTGCACACATATTGCCAAGTATTTAATATGCAGTTTATTATTTTATCATTTTAAATGAAATATTTATGAATAAACGATCTTCTCTATTTCTTACGTATCAAAATGAGTAAACATGAAATATATTGACAATAAATGTAAATAAGAGAACTCTGCCTTGTTCATTAAAAGCGTTAAAGCAACCCAAAATTAAATGATTTATTAACGCCAAGCTCTAAACATTTACATTCTACAGTTTGGATTAGTTTTCAAATAAATGATCTGTAATACGTTAACATTTACTAAAGTAGTTAACAGGAACGAACAACGATAAATACTTCTGAAGCATATATTAAATCAAGTTTATTCAAGACTTACTAATGCTTTTAAAGTTGTATGTGTTAATATTATTTAACTGACCTGAGGTAACAATGAACAATGTATTTTTATTAACTAAAATGAACAAAGATTACTAAATACTGTATCAAACATATAGCTCATTGTTAATGCATTAATAATGGGAGCCTTACTGTAAAATATTAAATTGCAATCCATGAACCGTTTTCACATTTCCGGGTTTCTCAGCAGCGGAAGTCGTCATAGTTGGGTTAACTTGAAGAGCAGAACTTGAATTTGAATTGTGAACCAAATATATTTTTTGCATTCCCATTTGCTCAAATAGCAAAATACAAACTCCACGACAGTGTTTTAATGACTTTCAATAAAAGGGAAAACAATTGAGAAAGACTGATAACGGCAGTCAGAAGAGCAAACGATGTCAAATGTACCATCCCTCCCATAGACGCTGCATTAGAAACACCCTCGCATTAGCGTTAACTCGTTTTTGTAATTTGATGCAAAGGTAATATAATACAAAGAATAGTGTTATAAATGTACATACATTTAAAAAAAAAAAATATGTAAAACTTTTGAAGATTTACGATGACCGTTAAACGTGTCATCACTTCTTGTGAAAAGGGTCCATTGCATGTTCAGTTTTTCATCATGCGTTGCAATATTTTACAAGTGAATATAATTATTACACTTTATCAAGATTTTATTTCCAGAATATTTTTGATTGTTTTCTTTTTTTAAAGCCATGTGAGCACCAAAGATTTTCATGGCAAGAACAGAATGGTTTAAAATACACAAGAAAATACTAAAAAAATAATTTTAAAGTTAAGACTGTCGACGGTAAGCTTCTTTCTTTTATTTAAAATACTGTTACATTTAAATGAACAGTTGAAGTGAAAAGTAATTTTATAATTTAGAGAGAAAATCATAAACATTCAATGAACTAATGTTAATACTGTAAATTTAATTTTCCATCTATAAAATGTTAAATAGTTAACTTATTTTTTAAATGTAAATTTCACTTTAACAGTGTATGACAAAAATAATTATACTGAAAAAAAAACTATATGACTTTAAATACATCTGTTAAAGACCATGACGAACAAAATGTTTGCCTAGTAAAACGGCTTTCATGAGACTCACCCTGCTAGTGAAAAAACACTACGGTAATTGTATTTGCTTAACCACTAATTCCCCCAAAACATGCATGTTTATCTGCTACAGAACGGACCTGCTTGGAAAAAACATGATTGATCCACACAGCTGTTCTGAGGTTGCTTATAGCATCACACTGTCAAACAAAAGATGATATTTCACACGTACACACAGCTGCTCGATGTTGATCATTAGAAACTTTATTGAATTAAAAGTGGAGACAGCATTTGAGCTAACTCAGCAGTGCAGAAGCACGCTTCCAGCTCAAGTTGCGTGACAAAATTCATCTGGCGTCTATCCGCTTAACACTTGGACTCATACTGATTATTGATACATGAACAGAAACCCAAAATCGCAATATACAAACACGCGCACACATTATCATCTAACCCTTTGGAAAAATTCAGCATCCAGAAATGAGAGAATGTGCACCGAACACAACGAGAATGGAACCCATGCAAGCTTCAGACGCCCCTGCGAGGAGATTCAAGTCATGGTTTGTTACGGGTTACAGCGGAGAGCGGTTGTCAATGTGGGTATAAAGAACTGAAACTTCCCAGGATTCCCAGCGGCTCTTGTGTTCACAGTCCAGATGTATCCGAGCATAAACCCGAGTCTAGGTGCCCACGATGTTGGGGTCGTGTGCGGAGTGCGGCAGTGGAGAATCGTGGCAGTGGTACAGAAAGCAGTTTCCCCAGCAGCTGTAGCAGATGAGAAACAATGCCGCCAGGAAGACTAAGGCACAAATGGTACACGGCTTCCTCTCCAACAGGAAGCTGAGCAGGTAGAAGCCCATGAACATGGAGTGGTTGAACCACAGGGCTGGATTTAAGGGTTTGGGGATCAGGAGGACCGGGAGTAACCACTGGAGGCAGTACATGGTCTCTACGTGTTGGGCCGCCTTGTATAAGCTCAGATATCTGACGTGACGCTACACAATCACAAATCCCTTGAGTATCTGCGAGGGATTTGACACGGTGTCCAAAAACCAGGCGAGGCCTTTGGAAAAGGAGAGAGAAAGAGAAAGCCATTTAATACGCAAAATTCCTAGCTCGTCTTGCACCACCTTACAAGGATGCATGTATTTTAAGAAATAGAGCTATTATTAGTTGCTGGCCTTGAGTTCTACATGACAGTCGAGTCTATCCACAAAACATGACAGCACCATTATTTAAGTCATATTTGACTAGTTAAACACGCAATTGAATGAATGCGTTATAAGAGGAGGATTTAATAGACACTAATCTGAGAGTGGAACTTTTAGGCTATTTTAATAACTCTGCATACATCTGAAATGTTTTGTGGTGCTAAAATATAAGAAAAATAGCAAAACATAACTACTATCAACATTTTTTTTAAAGAAAATAAAGCAGATGTATTTTAGACTGACATTTGTTACACGGTTTACATTAATAATTGTTAATAAACTACAGATAAAGGTAAGAATTTAGTAATTGGTGTGGTATTATAATTAATTATGGACAAGGCCAATACTTTGGCTTGTGTTTTGAGATTGTTTTTGCACATCCATAAATATATAACATTTATGTTGAAGGGTTTAAATCTAGCCTAAATATTCCTCGCTCATTAATCGTATGCTCAACATTGAAGCTATGTTTTTAATAAATCTGCATTTATTTAAAAGGTTTATTGGTGCGGGTGTGTATATATAATCTAAAAAAGGGAAATATATTTAGATATCTAGTAAAAAAAAGTGTCGTTTTTAGGAAAATAATATAGTTTCCCCATGTAACGTTAGACTGACGCTCCGTACACTGTATAAACAAATGATCGCGAATAAACTACAAAAAAACAAGGAAAATCGAAATTATTTTCATATTATAATTATATAAGGACATCAAATCAAGGACAAGTGGTTTGATATTTTTTTAAATACTTCGCACGCCCCAGAACATTTTTAATGTAAGTTATGCTGAATTCCCCTATTTAGACTGACATTCCTTAACGTTAACTTAGTTACACTGTTTACACGAATGACCGACAACAGACTACAAAAGATAAAGACATCTAGCAGCTAGTGTGACTTCATACTTAATTATGGCCATTCTATATTTCAACTGGTGTTTTTAAATTATGCCATCAATACAAAACAGATAAAACAATAAAAACATTGTGATGTTAGCGTTTTGGCTAACCAGATATCTAGCATGCGTTAGCATGTGGCTAGGTGTTAGCACAAAAATAAACCTTCCGAATACATGTGTGAAAATATATGATCGTGGCAGTCTCAAATAGGTAAGATTTCAAGCTTAAAAAGCTGAAATAATCATGTTCAGACCTGCCATTCTTTAAATCCAATCCCGATCTCGCATATAAGCCGTCGCCATTGAGTTCTTTAGATGATTGCGTAGATTTGTGGAACTCTAAGGACCCAACCGACGGCTGGTGTCCCATAGATGCCTGATTAAAAATCAAATAGCTTACTGTTTCAGAAGAATCAGAATGAGCTTTATTGGCCAGGTTTGTTTACACATATGAGGAATTTGTTATAGTGACAGAAGCTCCACAGTGCGAACAGAGTCACAGCAACAGGACAGGACACAGACAACAAAAGAACAATATACAAAATATGGCAAAAACACAATATACAATACAGACAATTATGTGAGGTCTGACATGTGCAAATTTGAATTGAAAAAAATAAGTGTGTGTGGTGAATAAATAATTGTATAACAGTTTTGTGTGTTCTACGTTTACTGTCAAGTGTTCATGAGATGGATTGCTTGGGGAAAGAAACTGTTTCTGTGTCTGGTTGTTCTGGTGCTCAGAGCTCTGTAGCGTTGACCAGATGGTAACAGTTCAAAGAGGGAGTGTGCTGGAGTGAGGGGTTTGTTAGCCCTTTTGCTCACTCTGGAAGAGGGAGTGGGGAGGGTTGTACTTAAGGGTCGTGTTAAGGTCCAGGTTGTTAAGACTGCACAGACAGCCAGCTCCTAACCTCCTGTCTGTAGGCAGGTCCAGAGTGTGTGCATTTTAGCTGTCATTCTTTTGCTGATGGTGCGGGTGCTGGATGATAATTTTCCCAGCTTCACTAGCTGCTGCCTGTCTATCAGGATGCTGTTGATCCACTGACAGACGGAGGTGGGGACCCAGGAACCTGTCTTCACTGAAGGGTCACAGTGATGGTGTTAAAAGCGGAGCTGTCTACAAACAGATGGTGATGGGGGACAGCAGGGGTTTCCCTCCCATGAAGTCTGTCTAGATGTTTGCAGAACATAATGCAGTCCAGTGCACTGCAGACCTGTTTGTTCTGTAGGCAGTCCTGGAGAGGCCAGTCAGAGGCCTTCAGATAAGCCAAAACCAGTCTTTCATGAATGATTTCTGCCTGTCTGTCATGACTGACACAGACGTTAGATTCTGCCATATGTCTGTACAAACAGTCATTCCCTGGTCTGTCTAAGTCCAGTAATTTTGCATCATCCACAGTGAACCATGGTTTGTCATTGTTGTAGGTTAAATGAGTCCTGTAGGAATGCACATATCCTCACAGAAACTGATATAGGTTGTTACAGTCTCTGTGAGCTCATCCAGATCATTTGCAGCAGCTTCGAAAACAGACCAATCAGTGAGGTCAAAACAAGCTTTTAAATCTGGCTCTGCTTCATTAGTCCATCTTTTAACGGTTATTTATACAGGTTTTAATTTCTGCCTGTAGGTTGGTATAAGTTGAACCAAACAGTGATCAGATAGTCCTAAAGCTGCTCGTGGGACAGAGTGAGATGCATCCTTTATCGCTGTATAACAGTGATCCAATATATTACTTCTCTCTGAAAGATGCAAATGATCAAAGATTAATTTTTAGTTTAACATATATTTCATGCATGGCCTTTTACCAAAGTATTGTACTGGTATCAAGGTACTGATATCAGGTTGCATGGTATGAATGCATGTACCATATTATTTACATGGTTTTACAATTCCATTTATGTGTAAAATATCATTGCTATTTTACCGTGGCTCCATGTCCAAAAATACCATGGTACTTTATTGTACCAGTCTTGTCCAACATTTGCTAAATACAAACTGAATAAAGGTTGTTTGTCATTAATGTAGTTGTGCTTAATGTAACTGCAATTTTGAAAGAAAAACATGTGTATCTTTGGTAATAATGCATACTACTGTCTGAGTTTTGCTGACATATGCCCACATATGCCCTTGGTCCCCCACCTGATTTTTTGTGCTTATCAAGCATCCATTTGTGCTTCCCACATCATTTAAACTGATGGAAACTAATTAGAAAAGCTTTAAGAAATGTAATGCTTGCATTTGTAAAAGAGATATACAAATGCATTATTATAATTTATCTACCCGGATAGCAGATTAAAAAAACAATCTCCTATGACCTCTTGTCAAACCAAATATATATATATATATATATATATATATATATATATATCTTAGTAACATTAATGTCAAGGTAGAAGGGGAAAAAGGTGCAAATGTTATTTTTTGGAAAGATGAATGAACAAACAGCAGTCTTATGCACAGTTCATGTTTAAATTCTAGCACTAGATTTCAGTAGATTCTAATAATTCTCATTTATGATTATGTATAATATATAGGCTATTGAAAGTTTACCATAACAAGCAAAAACACAAAGTCTCCCATAAGCCCTGACAGCGTGTCAAATCAATTCCAATATTTAATTTATAGTATTTAATTAAATATAACCTACACCCACATCCCTACAGAGACGCCACGCCACCATACAGATCACTGAAGCTGATCTAGTCTAGTGCATACTAAATGTGCACTTCATACATAACATAACGCAATGTGTGCATCGACAGCACGAGCTGTTCTTACTGACGATGATTAATCTGAGATCTTGTTGCATTTGCGTTTAATTCTGAAAAATGACAGTGTTTCTATGGCGCATGGCTAAATCTCCCCTCGAGATCTCCGTGGAAAAGGACTTCCTGTCAGCAGCATCCCAGCGTTACTATAATATCTGTGCAGCGATCGCGCCTGAAGGTAAGCTCGCGCTCTTATCAAGAACATTAACGAACCGAAAAACATACGAGCAGGTGCGGGTCAATACAAGCTCGATGGCGCGCTACATTTGTGTTTGAATTACGCCGGTTGTTGTATATTCAAATAAAAATATTAAACGCATGAGGTGTTACAAGGTCATATCTGAATCTATAAACGCGCGCTAATGTGAGTAAATAATAGCAGATACGTCGCCTAGTTATTGTCGCTCTCGAGAAATATGATTTTACGCGTATATTGTGAAGTCAGGTAAGACGGGCCACTGTCTGGTAAATCATCGGAGGGGGATGAAAATGTCTCTGCACATCGTCCAGACCGCTGTTTGTGTGTTATGGTCTCTTTTATCAGTATTCGTTACAAATATGTCGCGAAAACAACCGCTTGAGCCAAAGAGCTTGAAATCAGAAATCTTCCTCTTTGTCAACACTGTGTTCAGGTGAAACGGGACAGAGAATCTACAAACCATTATTTCGAACAAAGAAACAAATACTGTTAAACCATTCTTTATCCTTTAATGCATGGCATTACGAGAAATGTTCAAACGTGTGTGTGGAGGCTGAGTTGAGAGAGATTAGATTGAATGTGGGTTTAACATCTTTAAATTGTCATTTTGATCGTATACTAGTTGAATTGACATGTGCCAAATTGCTTATGGTGGTTTTGTTGTGTGTGTTTATGAAAGGATTTTAGGGGGAACCGTCTATTATATTTATTATATTTAAATATCGGATTTACTAAAGGAATTTTAACCATTTGATT
Source organism: Ptychobarbus kaznakovi (assembly GCA_027422405.1). Classification (NCBI taxonomy): domain Eukaryota; kingdom Metazoa; phylum Chordata; class Actinopteri; order Cypriniformes; family Cyprinidae; genus Ptychobarbus; species Ptychobarbus kaznakovi. Next base: position 2,866,988 of record CM049800.1, on the reverse strand, counting down.
AATGGTAAATGTAATCATTTTCTAACTTTATCAGAAAGCTATGTTTAATAGGAAAACAAATATTTGGAAGAAAAAAAATCACACAGCTTTTTCATTTTTCTTTTTTTTACATTGTATTACAGGTTTGGGGAAGTGGGCTTGCACATTGTCACTAGCCCATTATTCATACAATAAAACAATTGACAATTACAAAGCTAATCCCCCCCCCCCTTCTTATATATATAAATCTTTTATGATACATTACTTTTTGATCTCCAGTAGTTTTTATATAAATGTATAACCTTATAGGTGATCAATTTAGTTTCCCATCTTTGTATTTGTTGAAAATAGTTTGCAGTGATTGGATGTTGATTAAATTCAGTGGTATTAGTTGATACATTAATGAAACCACTAGATCAATACCATTAAAGACCAGCTTCATTTAGCTGATAAAGGGACATTTTAATCCTTTAATGTAAACACTCGTAAAATAGTGTAAGATCATTAACATGTCCTTGCTAAGTACTAAGTAGCTTATTGTAGAGTACAATCACAATATGTTTTATTTGTCACATGATACATATGTGAAATGTGTTCTCTGCATTTAACCATGCAAGTCCACAATCCAGCTCTTGCATGGAAGCGAACCCACAACCTCGGGTTACAAGTCCGACGCTCTATCCATTAGGCCATTACTTCCCCTAATTCCTCGCTCAAGGGCACAATGTATGCTGATTGCTCTTGGGTTGGCCTCTGCAGAATCTAACCAGTAACTTTTTGGTTTTATTTTATCCCAGTGCCACACCTCCCAACTATAACATGTTTTTTTTTAAGAGAAACAGGCTGCTAATTCAATGTTAATCTATATGTAATGTGAACGCCTACTTCTGTTGCTACACAGGTATTTGATTTTGATGTTAAAGTTCCAATTTGGTAACTTTTGTCAGACTTTGTTGAAGATAATCTGACTGTGTTTTGGACACAGTGTGTGAGGTGATTTGTACTGAAACCACGTTTAGCAGTTTACAGTACAGTTCTTTTGTCCACATGCATTGACATAGGCCTACTCGCAGTTTTGAGATAAAAAAGTGCTATCTATTGGAATTGACTCTGGATCTGAAAGAGTTTTTGGATGCTTTCATGGTTCAAAATGTAATATATGATATATTCTTTTTTTAAAGGTGAAACAGGAGGCATTTGATTCAACATGAGTGCAAGCGTTGAGTATCGATGGAGTCCCTGAACGCCGTGGAGCTCCGTGAACTGGGGGATGGGAGCAGGAAAGAACCTCCTCAGGCCTCCTCAGGACCGCGGCCCACAGCCGGCATCGAAAACGCGTCGTTCGAGGATGAGGATCAGGGAACGAGGATCCGTGTTACCTCCAGAACATCAGGACCCGAGTTCACATCCATCGGCTCTCAGTCGAATCCGCTGCCTATTCAGAGAGAAGTGCTGTCACCGCGCTACGAAGACGAACCCGAGCTCGAGTACAACGGCAACTCGGTGGACTACGGGTTCATTTTTGCGCTCATTTTCCTCGTAAGCGGCATCATATTAGTGGTAATCGCCTACACGATCCCAAGAGAGGCTAAAGTCAACCCAGACCTAGTGACAGCACGGCAGATGGAGAAACTGGAGATGTACTACGCACAACTCGGTTCTCACCTCGACAAATGTATTATTGCAGGACTTGGCTTGCTCACTCTGGGAGGAATGCTATTATCTATTTTATTAATGGTGTCTATATGCAAAGGGGAACTGTATCGCCGGAGGACTTTCGCTAGAAGACCCATGAAATCATACGGATCCATTAATATGAGGATGAGGCAGTTAGCTGAGGGTGATGGGAGGGAGACGCTTGTGGAATGTGAACCGAACGCCACCGCTGACGCTGCGAACGGTAATCAGGTTCCTTCTAAGCACGTAGCACAACTGAATCACATTGAAAAACCTGTACATTAGCAGTCGCAAAAGGAAATAGTGCTCGCAAGGCAGCTTAAATAAAGGTTTGTTTTGGATAAATTTCAGTTTTGGGCTTTGATAATCTAACACCTTATCAGAGCTGCGGTTGCTGTTGCCATTTTTTAGTTTATCTGCTGTGTTGCCAGATCTCAAAAAGCAGCTTGGTCAAAAAAAAAAAAGTGGCAGATAAGCAACTTGCTAAAAATAAAATTAAAATAATAATAATGAAATCTTAATTAATTGATCAATAGAAAAAACAACAACAAAAAAATAGATTACATAAAGACTAAAATAATTACTTCAGTTGGCGAGTGTATTTTAATTACATCGTTTTATATTCACATATACCCGGGAAAGAAAAAAAGCTGTTTTTACTCATCATTCTGTATAGTCATTAAAAAATAAGCCTAAAAAATGGCAACCCATGACTGCCCATATTTCTAAGCAACTCTATGGGAAAAAAAACAATCCCAAATTGCGTATAATAGGGGGACATGGCAACATATGGTTAAACAGAAAAAATACCAACCAAGATTCGTTATGCAAATAAACACAAGACGACAAAAAAAAACAACTAATTGCAATTTGCAAATGCATTTTCACACTTTAATCTTAAATTGAAGTAATTTCTTAAAAAGTATGATGTTGCTTATAAATAAAAACAAAATAGACAGTTAAGGCTGAAATTATTATCAAAAACATTTTTTTAACTTCATTTTACAACAAAAAATGATTAATTACTGTAAAGTGAAAAATAATGATGTATTTTTAAAATGCTAACATCACTGATGCAATGTAAAGGAACCCATGCTTATAAAGACTAATCAACCTTCCTGGCTGGCTTACGAATTGATGCGATGAGTCATGACTAAACCGTTTTATGGAGTAAAATGTGACATGTTTTCATATACGTTAACCTGTTAATGCTGCCTTGCAAGCACCGTCTTCATATTAATCAAAGCGTAGCCAAACACGCAAAAACAGAATGTGACGGTGCAAAAAGAGATGCTAACAACTCAAAAGACTGTTGACTGAATGAAAGCACAATGGTGAAGCGTCATAATAACTCAACATGCTGCAGAACAAATCACCATCAGCTACTCTACAAAACTTGAAACAAACGTCTGTGTAATCTATAACATCACTAAAGACACTATATGAGTGGAATATATATACAAGCTATTATTATCCAAGGATGCAATATGCCTTAAGACGTTACAAATGTTCACCGTGAACACATTTAGGCTCGTTTGTATTTGTATACTGTTTGTGTTTTGTATCTGTGTCTCACACTTACTCGTTGTCATCAACCCACGTAGAAGACAATGTACCGCAACCAAGGGAATAGACATATGAATGCTTAACCTTTTAAACAAGATATCTATTTTACAACATCTATCAATACGGTCATTTAGTAGATTTGTGCTAACAATTAACAAAAATGTGAAGTTTTACTGTAATGGTGCAATATGCATTAGATTCCAGTAGAGAAATATATATTTCCATATCAGTGTTCAGGTTACAGAGCTGTGTTCTTCTCAATGACACAACAGATATATGCTACTGTATGCTTTAGGAATATGCTCATCACCCGTTTTAAAACAAAAGCTATTGTTCTAGCACATAAGCAGACGTTCATGTGTACTTGATCCCAGATGAAGCCGTCCTCACTGGTTTGGTTTTTCTCCTATTTTCAGTAAGTACACCGATCAAAAGCAAGATTGTAATCAAAATAAGCAGAAACCTAATAACAGCAGATGTATTACAAGTCTTAGATGTACTAAAGATTATCCTGTAATGTTATTTTTCTGGGTATATCCAAAATACATACCCAGTATATTACTCTGTGTAGAACAGCTTTATAATGGCATTGAAGAAACGGTTTACTAAAAAATCTAAGTACTCACCCTCAGGCCATAAGTTTGTTTCTTCGTCAGAACAGATTTAGAGAAAAGATTGGATCCTCTGCGGTGAATGGGTGCCGTCAGTATGAGAGTCCAAACAGCTGATAAAACATCCGTTAGTAATCCACAAGCTGCATGTTTGTAAGAAACAAATCTATTATTAAGCCGTTTTTAACTTCAAACTTTTATTTTTGGCTTAAATACGAGTCCTCTATATTGCTTTAAAAAGTCATCTTGTGTGAATCAGGAGAGGACTATGCACAGTTTACAAGCCAAACAGTTCTAAACAAACATGTGGATTTTGGTGTGAGAGGATAATATGGGATGGACTTTTTTTACTGGCGAAAGCATTATTATGGATTATGACCTCGTATTTTGCCCAGAAGTTACGATTTAAAATGCCTTAATGATAGATGTTTATCTTACGAACATGCAGCTTTCCACTTCCCAAGATGTTAATTGATGGACTGGAGTGGTGTGGATTAATGTGATGATTTTATCAGCTGTTTGGACTCTCATTCTGACGGCACCCATTCACTGCAGAGGATCCATTGGTGAGCAAGTGATGTAACGCTAAATTTCTCCAAATATGCTCTGATGAAGAAAGTCATCTACATCTTGGATGGCCTGGGGGTCAGTAAATATACATTTTTGGATGAACAATGAAACTGGTAACTAATATAAAGCTAGGGAAAGCAAAATCCACATTGCATTGATAGAGTTTTCAAATATGCACTTCTTGAAACATGCAAGTGAGCATTTGGAATCACTGTAGAATAAAGATGATTATGATTTCTTTTTAAAAAACATAAAATGTTATAGGCTTGAATCTTTATAAATGAAAACACTTGAGTTGTTTCATTGTTACACTAAACCTAATGAGAGCACATTATATCAGAGAGAGAGAGAATGTCACATACCTATAATTTATTTCACATCTTAAATATTCTTTACACAATATATTTACTATGGCAGTAAAAGTCTAAAGATTGTTTGAACTGTACTATATACTGTTCTTTGAATATTTGGTGGTGTATAAAGTGTGATGCGCGGTGCATCACTAACTAAGTGCTGTTTGAAGTGAAATGGACTAGTTGTAATGTTCCTTTGATACATTGCTAACTTATAGTAAAAAGTTCTGTCATTTATTAACTGTAAGATGTTGGTAAAGGTGCAAGGTTATGGGAAAGTGGTATATTTCGTCCACGTCTTTAATTGTGTAAAATATTGTCTTGTAAGCACAGAGGATCTAGTATTGAGCACACTAAGCATTTATCTTACACCGAATCTGTGCTGTTGGACACATTGCTCACAAACAAGCCCCTAAATGAATGTGAAGGTCATTTAAAGACATTAGAAAATGCTTTTTCAACATGACAACCTGAACTGAGCAAGTCACTGTATTGAGAATAGAATATTAGTGTATTTACACTTCTGTTCAAAAGTTGGGGGTCAGTAAGATTTTTTTATTTTTAATACTTTTGGCCAGCAAGGATGCATTAAATTGTTATGCATTAATAACAGTTCTAACCTGATCTCATGAATGTGCGTATATATAGTGCTCCATATAAAAATGAAAACTCGTGGTATTGGTATGCAAAATAGACTTTGGCGTATATATGCTACGTGATGGGTTGGATTAGGGTTGTGGGGTAGATGCGTATCATATGCATGCCAACAAATTTCATATCATATGCAGGTGAAAACTGCGTCTCATATGCACGCCAAACACATTCGTATCCTATATACGCCAAAGTCTATTTTTGCATATAAATACCACGAGTTTTCGTTTTTATTTTGTGTACTATTTATACACGTTTTCATGAGACCGGGCTTGCTGTTCTTTCATCATCTGTTCATCAAAGAATCCTGAAGAAAATTATCACAGTTTCCACAAAAATATTAAGCAGCACAACCGCTTTGAAAATCAGGATCATGTGACACTGAAGTAATGGCTGCTGAAAATTCAGCTTTGCATCACAGGAATAAATTACATTTTAAAATATATTCAAATATAAAACAGTTATTTTAAATGATAAACTTTTTTCCCAATATTACTGTTTTTACAGTAATTTAAATCAAATAAATGCAGCCGTGGATGCTTCTTTAAAATGTTACCGACCCCAATGTTTTGAATGGTAGTGTATCTAAAAAATCAACTCTGCAAGTAGAATCCTGAAGACATGTCCTGAATCAATGTGGTGATTTCAATCCAGTTGTGTACTGCAACATGTACTTGCAGGTCATTCGGGTATTACATGCATACAGAAAATGTGCATATATTGCAGATCAAGTATGTGTAATATTACTGTATGCTATTCAAATGAGCACAATAATGGGGCTTGTAGTCATTTGTGCTGATTAGAAGCAGCTGCTCATCTTTGTTACTAAATTCTCATCATTGCACAATCTGTGAAGGTTAATCATGGAGTCAGAAAACACAAGCACTGCGGAGGCTTAATGATGGGCAGAATACTTGCGTGGGCCAAACAGACTGTTATGTATTCAAATGAAATGCAGTACCACGGTACTTCTGGGCCAATCACTCTGTTTTAATGTAGAGAGCGGGGGTGTTTGAATTGCATGTACAATGTGAGCTGTGCATTTTAAGTCTTTAACCACTTCATGTATGTTCAAGACAAATGTGTCACGTTTTTTATACCGTTCCCATACGTGAAATAAATCGTTTTGTTGCTATACCTGTTTGATTTGAGTCATTCATGGACATGGAACGACGTATTTGGATACTTCAGCCACACTTAAAATATAAATATCATGTTATCACAAGATAACAGTGGCATTTATTTGATTTAAAAATGCACAAGCAAAATATTTCATATTAAACAGGTTTTAAATTATAAACCAATACACAGAATAATCAAAGTTAGGACGAAAAAGCATGCTTTTAAAATTATTTTAATTTGGAAATGAAACAAAGATTATTGGAGTACATTTTATTCAATCTTTCTACTTCAAAATGTCACATTTTCTTCAATCTGTCAGGCTGTTTCTCTAATTATTAGTGAAATTGACTAGCAATTTCGGAGTGAAAATGGTTTATTTGTGCACAACAGAATGTTTCTTTATCGTGACTCACAGTCCTATATCTTGTAAACTCCCTAAACCAATGGTCACTTAATCCTCAGTGATTTTAGTGCAGACATGTTTAGAGGACACTCGAGTGTCTTTAGCTCTGGCAGTAGAGGACAGTCACATTGACACTGCGGCCATCATGACTCACTGTGGCCATTACAGGCATTGATTTCCACTACATCTGCTGCTGGTGTCCTTCTCACTGAAGCCACCATCTCCAGAAGCTTTGCTTTCATCTACTGGTGCTTTAAAGAGACCGGAGAGCAAGTTCAGTGTACTCGCATGCAGGAGAAATCCAAGCACTTTTAACATTTCAGATAACACGTTTAAACTATGTTTTTACTCTTCTGAAGAAAATGTGATCGGTGCTTACCAAGCAAAAGTGCACCAGAGTGGTTGCAAGGATGGTCAAGGTCAAAAAAGCTCATCTCCAAGCAGCTATTAACTAAACCTAAAACTATAGAGAAGAATATCGTACTTAAACTAAATGATAACCGAAATAACACTATATATAAAACTTAAGCTTATTTAATTTCATCCTATAGTTGCAAAGGCAACGTTTATCATTTTTGTTTAACTTAACTTGAAGTACTAAAATAAAGTAAATAAACATAAATATTAAATACAAATTAATAAAAAAAGTATTCATTTATTTAAAAACGAATAAAAATGACAAAACACAACAAAATTAAAAAAATAAAATATGTATTCAAATGTATTATTATTGGTCAGGCAGATTAGAAAAATAATAGCAAACCTTAATGTTTCAAATCTGACTGTTTAATTTAGCATTTTAACATGTCTTTAATATCACTCACATGGAATAGAATAAAAGCAGTTTCATTTAGAATTGTAGCACGAGTCAGTAGCAAAAAAAAGAGCAAACAGGAAGAACACATTCAGAAAAAATGGAATTATCAGTTGTTATTCTTTTTGGCAATATCAAATAACCTATTATGTTATTGTTTTAATAATAATCCTGTAACAGAACTATTAAGAGTAATTATGTTTCACCTCAACCCAGTTTATTCAAACACAAAGTGCATATCACTGCAGAGCAGCGAGGACTATGGGATATTAGTGCGTCTACATGAACATGTCGTCATATCCTGGTGGAGGCATGTGATCAGGGTCTGGCCTGAAAGGTGGAGCAAAACAAACGGCATCAGAGGTGAGGACATGAGGTCAAATGAGGTAATGGCAGTTTAACAACTGAACTGTAAAGATCCCATTAAAGCTCTTACCCAGGTCTGCGTCGCCCAACCGGCCCGAAGGGGTCAAAGCGGGCGCCAGGAGGCACAGCGCCGGGGGGAAGGACTCCAGGAATACCAGAGGAGGGGTCAAACCCTGAGCGAGGAAACCCGGCACGTAATGGATCGACGATCATCCCTCCTGCTCTTCCCCTGGAGAAAGAACCAAGAACAAGAACTATAACTATTCAGTGAGCACGGCCGTTCCTTGAAGGTGCACTTATTCATTTGAGTTCTTAAATATCTGTTATTCTAAAAAGCCTAACCAAGTTTTTCTTTTTCCAGCTGTTATTTCTACGCAAGGGTGATCTACAAATATTTGATGCATCAGCAAGAAACATCTGTAAACTACAGGTCAACATGCATGATGTATTTACAGATGTTTTGACAAATAATTGATGGGATTTCTCACCCGAAAGGGTCCAGATCGGCACCGCCTGCAGCAAATGGATCCATCGGGTCAGACCTAAGAAAACAACACACAAAGAAAGACGTTTCAGAGGCTTTCTTTTACATTATATTGAAAATAAGTCTTACATATGTCATTTTTGAATTGAACATTTTCAAAAATTTTCTTGAAATTATTTTCCTCTGTCCTGTGTTCAGTATTTTCTGGTTTAATATTCTGTTGAATGTTAGTTAAATGTTGTGACGGTGATATGTATATATACACGTGTGTGTGTGTGTGTGTGTGTGTGTGTGTATTAGTGCTGTCAAACGATTAATCGCATCCAAAATAAAAGTCTTTGTTTATATGATATATGTGTGTATATTTATTATGTATATATAAATACACACACATGCATTCATATATTTAAGAAAAATATTTTACGTTTATACATTTAAAATATTTATATATAATATCAATTATATGAATATAAATATGGGAATATATACTGTATGTGTGTGTATTTATATATACACATACATATATAAACCCATTTAAACCAATTCCAATAAATTACAGTTTAAGATAAATATACATTTTCAAATGAAATGTATTCCTGCCATGTAAAGCAGAATGTTCAGCAGCCATTCCTTCAGTTTTCAATGTCATATGATCCTGCAATTTTTAGGATTCGTTGATGAATAGAAAGTTTAAAAAAATGTATTCACCTGAAATATAGTTTTTGTAACATTATAAATGTCTTTACTCTCAATTTAGATCAATATAATGCATCCTTCCTGAATAAAATTGTTAGTTTTTATACATTTATTCATAAAAAAACATCTGACCCCTGATGCACACATATATAAAATAGCATTTGTGGCATCTTTGCATCATGTAATGCTATAAAATGACAGAATAATGCAAACAGCCAAACACTCACAGTTTCTAACAACATCAAAGATGGTTATTTTTGACGATTTATTGGATTCATTTTTCAGTATCTATCCAGAGCGTGTTGTGGCACAACATTTGTCAGTGTGACTCAGCTCAGTGTTTTAAAGTCTACAGACGCTTTGACTTTAACTCGAGACAGTGCTGGCAGCAGAGCATGTTTGAACGAATTACATCACATCGCCCACAGCAAGTCGATAAACCGCTGACATCATAAAGAATCTGATAGGGGTCACCGTGAACCCAGGAAGGGGAAGTGGAAGACAAACACCTAAATCCATCGCTGGGTTTCTGCCATGACCTTAAGGACCCGACTCTGCAGTCTCTCTCTTTTATCTTATTTCTTGCTATTCTATCTTATTTGTATTGATAGAGACTGCAGAGAAAACAGGAAATAAAGGTGAGAGAATCAGGTCAGAATGCAGGCCGCCATCTCCCACGGCTCCTTTCTAGTAAATATATAAATGTTTGAGTGGGTTTCAACCAAACAGACTTTGCTAAATCCCCCAAACTGGCTGTTTTTGATGGAAGTGATGCTGGCACTGGGCATCTCTCACCCAGTTTCTCAGTCCAGTCTGCAGCGCCAGACACACAACCCTCAGTGCTTCAAAAAATAGACAGCGCAGCAGAGAGAGCTCTCGCAGGACTCACTGCTAAATATGAAATAAGACCGAGGACATGAGCTGACACCTACAAAACACACACACACACACACACACACACACACACACACACACACACACACACACACACACACACACACACACACACACACACACACACACACACACACACACACACACACACACACACACACACACACACACACACACACACACACACACACACACACACACACACACACACACACACAGTCCCAAAGCAGCCCCTAACAGCCTTCACATACGAACACCTTCATTTACAGACGAACCTTAACTTGACAAACATGGAGGCAAAGCAGCACAAAGAGCTTTTTTAATCTGTTAAGAGTTTAGTTTCTACTCTCAGAACAGATCGTAGCATTAGTTTAATTAAAGCATTTGTTTTAATAATTGCACATTTAAATATTATAGCATCTAACAATTAAATAAATATTTATTTTACATTTCTAACAAAATAACTAAAAAGACACATAGCTAAATATCAACTTCTTTAAATATGTGGTTTTTCTTTCATTAAATAACAAGAAAAAAAAAAAAACAGCCCGGATCCACAAGTAAAAACTTCAAATTAAGGTTTTTGATGAAAACATTCCAGGATTTTTATTTATCCATATAGTGAACTTCAATGAACTCCAAACGGATGAAGGTCAAAATGACAGTTTCAGTGCAGCTTCAAAGGGCTACAAACGATACCAGACGATGAATAATCTTATCTAGCGAAACGATCGGTCATTTAAAGAAAATGTAATAAAAATGTATATGCTTTATAAACACAATTGCTCGCCTGTTCTGCGATGCGTCCCAGACTTCACGTAATACGTAATGACGTTGAAAAGGTCACGCTTGACGTAGGTGGAAGTACCGAGTCAGTGTTTACAAGATGAACGTGCAAATACTAAGTCAAACGCCGTTTATAAAAAAAGGAGTTACAACTCAACGAGTTTATGGTAAAACAACGATGTCAGACAATTTAAACTTGGAGAGAAGCTGAGATGAGCCTACGTCAAGCGTGACCTTTTCAACGTCATTACGTGAAGTCTGGATGCGCATCGCAGAACAGAGCAAGGCGAGCATTTGTTTTAAAGCAGATAAATGTTTTTTATCCACAAATGGTGTACTTTTCCACAAAAGTGGAAGTACAAATTATTCAGTGTGGATATATTTTCACCTGCCATCAAGCAGATGTTTGTGAACAGAAGTTGGGATCACCTGAGGCGGTAACCATAGCAACAGCTGGCTGCTCCAGTGCTGTTAGGGCGACTGTGCTATACAAATCAAAATCACCCCAAGATTCCCTTAAAAAGTTGACACCTCTGAAAAGCAATGTATACATTGCATGAGGAAAGGAATGATGCAAAGAAAATTCACCAGTCAGGTGGGTGTCTTCTTGGAGGGCCTCTGGTTGGGATCCGGAGAGGATCACTGAGAGGGTCCCTTAAGTTTGAGGCTCTTTCACTTTCTGTCTTCTTCTCTGTCTTTCCTTGACGCTCCTCTTTTATCAGTGGGCAGCAGTGAGGACTTTAGCTTCGCAATCAGCTCGTCCGTGTTCTTAAACACGCTGAAAAATGGACAAGTTAGAACATGTAGAAATTTATTTTTGATTAATCTATCCATGTATTTGAAGATTTAATTATTATGTTTTATGATTTCTGACAGCTAGAGAACATGCATGATATTTTCACCATTCCACATATGTTAGCAGCATTAAGCATTTTTCTTTTATTTAGAGGCTAATTTCAATGTCCAGAAAAATAAATATTATTTTTGATGTGATTTCCAACACTGAAGACTTTCAGATGAACACTAAGTTTGAAAAACAAATACATTTGGCTAAAATAGAAAAATAATTAATTTGTAACTTAGTAAATTTTGGCCATGCTTATTTAAAAAATAAAGACATTTCCAAACATTTAACAATTGTATGTCTGCCAATGTACATTTTATCTAAATAAAAGTAAATATAATTGTTATAAAAGTTGCATCCTATTCTAAAGTAAATTTGGCAACATATTGCCCTCTAGTATCATGGGTCTTTCTTGCCTGAAATGTACAAAATAAGTCAGAAAATACATTTGTACTGATGACCGATTGAGAGCATAAAAGCCATACAGTTGCACCAAATAAATTCACAAACCTTTCAAACGTCTGCAGATTGGCTTCATCAACATACTCACTGACGTTAACTGTGAGATCGGTTATTTTTTCTGTCTTGGAGTCCTGCAAAGATGTGAAAAAACCTTGAGTCTGATATTAATCTATCATCTGTGATGACAGGCAGCGCAGTAATGACTGAACTGCATGTAATGCATCTTAATCACCATTAGATTGAAGATGAGGGTTGAATCCACTGTGAAGGCTTTGAGCAGCAGGTTTGACTTGTCATCATTGGATCTGTATCTGAGTGCATACAGATCCTTGCTTTCATTCCAGCCGGGGGGAAGCAGTTCGGACTTCTTCTCTCCATCTTTAGGCTGTGTGGAAAATAGAGGATTTCTAATCAGGCAAATGTTTGTGATACCTTGCACCAAAACAAACCAGTAAAGCATTTGCTGCAGATGCTTGTTGGCTTGATAGTTCATGTAATGCAATGACCATCAGACATTTTTAAGTGAGAGTGTCTTTTTTTGTTTAACATTTCAGTAAACACACATGCCTTCAACATTTGGTAACAGATTATCACGTATAAACAGTCAAAGTCACCACTGACTTACCTCATCTCCAACGCCCAGACATTTATAGCCACTTTTCACTATTTCCCAGTGTACGAAACAAATCAGAGCATCCTGGGAACAGGTTAGAGAGTTTGATACGCAGTTGAAGAGCAGCTCCAGTCCTGCCATCTTTAAACGCAGTGATATTCCGAAGAAATGAAACCAAAACAAACCGCTGTCTGAGTGAAAATAAACCGCGACGTCACTCTGAGTGCATGGCGTGTGGACGCTGCAGCTGTCACTAATTATTTAGTTTAAACTGTAATATTACGTGTGTTCTGCAAGGTCTATGGTTTTTTTTAAACTTGAATTTCACAAATGTTTATTTCTAAATGTGTTTGTCATGCTGAAGCAGTCCGACCAGAAATGTTCCCGACTGGAAACAACTGCATTAACGTTCATTCCGTCGACATTAAAAGCGAAGGGACACTTTTGGAAATAGTTTTTCAAATAATTTCAAAAATCTGATTTATAACACGCTGTCACTATCCAGACACTGATAAAATATAGCAACCGTTATATTAATTACTTAAATTTTAACCCGAATATATATAGAGTTTAATCGAATGAATACGGTCTTTTGTTTGCCTGCAATAGTTGGCCGTTTTGTCTGTGGAGTTTAGTGTGTTGTCTTATAAAAGATCACAATGTAAGTATTACAGCTTTCAATTAATTTATACACTACCCTATACCATGTGATACCATTCACAGTACTTTTACATTTAAGTAGCTTTTTTCTGTCACCACCTGCTTGTAAACTGATATAATTAATTAATTCATGCATTTAATGTCCACTGGCTATTCATTTATAAATAGTTATGTTTCTTTTGTTTATGTATGTATTTATTTACTTAATGTTTACTGGCTACAACATTTACATATAGGGTGTAACTGTAAACATTATAATCAGTCCTAACAATAATCTACATCACAATGCAGTGCATTTAGAACCCTTCAAGAGAGCATTTTAATCTTTGTTGTGCTTTAAAATCATGAACGAACGAAAGCATTCCAGTTCATTGTTCATGGCTTTACTTGACATTCTCAAGCTAAAAATAACAATAACATCAGCATGTGGTTTGACGTACAGTACATTGAAAACACATTGCACAGAAGCTTACTTCAGAGAGCAGGCCTGCTATCTATAACCAACGCTTCAGTGTTGCTTACATTCAGTTACAGCACGTACAAGAGCCCTACGAACCTTTTAACTTCTATTTAAAGAACACATAGATTCACTGCTCGGATATTCTCTGCTTTAACAGAATGTCTGGGACTTTCTCCTCTAGTAAACAATAAATACTGTATTAAACAAAAAAACTTTGTATAACTATAAACCACAATGTACTGAACATGTGGTCACTGAAGTGTGCGGTGAATTTGTGAGTAGTTATGCAATTTGATGTATGAATTTAAGTTTTCATGTAGTCTTTTAATGGGGTTAGTAAGTTTTTTAAATAAATTAATATGTTTATTTAGCAAGGATGCATTAAGTTGATCAAAATTGTAAGTAAATGTATAATGTTAAACATTTTTAATGTTACAAAATGTATCTGCTGTTCCTCAAAAAAAAAAAAAGATGAAGCAGCATAACTTTCCGAAGGATCATGTGACTCTGAAGACTGGAGTAATGATAAAGCATATTACAATTGTAATAATATTTAGCTATATACTGTTTTATTGGATTTTTGATTAATTAAAAGCAGCTGTGTAGTGAGCATAAGAGAGTTCTTTCTAAAACATTTAAAAATCTACCTGACCCCAAGCTTTTGAACAGTAGCGTATCTAGTAATTATATAAGAAAAATGTTGTTTAACATTGTTATTGAAGCATGTCACACTGCAGAACACTGCTGTCAGAGCTTGACATTTCATGTCAACTACCCATTTGCTCTTTAGGGAGCTTTAAAAATTCTCCTTTTGCCATTATGGCCTCCAGATGTGTATTTGATGCCAACATCAATCAAGAGCCTGTACGTCAGCTCAGTGTCGTCTCTGTATGATGCCACTCAAAGTTCAAGTGTTCATAATTCATGACGCACCTTCTAGGAAGGTTTATTACTTCAGTACTGCCCATTAGTCTTTGCTGCTGTCTGACGTGTACTCAAAAGTATCTGTTTTAATGAAAAGTGACAATTCATGGCAACAGAATCATTTCTAAGCAGACTTTTGACTAGACCACTTTTCAGCCTAATTTGGCCAAGAACAGTCTGACCGACATATAAAGCAACCAGCAGCAGTTTCTTTTGTCATTGTTTCATTCAGACATAATGTTTAAATGCAGAATAGAGGTGTGCTTTTACATTTAATAGCAGTCTGGCTTATGATTTTAGCTTATGAAACGATGTGAAAAAATCTAAAGACTTTTGGTGAAGGAGCTAAATCTATATCTTTAGCTATGCAATCACGCTTGTAGCATTGTAAATTAATCTTGCAATAGCAAAATTGTTTGTTGTTTGCTTGTTTTTTAGAAAATATAGTTTGAAATTGTATACATTTACATTTAGTCATTTAGCACACATTTTTATCCAAAGTGACTGACAAATGATGACAATCAAAACCAACAAAAGAGTAATAATATGTAAGTGCAATGACAAGTCTCAGTTAGCCTAACGCACACAATACTCCTAACAACTTGCAGTCACCTGAAAAAAAAATACTAGAAAATAGAAACATTGCAAATGGCTAAATTCCCTCCATAGCAACGTCCTAGTAACCGCACCCACAACACCCGAAACAGGTGTTTTCATTTCCCTGTTAAAGACTGTAGGTCTTCAGCTTGGAAAGATTAGATGACTTCAGTTCTCAAAGTCTTGAGGATTTACTGTAAGCCTGATAGGTATGAAGCTCTAGAGTCCGCAGTCTTGAAGGCATATGTTGACTTCAGATCACATACGGAGAATAAAGGCTCATGGTTTCAGTAGGTTGGTCCACACAGGTTCAGGTTCGTCTGACAATAAGGCCACCATGTGTGAAGGTTTTCAGCTGGTTACCTAATGAGGTCCAGACTTGGCGTGTCATTATCATGAAAAACGAGCTATTCAGTTGCACATCAAAGCCAGACCAGCTCCATGAAGCTATCACAACACAACAACGAGTCACGTAATAAAACATCCCAATAAACTGTTATGAAGAGTCATCTGACAGTTAGTACTTCCATATTATATTTTATTTCATTTTGTCTTATTTTATTTCATTTTATTTAAATAATTATGTTATTTTAATTATTTTGTTTGTCAAGCATCGTTCCGGACATCTGCAGAAGTTTAAATACAAAACATTTCGGTAACTATAAACTGTGGTTAGTTAGTAAAGGTTTTACTGCATGACAAAATTATAATAGTGTGGTTGCAAATAGAATTTGAGTAAAATCAAACATTACTAAAGAATGCATGAAATCCTCTAAGCATTGCCTTAAAAATGCACACGCAACTGTATTACTGATATATGGAGATTAGATGGACAGAGTAGATAGATGAGAGATGTGCATGCCAAGTATGAGAGGCTGTTAGCGTGCTTTGGCTGCTCTTGATCTGTTGAGCACATTACACACAGTCCAGGTGGAGCATATGGTCCTCGTTTGAGATGCCCTGCTACTTTATATATCTGAGCTAAAGTCTGTGAAAACTTGAACTTCTTTTCTTTGCACCTCAGAGTGAGTCTCCACTTCTTGTCTTTCTCTTTTACAGACAGATACTGCTAGACCATTACTTACACCTCTTCAACCTGTCAATCAGCTAAACTGTCTGTTAAACTTGGCTGTTAGCTGAAATGTTCAGTTTGGAAATGTCTGGCATTTGTGAATCAAATTGATAATCATAAGGATATTAATAATAAACATTACATTTGAATCAGCTTCAGAGAGTTTGACAGAAATCTGATGTCTTCAAATCTCACTCCATTCATCCCATCTGTGCAACACTGAAGGAATGTTTCATGCGTTCCACACACATTCTCCACTCTAGGCCCCAGGCTTTATGTGTCAGTCATCAGTATGTCTGTGTTTTAAGCTCAACTGATGAATGACTTAAGAGAAACATGAAGGTGAGCGTGCAGGTCAGTGTTAAATGAAACTACCACTTTAAAAGTCAGTAGCAGATTTGACGTTTTTGGCAGAGGCAAATAAATCACCCTGCGAGGAATACAAATGTTCTATTTGGGAAAAATTGGAAGTTGGATTTTGCATACTTAACATCTTGCATTGTAAAAGCATTTTAATCATTTGTTTTCCAGTAGAAAAAATATCTAAAAGCAAGCTTAAATATATTGAAAAGAAAAATAGTTTTTAGAAAATATATCTTTATTAAATCGTTTTCTCTTATTTTGAAAATGTGAAAGTTTAAATCCTTAAAACAAGATAAAATATCTTCTGCAACAAAGTAATAACATTTATTTATTTATTTTTATTTTAAAGAATGTATCTTGATTTTTTTCTCCCTTTGGGAAATAGTTTTTCTTTTAAAAATTACTAATCTTTGCGATGTTGAGCAAACATGGAGAAGAGCTACGCATTTTTCCCAAACATCTTATTGTGTTTCATCCTGAATTGAAACAACTTGAAGGTGAGTAAATAATGACGCAGTTTTATTTCTGAATGGACCTTTCTGATAAATTAATGCATGCATTATGGCAGTCCAATAGTAAAGGGAAAAGAGACTGTTTACAGATGTTAAAAGACATGCTGAAAGCTAAAAACCTTTTTGGAAAAAAGAACGGTAGCTATGTCAAATCTTTTATGCATCTGTAAGTCTGTGTCTTTATCCTGTGATTAGATTGAGAATCAGGCACTTCAAGGCTGTGGAGGAGAGCTGCTCGTCTCAGTACATCCATAACAGCCTCAAAAGTAACCAGAGAGACAATCCAACAAACGAGAACCAGCAGGGAAGTGGGCTCCCTGACATCACAGCAGACCCACAGGAGTTACACTGATTGGAAGAGAGCGCAACAGAGATGTGTAGTGCCACTGCCTCTGAAAGGCCAGTATCTTACACACCGCATCTGGTGCGTATTTAGCGGGATGTCATGAGCGCAGAGGCGCCTATCCCCCCTCCATGCTCTTTCAGCCCGCTTATCAAACACAGAGCCGATTCGAGAGTTCACAACCTTGGGTTTGTGATATCAGCCTGCATGCGTGCGGGACACAAGGCTTTGGTTGATCTCGAATGGTACAAAATGACCAAAGTCACACCTATACCATGGTACAGTAATGGTATCAGATGGTAATATCATGGTACGTTGACAGATACCATCTGATGCATCACATGACTTTTTGTAAGGATAATTATGATTGATAAATGTAACTTTGACAAATACCACAGTAATGAATGTTTACCATATTCATGTACCATGCAATTTACATCACTTACAAAAACTATGAAAACACAACTTTACTATATACTTTCTAGACATGTACCATAGTAGTACCATGTTTTTTTGGAAATACGCTATTGGAGTACCATACAAAAGACCATGGTACATTAATTTTAGTACCATAGTATTATAGTAATTGTACCATGGTGCCATAGTCGGTATTATACCACAGTACTTTTTGATACTTGATTTGCAAGGGCTATCATGTGATATCACTTTAAAAAAATATACCATGGTTTTTGAGGGAGGGATGAATACCAAGATATATGTACATTGAAGTACCATATGAAATATTATGAATATCCCCATTCATGGTAGTACCATATGTCCAAAACCATACCACGGTACTTGTTAATACTTGATTTGTGAGACCTATCATGTAATATCATCACAGTACTGATGTACTACCATGTTTTTTGAGTGAATACCATAGTACCATGGGACCATGTTCAACAAAACCCCAGTCAGTGTATCTATGCTTATGTATGTGATACCATCATGTTTTGAACATTTTCAAAGTACCATTGATTGCATGCATGACTTAATTCTTGTTAATTATTCATGTTTAATGTAAATCTTGGCATTAAATAAATATCAATAGTTTATTATTTTTACATTTTGATTTTAAACAAATGCACTTGACATGGAGAACTTATGCAAGCAGTGAGGAGAAAACTGAAATAAATATCTAACTACATACAAATGGACTTCTGAAGCATGTTGTAAACAACCATCTTCATAATATTTGGGAGGAACAGTAGCCCAATTATCATGAAAGCTGTTTTGACTGGTTTGTTTGTTTATATCTGCTAATTTTTCAGTCTAATTCCTGCATTTTTTATGAAACATTTGCTGTTTGTTAAGACAGCCCCATGACAAGCTGCAGATGGCAAGTCACAAGATGTATTTTATATATATGCTCACTCTTTTTGCTCTTTTTTCCCCCCACAGATCTTTAATGATACCCTCAACTTTATATGATAAACTAAACAAACCCGACCTCAAAGCTGCGGAGAACAGGAAGGAGATCTGCACGATCCAGGGCACCACAACCACAGCAAACTGCAATCTGTGTTCCACTGTGTTTGGAAAAATAAACCCAGATCTTCTAAACCATCTAAATATAGAGGGATGAAATAGTCAGGCTTAGGATTGTGGGTTGACAGA
The DNA here is from genome assembly GCA_027422405.1 of Ptychobarbus kaznakovi. Lineage (NCBI taxonomy): Eukaryota > Metazoa > Chordata > Actinopteri > Cypriniformes > Cyprinidae > Ptychobarbus > Ptychobarbus kaznakovi. The sequence goes on along the minus strand of CM049800.1, from coordinate 2,847,549 downwards.
AAGGTCAAAAGTGGAGTTTTGCCTCAGGTATGCGACGTCCTGAAACGAGCACAATTACTCAACAGCTGAAAGGTAAATTGGACAGATGTTGGTGGAGATCAGGTGATGTGGGCAGGGTGAGCATCATGCTGTTAACTATGAGTTTCCATGAGGCAGAGAGGAGGCCGGCTCTCTCTCAGAGGCAGTCTTTCAGGAAGATGTTACGGAACCTGTTCCTTGTCCAGATGCATTGGCAACTTTTGGCTCTCCTCTCCCTTGTTTGTCAGACGCTTATATTGACGTTAGCAGCGAGAAAACGAAGTGGTAAGATCATATCTGCTTTTAAATGATAATAACCACACTTACAAAAAGTAACAAATACTATAGTTCATGGATATGTTACATTCTCAGAAAAAAAGGTACAAAGTTTGTCACTGGGGCGGTACCTTTTCAAAACCTACTAAAATTGACCATGCTTTTAATGGTGGGTTATGTGTACTCTTTAGGGGTAAATTAGACTGAGAGTGTACCATGGTATTCTTCGAGTTCTTCTATATGCTCCATGGTAGTACAATTCTTGTGTCTTGGTACTTTTTTTGTAATGGTGATTTCAACATGTGTACCAATACCAAATATTGCATGTTTACACAAATGTTGATTTGTTTTATGCAAAGAATAGTTCCGACTCTCAAATCTGATTGGATGAGCCAGATTCAAAGTGGTTTAAACAGATGTGATTTATGCGAATAGACAGGTGTGTGATTATTATTACTCAAAATTATTCAAATGTATTATTATTCAAAAATGTATTATTTGAAAAAAAATTTTGTAGAATTATAAAGTAATGTGAGGATTTATACAATACTTGGCAACCGTAATATTTTCACTTGCAAATAATTATTTTGATTTTATTTAATTAAATATATGTTTATTTATTGAACATGTTGTCACCATTTACTGACAGTAATACTTTAGTTACTTGAGGCTGTGTGCTGCAGTGACTTTCTCTGGCTATCTGAAGCTTAGAATTGTAATATGGCACATTTCTGTTCTAGTTAGATGTTGTGATTTGGCATCCTGTTGAAATAAGATAATTATAAGAGATTATAATTTCACGTTAGAAAACACTTTAAAGATTAAATAAAAAATGAAAGTCATTGTGTGAAGTTTTAAATCCTGATGTTTTTATTGGGGGGGGGGGGTGCAGGTCTAATTGATAGCGCTGTATTGATGGATCATATGATATAGACAAGGGTCTTAAACATCAGTTCAGTGCTGCTAAATATAGACAATTTCTGTGATTAATAATAAATAAATTAATATAAATTACTGTGATTGATTGTCATCTTCAGATCACTATTGTTATTTTTTATGATCCCGAAATATATACTGTTACAAGACAATATGTTTTATTTAAGATTAATTGATGCAAAACTAAAAAGAAAAGAAGTTTATTTGGTGGTCACTTGACTCACACTTGGGGCTAAAGGCCGTTTGGAGAGTATAGTGATATTGTGTAGACACAGAGGCAATAGTGAATAGCGCAGATTTTGTCACTATATAAATATATTTTTGATACAGTAAGCAGGAAGATTTTGAAGTTGTTAGGAAAGTTCTGGTGATGTTTGTTGCTGTTTAGTGCTTTTGGCACCATTATTTGCTAGGCATTTTGTTTTTAGCTAAAACTGTATGAAAATGTCCAAAGGTTAATTTACTGAGTAGTGCATTTGTCATTTTATTTAAGTTCTCTATTTTCTTAAATGTGGTATGACTTGTAACTGTTTTAGTTACTTTTTCTTATTTGTAAGTCGCTTTGGATAAAAGCGTGCTAATGAGTAAAGTAAAGTAAAGTAAAAGTTTGTTGCTGTTTAGTGCTTTTGGCACCATTATTTGCTAGGCATTTTGTTTTTAGCTAAAACTGTATGAAAATGTCCAAAGGTTAATTTACTGAGTAGTGTTCATCCAGTGGTATGTTTGTATTTGATTGTATGTAATAGGCTTGTGTGTTTTTTTATTTTAATAAGTAGTAGTATTGTATATAATATCATATGTTTGTTATTATATTTGATATAAAATGAAATATGCTATAGAACCGATGTTGACTCAATGACTGATGAGACAGTAACGTCTCTTCTAAGTGTTAAACATCCATGACTTTACCAGTATGAACAGTGTTAAAGTGATGGTCTGAGACGGCGATCTAAATGGAAAAACACAACTGAAACTGGTATTGTCTTTATCTAGTATGGACTGACAGTTGTAAAGTCAATGCATACGATGTATTATCCGTGATGAGGCTTTATGAGTGTACACTGAGTGGATCATATTTATGTGCATATTTTCAGCAGAACGAGACTGAAATATAGACCAGTTGGTAATAAATCTTGATGTACTGCGCCAAAATCAGTCCGTTTATTTACCACTGATTTTCCAGAATAGTCACGAAGCATTAGATCTAATTTATGATGGCTGAGACTTTACTCTGCTTCAGTATGTGTTGCTTTAGGTATTGATTTTCTTTCCTCAAAAGAGTGACTAAACCCCCCCATGTTATACTTGAAAGCTTGGAATTAAATTAGAGATGGTTATATTCTGCATATACTGCCCCCCCCCCCCTCTATCTATACATCTATATGTCTGTCTTGCTATCGTAAAAGCACAAGCAAAGATATGTAAATGCAAAATAGTTTGAAACCCTTGTTTTGAATGACTTTTTTATATATAACTAACCAATTATGTACCAATACAAACTAGCACTAATTTGTTTGTATAACCTGCAAATAAAAAAGTTAGAGTCAAAAGTCATATATATAAAAAATAAAAAATGAAAGCCAAGAATAGCGATGTCCTACAGAGCAAAAACACACTTTTCTCAGTTCAATACTCCGTCTCAGAGCATGTTCAGTCACATTTGTAGACGTATCTGGCCTTCATTTCTCAATTGTATTTCCCCATATTGTCTCAATTTCATTTGATTGACATCCATGCAGAAAATAGTGAACAATATATTGATGAGAACTCAGCGGAAGCATCTCTGCTTGGCTCACCGATGTCTTTTTAGACAGTAATGAAGGACATGAAGATAAGAACCATCTGTTAGTTTCCTCACATCTCCCCTGCAAACCCTCTCCAGTGGTTCAGTGTGACACAACACATGCAGACAAGAGGCGTAAAATCTCCAGTCTCTGGCTTTGGCATCGGTCGGATGTAAACATGCATGCACTCTTCTACATTAAGAACACATTTTGTGTAAAGACCGAGAGAGAGTAAAGAGTTACTTAGCAGATGCTTTTATACAGTTGACTTACAACAACAACCAACTCATGGAGCAGTCCAGGGATATGTGTCTTGCTTAAGATGGTGACGGCTCATATCTCGTTCTTTGAAGGGATTGAACCAGTTACTTTATTTAATGGCCCTGACCTTTAAATGCTGGGCCTCAATTGTTTTGCGGGAACCTAATGGTTTTAGATGTGGGCTTGATAGATGTGGAGATAGAACAAAACAAAAAGTGTCCATAACCAAATTGCATTATATACTTTATCATTTAAAAGTTTATACGAAATATATTTAGATATTTTGCATGTACCAATTTTAAAATTGGAGCTATATTTTCGCATGTACCAATATTATTTAATTTTGAATATTTAAAAACCATATAAATATATATGGTCTATAATATATATAGTTATTATGATTTGCCTAAACTAGATTTTTACGTTGTGAATTACCCATGCATTGTACTTAAGCATGCAAATCTTGGCACCATAATGCTAGGGTGTTGCTATGTGGTTTCTAGGGTGTTCTGGGTGGTTGCTAGACAATCTGCTTTCTAGTTATCGTCTACCAGGAGAAACTCTTAAGTCTTGATTGCATAATTCATCGCAATTAATCATGATAATGCACACATCAAAATTCAAATCCTGTATTGCTAAAGTGCACACTGCAGTATAATTTCTTGAGTTTAGTTCGGTGAGAGAAAGAAGCTGCAGAGATGACATACAGGCTTACGGCCTTTAGAAAACCCTCAAATGTCACCGCAGAAAGTGTAATGGGACTACACATAAACCCCAGTGCACAGTCCTAGACACGCTCACATGCGATGCTTCAGTTCCTGTTTGCTAATAATGATTTGAAATGTCTTTCAGCGAGCTGGCGGCAGGACTGCAGGAGCTGTCTGGAGTGTTCGAAGGAAAACGGCTGCTTGCGCTGCTCTGAGCGCCTCTTCCTGTTCCTGAACAGAGATGGCATGAGTCACCACGGCTCTTGTGTTCACTCCTGTCCCTCCGGACACTTCGGCCTGCGAGGCAAAGATCTCAACCGCTGCATGAGTGAGTCCATCCTACAAAAGAGTTCATATATATACAATAATTGTACAGTAATATCTGTATGATATATGATAGAATATCAGTAATATCCAAACCTCTTGGAAAATTTGGATTTCCTTATTATTATTATTATTATTATTAATAGTTAAGTTTTTTATTTCATTTATTTATACAGGGACAATGCAATACAAAAGTGTGCCTATTAGCTATAAAGCTAATTTGCATTTACAGTCCCTGGGCAGGATGTTGTTACAACATTACAATATTCAATCAAAAACAATACAATACATACAACACATACAATATCACATCATACTCCATTTAATTAAAAAAATCGTATATTTATTTAAAATGAATACTCATATAATAATAATAGTAATTTAAAATATGTCCTTATTATTAAATCTATATTTAAAACACATATTTTATTTAATATTCTCACTATTCTTTGGTATTTACTTACCTATTAAATATGGTCAAATAAGTAAAAAAAAATAATATATAATACAAAAATTGTCAATTGTAAAATTTCTGTGAAAAAGCCTGTAATAATACAACACACCTTATATAAAACTATAATCCTCATACATATTTCTCCCAGAATGCAAAGCTCCGGAGTGCGAGAGGTGTTTCAACAAAGACTTCTGCACCAAGTGCAAGGGAGGATATCTGCTCTTTAAAGGCAAATGCTTCACAAACTGTCCAGAGGGCACATTTGCTCAGTCCACAGACTGCGTTGGTAAGCACTTCACTCGTTCTCAGACCTTTTTATGGGTAGATGGCATTAAACTCTCATTACCATGCTGAAAGAAGCCTATCAGTCATGTTTTATTTGAAACAATTGCATCAAGATGTTTTCTCGATATGGACTTGTATTTGGGTTGCAAGGTTGCATTTCCCAGGGTATTTACATGCCATTAACTTGATTATTTCACTTGCTTAGTCAAGTCAAATTACATTTATTTATAGTGCTTTACACAATACAGACTCTCTCAAAGCTATTGAAGAAATAAAAACAATAATAATAAAAAAACTAACTGCAACTTTTTATTTCATAATTCCCCCCACAAAAAACAACAATTGCAAGACCCCCCCCCCCCCTCACAATTCTGAGGTTGAAACTCACATTTATAATTTTTTTCCTCAGAATTCTGAGTTTACATTAAAAGTTGTTTTCCCAACATGGACTAAAAAAAAATGTAATTGTAATTTTTCTTATCTCGCAATTCTGACTGTTTTCGTGCAATTGCCACCAATATCTCAAAATCCTGACTTTATATTAAGAAATTCCGACTTTATATCTATAATTATATATTGATTAAAAAGTTGCAATTACATTTGAATTTTTTTGGGGGGGGGGGGGATTAAGCTTCCATGCAAACCTGCTTCACAGTAATAAAAATGAAAACAGCAATGTTAATGTTGCACAGTTCTTCATTCATGAAACTAATGCAATTTCAGAAGTAAAATAGCCCCACAGAAAACAATAGTGCTATTATTCAGCTCAAGTCATTTGAGTGTTGATTTAGTTCAGTTCAGTAATGTTGAGTTTATCAATTAGGAAATAATGATTTGTAATAGCTCACCCAAAAATGAAAACCGTCAGTCAAAATAAAAGATATTTTGCAGAATAAGTAAAGTATTCTTCATCTGTTTGTACTCCAGAAGGCTGTGTGCTCAGTATCTTTGGGCTTTGGGGTGGATGGAGCCCATGCCAGCACAACGGCCTGAGCTGTGGTGTCAGATGGGGGCAGCAGCGCAGGACCCGAGAGCTGTCCAGAAACATGCCTGAAGAGAGAGAAGTGCTCTGCCCACCTCAGACTGAGAGTAGAAAGTGCAGGATGAAGAAAAAGTGTCCAAAAGGTGATTCGTATTTTTAAAAGTTCATGCCGATTGCAGAATAAGCCCCACTTTTAGCGGATCCTCTTTAACCCCTCTCTTGTTTCCACATTAAGCCAATCATTTTATTTTGTAGCCACACATGAACTGAAACACAAGATCCAAACATTGTCACTATAGAGAGTTAACATGGTTCCATGACTATATTTGGGAAATTGTGTTTTGTTTTTGTTTGAAGGTGTACTTCATTATGCAATCTTCATTATCGCTGGCAGATCAAATGTCTGGTGGCATTAAGAAAACGAGCCGTGATATTTTCCCTGTCACCTTCAGTCGCCCTTAATGGCACCCATGTGTGATGGAAACACTGCATGACATAGCCTTTTTTCTGTTATTATAATTTTCATTGCTGTCATTTTCATATGAGAAAACACTTTGGAATGGCATACTAAGTATTTATGGGAGAATATAAGGTGTAGTATGTACATGTTCTACATGCATGCACTATAAAGTACACTGCATGAATGATGCACAATGCAATGCACTCAACTTGATATTAAATGTATAGTATGGTGAAAAAAATTAATATGAGCTGTGACATTTTAGCAACTCATTGGACTAACAAAAACATTTTAATTGGATTAATAATTGCAAATAATATTAATATAAATAGTGGTAAAAGAAAAATTATATTTATGAATTATTATAAAAATTTTATATAAAATATATATGGAAGAGAGCTTAACTGGATGATGACATCACTGAATCATCAATGAACTGACTTTAGCTGGAAAATGACTCTTTGTTATTGTCCTCTTGCATTATTGATAAACTATTTTCCTGTTGACACTGTAAAGCTGCTTTGACATAATCAGGATTATATATAAATAAAGGTGACTTGACTACCAGAGATAAATACATCTTAGTAAAGGACAATTCCACAGAAAGTCTACTCAAAAACAGTATAGCTAAGTATTTCTACTGTTACTATCCACATCAGATGTTCTCCATCAGTACCATTGTGGTTTATCTCTGAAGTTGACACCTCAAAGACTTACTTATGTGTGACCAATGAGAACCCGATGAGTTAATTTAGTCCATGGATGTCCTCTAGATTAACAGAAGATCATTTCCTTTCTTCTCAAGTTTCCTTGTCTTCAAGTGTAACCCTGAGAGTTAATGAAAGTCAGGCAGCAGATCCCAGAAGGGCTCACAGCAGAAGATTCGCCGGTGTTTTCTGTTATGACCCTGCAGGTGACCCAAACTTACCTGCCTAAACCATAAAACACAAACCTCTGATCTTAACATGGAGACTGATGTTGGTTTTAGGATTAAAGGGTATGACGGGGGCCTAAAACAGATGATTCGGGGCTCTAAATATCATATTTTAGTGCTTTGTGTGTGCATAATCGGAGAAAATGAAAATGTTAGGAAGCTTTAATCACAGCAGGTAAAAAGCAGGTCAGAGAATATCAACAGATAAAAAGACTGGAGAGAACCAAGAGGAGAAAAACAGGAAAAATGATGGCGAAAGCCGTGGTGTTTTCCAGACCACAGACCCCATTCCTTAGGCTATAATAACCGTTTACTCCAGTTTTATGATGCTCTTATTATGTCCCCTTTAAAAAGACAAACATGGATTATTATTTGGGTTTAGCTAACAAAAATGTTGCACAAATACACTTAAGCACCCACCTCTGCACACTATTTGTTCCGCTTTTGCTCCAGAATATGTTTCTGGTCTCTTTTCTGAGGACGACAGTACATACCACCCTGAAGCTCCTCTGTTGCTGGTCTTGAATCTTAAAGTCAAACCAGACATGAACGTTTGAAGCACTGTAAGGAACTCAATGAAGCATTCTCAGGTTATGAAACCACTAACACAAAAATACACTAAATAAATCCTTGTTTCAGCGCGTAGAATTAAAACTAAGACATTGAAATTAACAGCTCGCTTTTATATACAATAAATAAATTAGGCTTAGTAAATCAGTACTGCATTTTGTTCTATGTCGCACTGTAGTGTTTAATATTTTTAAGAATTTTATTTCAGTGAAGAAAGTAATATTTTGAGACTTTCTTCAATGCATTTTTATAGTGATGTGTAAATTCATGGCCCATCTTTTTTATAATTTTTTATAGAGCCCATAAATCCATATTTCATTTTGATATATTTTTGTATTTCACAGTTGAAGATGAGGACAGTCACCATAGGATAATTCTATAATTTCCATAGTTTGTTTCTTTTTCTTTTTTTTCTTTCTTTCTTTCTTTCTTTCTTTCTTTCTTTCTTTCTTTCTTTCTTTCTTTCTTTCTTTCTTTCTTTCTTTCTTTCTTTCTTCTTTCTCTTTCTTTCTTTCTTTCTTTCTTTCTTTCTTTCTTTCTTTCTTTCTTTTTTCTTTTCTCTTTTCTTTCTTTCTTTCTCTCTCTCTCTTTTCTTTCTTTAGCATTCTTTCTTTCAGCATTCTTCTTTCTTTTTTCTTTCTTTCTTTCTTTCTTTCTTTCTCTTCTTTCGGTTCTAATTGTTCTTTTTCTTTCTTCTTTTTTCTTTGATTCTTTTTTCTTTCTTTCTCTTCTTTCGTTCTACTTAAATAATTGCCTTTTTCTTTTTTCTTTGACACTTAAATGACAAGTCAAATCAACATATTCAAAACAGAAAAATGAAAGAAATGTATCAATGCACAAAAAACATCACAGCAGAATGTCATTTCTGTAATAAATGTAATAAAAATGTCACTCTGGCTAGATTATAGAGGTGACGGCCATATTGAAGTCATCAAACTGAATTCTTAATGCTCTACATCAATAAGGTTTTACATTATTTAACTTGAATATGATTCACTGTTTTATATGGTTTTATCTTGACAGATAAAAGGAAAAATGTAAGGAGAGAAGAAAGAAGAAATGCACAGAAAATGCTGAAGCTCTTTGGGAACAAAACTGTCACAGAACCTCCATGGCGAATGTAAAACAAAAACAACATATATATATATATACAGTTTTTATAAACAAATTTTGACTAAAATATTTTGTATAAATAATTATAATATTTATACTTCAACAATTAGGATCTGACATGTAGCAAGAGATTGCACATCCTTTTTAAGGATTTGTATTAAGTTTTGTTTACATTATTATGGTGCATAATAACCTGTATTTATGCATTTATTGTATTGACAAATTGGGAGGGTTTTCCCCAACGCTACCGCCTGACTTTACCCCAGTACAGTGTGGTTTAACAAAGACAAGATCCATGTTGGACTAAGACACTGTACATTTCCATCTGATGAATAACAGACAAACAGCTTCATGTGGTTTGAGCTGTATCTCCACAGCTTTCTCTACATGCCTCGGGCTGTTCTGTGTTTTACAACCACATGCTCTCCCTATATTTGCACTTCTTTGCTATAATTGCATTAGAAAGAAAAAAAGAAACAACAATAATGTCAAGAATTGTGTAAAGAGATGCCAAGATCAAGATCAGTCTCGGGCCATGTGATTGGCTGTGGACACGTCATGTGTTCCAGTGACTGGCACAGATTTATTTTTAAATAAGAAAAGTGAGAAATGAATGTATATATCTCATGTATATTTCTAAGTTACCTTGCCAGTAGTGTGCATACTTCAACAAAAGTATAATATTGCATTATTTTCTCAGAGCCTCAACTGTACTATTAAACTCTTTTGAAAGGGATTATTGTTCCTCTGTGAAAACTGAAATGTTCTACATCATGCTGCTTTTGATTCGAGAAGGATGGGAATGTGCTGATATGAATGGGATTTATTTGTGCTTTCCTCCACAGTTATCTCTCAGGCGGCTAAAATGCATTTACTGGAAAAATCACAGTTTTGCTCGCTAAAGCAATTAGACCCAAAGGAATATTTAAATTTTTCTCTCAAGATGAGGAGTTATGAAAATTATACAATAGTGAAAGGGATAATGTTTTTTAAATCTGAAAATAAAAGCCCTTTCTGAAGTGGATTGCAGATGTTAAACGTCCCATCATATGACATTTTATTAAATAAATAAATGAATATTTTTGTAATTATATTCTCTTAACAAAAATTTAAATATTGCTTAAGCTGTTTGGTAAGTAAATGCCTATGCTGACTCATAAGACAAAAGGTATTTCTTACAATATTAAATTAATTTTCAAAAGGTTGTGCCAGGTTGTCTCATATATATATATATATATATATATATATTTAATTAATTAAAATTAAATAAAAAAAAACAATTATGTGATTCATGAATTGCTTTGTGATCCATAATTGTTTTAATATTTAATTTTCTTTTTTGAAGGAACATTAAGAACCCTATAATAAATATTAAGTGCACACACTTTAAGTGAAGTGATTTTGTGTGTGTGTGTGTGTGTGTGTGTGTGTGTGTGTGTGTGTGTGTGTGTGTGTGTGTGTGTGTGTGTGTGTGTGTGTGTGTGTGTGTGTGTGTGTGTGTGTGTGCTGTGTGTGTTGTGTGTAAAAATAAAATGCACCAGCTAATACCGGCTTCTCCTTATACATGTTAATAGCCATTACAGCCACTGATCTATATATAATTCTCTATTATAGATCAGTGGTGTTCGCTAATTTCTAAATTGCTTACTGTTACTGTATTTTAGAACTTTAAACTTTTATTATTGTATTTTATTGTTCTACAAATAATTTAAAACACCATCACTGTACCAGCCTCTCCTCAAAGAGCGTCGTTCTTCCATATCGAGCCACTGGATGGCAATGTTCACATAAAACATAAATCTACAGCTGGGTCATTCTTCCAATGAAATGGGTGGCAGAATCAGGGGGCAATTTGTGAAAATGCTTTTTTTAAAACCACATATAAATATATTGTTATGAACTCTAAAAATTGTATATTGTTGCAATTCGATTCCATGATACCTCTCTAAGGTATGGCGGGAACATGCATATTTAGTTACAAATGCAATCTCTCAAACTCAATTAAATATGTATTTTAAAACTAAAATGTAGCTATCAACAGTGCACAAATTGTTTACCCTACAGAATACAAACATGCAAACATTTTATGGTATTTAAAGTTTATTTCAACTGTTGTAAAGCAGAGGGACACCACTTGCCACCGCAATTGAAGCATCAAATGAGGCTTCTATTAAAGATGAACATCATGGGCTGTTTCTACATCTCAACAGAGGCACCCAGTTCAGAGGTCATCTGCTCAGCGCAGGGTCACCAGCTCCTAATGAAACTTCTCAACAAACCTTAAACATCTCAGTGGGAGTCTCAGAGAAAACATGCCAAATACAATGTGAAGTGACACATTATATGATGTGTTGTAAGCTTGATGCTGTGCGAACAGCATCAACCTGACACATGTCTCCTCAAGAATGCAAATACACTCCATATGATTAAAGCACCTCTGGTTGAACTGGATTTAGTGCTGTTTGCTAAGAGAAGCATCACTATTGCACATAGGCCACAGGCTTTGGTAAACGCTAGTCAAATATTTATGCTACAGACATAAAACTGTGTGTAAGTTGCGTTTACACAGGTGTCTCCATGTACTGCTCGGATTCCTCCTACACACACACCATGTGTTAACTTTCAACAAACAGTGCTATTAATAATCCCCTCAATTTAATGAATATATTCTAAATTAGACATTGCTAGGCTATGTTATTGCTAGGTTAGGTGGTTTCTCAGTGCCTCAATATTTCTGATACTGTGACACTACTCACTTAGAAAAGTAAAAGATGTATTAATTATTGTAAAACATTTCAATACATTGAAGTTAATATTGCAATACATGTTCAAGGTTCTCTGGTGTCGGTTGATGGTCACGTGACATTCAGGTCAATTATTGTGTGTGTGTGTGTGTGTGTGTGTTTTTGTTGTGGTATTTAATCTTTTTTATTATAGCTTTATTTTGACTGAATTTTACATTTGTATTATTTAATGAATTATTAGCATTTCATCAATGAATCCCATGCAGTTCCCTTCCCTCAGCAAACACTAAATCAAGCAGTTGAAAACCCGCGCGGCCCTGATGCGCGTGCTAACTGCGTGAGTATTTTGATGCATTCAAATTAACACGAAAAACATTTATTCAGATTCACTTTTTTTGACAGACTCTTTTTGTGGATTATATCGTTACACCAGTTGGTGGTAACAACTACTTTTTGTGTGCTATGGGTGAGTCGTTTCATTCATTCATTTTACAAACCTACCGAGAGGCTCATAAACTGTTTAAGCATCATCCTCGTTTCCCCAGTTTCTCTTCCAGTCGGTCAGCATTCACGAACGAGGTGCTTAAACAGGGAGAGAGAGACCTCAGTGAACAAACAGTTTGTTTAACAAATGAGCAAGTGGAGAACAATTCGCTCACTTACTTTTGACCTAGAAAATGTCCACTCTAAGTTACAGTTAAAGTCAATGTAACGTTAAATTATACAGCTACGTCACAAGAAACAGTTTTAAGAATATGCTGCTGAAATTTCCTTGAAAGTACCCATATATATATATACATATACATTTATAACATTTCATATAGATGGTGAAAACATTGCATATTAATATTTTTGTGGGCATTTGTTTTCTTTGATGAAAAGGAAATACAGATATTTTGTAACATTATTTATAAATGTCACATTTAATGCACTTTTGCTGTTGAAATAAAGTATTTCAGTCAGGACCACTCTGTTCGAGTCAGAATATTGAACTTTACATTCGGCGGCAGGCTTCGCTCTGAAGGGTTCAGTTCTGAGCTATCAGGCAAACCCCCTGAAACTAAGCAATTGCCAGATATTTTACATGCAACACTTGTATATTCCAAGTAGAGTAATATAGTACTGTGAATAAATGTGGACAATTCAGCAATGAGCTTGACAGATGATATATCTCTGCAGGCAAGCACAGTGATCATGTATCTGCATAAGGAGGAGTTGGGGATGGAGGAGGGTAAGCGCATGTCGACATGTGCGACAGACTATGGCAAGTGTGAGTCGGATGATCTTATATATCTTATTAATTGTAGTGGGATGAGTTACGATCAGCTGCGCGTCAGCTGAGCACGCTGTGGTCTGCCTGAACTACGCTTGAGCTCAATTCGTCGCTCAAACTAGATAAATGTCCTTTTTTTTAACTTACCCCAAACTTTTTAAGTTTCCACAAAAATCTTATGCTGCAAAAACTGTAAACATTGATAACAATAAGAAAGGTTTATTGAGCATCAAATCAGCATTTTAGAATGATTTCTGAAGGTAATGATGCTAAATTCAGCTTTACATCACAGGAATAAATTACATTTTAAAATATATTCAAATTATATTCAAATAGAAAATAGTTATTTTAGATTGTAATAATATTTCAGCATTTTTGATCAAATAAATGCAGTCTTGGTGAGCATAAGAAACTTATTTCAAAAACATAAAAAAACAGGAAGCATTTAAACATCATCAAGATGTATGTGTAGCCTTTAAGTACTTATGGCAAATATGGAAAATGTAAATCGTCAAGTATAAATTTAGATTTAGTTTAGACCTTGGCCTGTCGAAGATTGCGCAAATGCATGCACATATGTGATCCTTGACCACAAAACCAATCTTAAGTGTCAATTTTTCGAAATTGAGATTTATACATCATCTGAATAAATAATCTTTCCATTGATGTATGGTTTGTTAGGATAGGACATTATTTGGCCGAGATACAACTATTTGAAAATATGGAATCTGAGGGTGCAAAAAAATCGAAATATTCAGAAAATCGCCTTTAAAGTCTTTCAAATGAAGTCCTTAGCAATGCATATTACTAATCACAAATTAAGTTTTGATATATTTATGGTAGGAAATTTACAAAATATCTTCATGGAACTTGATATTTACTTAATATCCTAATGATTTTTGGCATAAAAGAAAAATCTATAATTTTGACCCATACAATGTATTTTTTGGCTATTGCTACAAATATACCCCCGCGACTTAAGACTGGTTTTGTGGGCCAGGGTCACATATGCTCTATGGACACACTCATACACAGACAACAATGCAAAGCCTCTATTTGACTATGGGAATATAGACATTCACAAATGATCATTGCTCACCCTTGTGTTGCTTTTAGGGCAACATTCTAAAAAATGTTTTCCCGCTGTCAAAATGCAAAGTGCGAAACAACCCCTATGGGACAGTGTCAGCTTTGACCCGAACAGACATCAATCGCATGCTGCCCTTTTTTCGGGGGTTAGGACGTTTCGGTGTGCATGTTTATGTTTGTGTGCACATGAGAGAGAGAATGCTGCAGACAGCGTTCATGAACCAGTTGTGCTGCAGTCTGTAAATTACGTCTCTCTGGGGAGCAGCGCTCTTAGCTGCAGGAAGTTTCCTACTCAAAGGAGGATTAATGAGGGAAGTTTGAACACTGCACAGACCCCTAGACCCTTAGAAACTCTGACAGTAGTTAAACATGCCCCCTCAAACCTCGCATGCTCTCTCTTCTCTGAAGAGACTGGGGCTGGTTTCTGTGTTGACTATGCTGATGTGAATCTGAAACTGTGTTGGTAGTCACTTAGCAGAGCTTTTTCAATCCAAAGTGACATATATGTGCAAGCTGATATCATTTTTAAAGTTAAAATTTTTTCAAAGATCGAACTACATTTTTGAGACTTAAAAAACGTATAAATATAATTAAAAAAATTACACTTTAAAGGAATAGTTTACCTAAAAATTAAAACTTGGTAAAAATGTACTCAATCTCAGGCCATTCAATATGAAGAAGAGTTTGTTTCTTAATCAGAACAGATTTGGAGAAATTTCGCATTACATCACTTGCTCACCAATGGATCCTCTGCAGGCAGTGAATGGGTGCCGTCAGAATGAGAGTCCAAACAGCTGATAAATACATCACAAGTTACCCACGCCACTCCAGTCCTTCAATTAACATCTAGTGAAGTGAAAGCTGCATGTTTATAAGAAACAAATCCATCATTAAAGAGTTTTAACTTTAAACCATCACTTCTGGCCCAAACAAGTCCATAATCCATAATCACTCTTCCTCCTGTGAAAAAGTCCATCCCCTGTTAACACTTAAAAATTGTTTTTATATACGTCTCGTCACTGTCCCACTAGAGCAAAAGCAATATAAATCAGAATAAACTAAACAAATCCCTCCCTGGTGTTTTGTGAACTGGAACAGGGAATTAGTTCAGTACCATGTTTAAACAGTCATCACACCCACCTCGCTAGTGAAATATTCCACTAAATGTAAAATTATACTTTTCTTAGTATAAATATTAATCTTACTATTTATGCAAGCGATTTTACAGCTCTGTTGTCCTGCTGAGCTTGTACTCTGTTATGCAAATAGTATGGCATTTTGTTCATTTGTTTCGCATGATACTGTTGATAGTATAATGGAAACTGTATACTATACGACACAAACATGGCATTCTTTGTAAATCACGTAATGACTGGTGGTCACATCTTTCTTTTTAACTATCCTATTTTTCCCTGAAGTCTATTTACAGTGTTTGTCAAGCTTCCTTGGAGCAGAAAAAGTCCTAATTTAGTTTTTCTGAACATTGTACAGCCTCCTTTTGAATCATAGCTTTAAGAAATATGTTTTTGGCTACTGAATAAACATGCACATTACCTGTGTTTTGACTGGCTAACCTCTTTGAAAGTGAAATGAGCAACAATGCTTAATAATAGTTTTTCTGACAGGAACATTTCACATCAAAAAAGATATGAATATATTCATGTAATGATGCAGTATCTACAATACAATCATTATTACATATTCATCATGTCATCCATACATTTATTTGTTATTTTTTTGCATTTTAGTTTAAATAAACCACTGGGAAATGTTCAGTTCTTAAAGGTACAGTATGTTGTATTGTACAGTGAACCCTTTTACCTCAAAAGAAACAGTGTGATTATAAATGTTCGTGCCTAAAAGCATCAACCCCACTTCAAATTCAAAGATGATTTTGGGTGCTTTATTTATCATACTCAAATGCAATCGCCATCCACACTAAATATCAGGGAAATCTAGGCTAATTAAAACATTTTCTCATACAGCACATACATTGAAATGCTGCTCCACAGTTGCACAATTTGATCGTAGCTGAACATTAGATGAGAGATATTAAACATGTCCTGCCATTCCCGGACACTTTTATCTCAGATGTTGATTACTATGACACATTCATTGTTTTCAGACCAACAGAACACATGTAAGTGTAGCTTTTCCACATCAAATTAATGATTTGCTGAATGATATATTAAAAGACATAGTGTGTACAGCATCACGTTTAAATTGCTGATAGTGCACTCCTCCAGATAAGATGGATTGCTTTTTCGTTGAAACTGTTTATATTTTCTCTCTCTGTATATTTAGAAGGTCATTGCTTAAGCCTTAAACACATTTCTCGCTGGCTCGCTTTTTGAGATTGCAAATTTGGTCCATGTTGCCAGCTCCAGTGGTCACTCCAAAGGAAACAAAGCTTGTAGGGAACATGTTTACGAGTGGCTCTGATTTCGTAGAAACGGACTCCAATCTCATAAGAAAAACAGAGATAAGATAGGATTTACGCAGACCTTAAACACAGCCAGAAATCCAAATGGCAACACTCGACAAGTAGTTTAAACACCCCGGCCTTAATTTGTTTAAGAGGACCTGATGGAATCGCAACAGTCACATGTTGATTGTTGGCTTTCGGAAGATAATTGCGATTTACAATCAAGTACCTACTGCTTGATAAAACAGCACCACAGGCTAAAATAAACAGAATAATCAAAACGAGTTATTAAGAAGACGAGCCTGAGGTTGCAATTAAATTCCAATGTGTTCGTGTTGTCATGGGAACCGAGCACTGTGTTTATGCGAAGACTCTTAAAGTGTCGAGCACGACATGGGCATTTGCTGATGACCTTTTGAAGTTGCCCTCTTAAAATGTCCAGCTTTTGCCAGAAACCAAGACGTCCAGGCTCTATGGTCGTTTCTTCCTTATGCATGTTTTATGGTAAGAGGCTGGTCCAATAAATGCAATGAACTATGAGAAAGACAATAGCCACAGTGAAAAACACTAAAAACATCAATGTTAGCGTCTTATTACTGTTATATTCTCTTGAAGTAAACCTGGGTCGATTCTTACTGCAGTATCTTTTAATTTCCCCATTAATATATAGGATAAAATATTTGTAATTCACATTTTTGAAAGATCGTATGCATTCACCTGTTTGATTAAAGAGCATTATGTTGCTATTCTTACTACTGTGAAAAAAACTTAAAATATGAAAATATACATGAAAGCATCTTTTCTTGGGATTTTTCCTGAGCCTTCAACTTATTCGGTTTGTTATTCTTAACATTTATCCTCTTTGATAAACTCATATATATCAATTATATAACTAAATATATATTATAAACTAATAATATTAAAATGAGCTTTAAAGGGATAGTTCATCCAGAAATGAAAATGTTTCTGCTTACCTCGAGGGCATCCAAGATGTAGGTGACTGTTTCTTCAGTAGAACACAAATAAAGATGTTTAACTCAAACCGTTGCAGTCTGTCAGTCATATAATGGCAGTCAATAGGACTCACGGCTTTGAGAAAAAAAAAAACATACACAGAGAATACCAAATTAAACCCTGCGGCTTGTGACAATACATTGAGGTCTAAAGACGTGAAACGAATTGGTCTGTGCAAGAAATTGAATAGTATTTATATGTTTTTTACCTCGGATCCACCACACTGTCTAACTGTCCTGAGCGCGTGCGTTCACAACATCCGGCTTGACACGTCTTCTTCTTGCTTTACGGCGGATCCCAGACTCAGCCACCTATCTCTCAAATGGACCATTGATACTCTACAATCTCAATTAGGAGCGTCAATGGTCCATTTGAGAGATAGGTGGCGGTAATGCACTTAAATGTATGTAAATGCATGCCGGCTTATTTTCTGCAGTAATCCAAAAGCCGATGGAAGAATCCTATTGGGTTTTTGTCGAGGGAACCAGGATGATGCAAACTTTCGGGTTGACCTACAAATCACTGCAATGCCTGGGACACAAATACTTCCTTAAAGGTGCACAATGAAATTCTGGGCTCTCCGTTCTGTTATAACACAAGAATATTCAGAAGAATATTCACAAGAATAAAGCTAAAGTGAGTTTTATTAAAAATAATTTCCCCTGGACAAGAAAACTCAACACACGTCTTAAGTTTTACCATAAGGTTTCTCTTGTATTTCATATCTCACCTTACAAGTGGTCACATATCATCATCTGTGGAAAACCTGCCCAAAACCAGCCTAACTGCAATGCCACCAAGCCCCTGAAGAAGTTTTAGGTCAAAACCAAGGCTAAGGCTTCCCCAGGAGTATTAGACCGCTGTAGATCCCACACATGATTAAACAAGCATGAAAATGTGATTGAAAACACGTTCTAGCTCTCTGGCTGCAAACATCACCTTGACTTGCTGCAATCTTTCGGCTGAGGATAATGATTAAAAAGCAATCCAAAGCAATTATCCATATTGCTACTCCGTTTCAAAATATATCAGCCAATTTGTCAAGATTTCATCATATCTGAATGATTGGGCCAAATAGCGTCCAGTTGATTGAACTTTCTGAGAACTGAGATATGCATCAGTGTATTGGGTGAATAATTGTTAGGGTTTCCGTTGGCAATGAAATTGGACTTGCATAACGATATGCGTTTAGAAGGTAGAGTTCAGCTTTTAGAAATGTTTACACATTTCGGGATCATCTTACCTAAATGTTTTACAGTTTACAGCTGTTCATTAACCTAAATGTGTTTATATTCAGAGTGTATGAAGATGCATCACATTAGGTTTGACCTGATGATTTCGATCTCATTGTTTTTACCAAATTGGGATCATATGGGGTTGAAAGTCTTTGAAAATAGAGCACAAGCCAGATGGGCCTACTTTTTTATTAGTATGATGTTTTTTTATCCTTTCAGAGCTTGAAAGTCTGTTGTGAAAAAGTCATATGGGTTTTGAACAAGTAAATTATGACAGAAATGAAAATTTGGAATGAAATGCGATCAAATACGATACAGTTTGTTCAAGGAATAGTTCCAAAAATTAATATTTGTTGAAAATACACACCCTCAGACCATCCAAGATGTGGTAGATGAGTTTGTTTCTTCAGATTTGGAGATATTTAGCATTGCATGACTTGCTTACCAATGGATCCTCTACTGGAGTGAATGGGTGCCGCCAGAATGAGAGTCCAAACAGTTGATAAAAACATCACAATAATCCACAAGTAATCCACCACTCCAGTCCATCATTTAATGCCTGAGATGAAAAAAGCTGCAAATCCGACATTAAAAGATATTAACTTTAGACCGTCGCTTCTGACCAAAATGTGGATGGAGTCCATAATCAATAACAATTCTTCCTCCAGTGAGAAAGTCCACCCCCTGTTGTCCTTTTAGATAAAAATGCATTAAACATATTTGTTTAGAGCTATTTTAGAGTGTTTTGGCTTGGAAACAGTGCTTGATCTGTGCATATTTCTCTCCTTATTTAGACAAGACAACATTTTATCTGTAGAAAGCAATATTATGGATTATGGAGTTATATTATAGCCAGAAGCAATGGTTTAAAGTTAAAACACCTTAATGATGGATTTGTTTATTGCAGTATAGTGCAATTGATGGATTGGATTACTTGTAGATTATTGTGATGTTTTTATCAGCTGTTTGGACTCTCATTCTGACGGCACCCATTCACTGCAGAGGATCCATTGGTGAGCAAGTCATGTAATACTAAATGTTTCCAAATCTGTTCCGATGAAGAAGAAATAAACTCATCTACATCTTGGATGGCCTGAGTGTGAAAACATTTTCAGCAATTTTTCATTTATTGGTTGAGCGCTGTAATTCTAGCACTTCAATAAGATCTCTTTTTAAAGCCTCCTCAGCAAGTTTCTGTCAGCATAATGAAGGCTTTTATGAGGTCTTTAATGCACTTCCATGGGCAATCATAAACGCTACCGAATCATTCCAGGGGAAGTGAATTAATCATCCTTATCATCACACTCAGACAGGGCAAACTGAGAAGTTGTCATGCTGTTCTGATGGTTTTATTTTTGTAAGGCTTCAAGAGTGTGTGTGTGTGTGTGTGTGTGTGTGTGTGTGTGTGTGTGTGTGTGTGTGTGTGTGTGTGTGTGTGTGGGTATTACAAGTGTGAGGACATTTTCAGTGTCCCCTTATTTTTACAACGCTAATAAATCATACAGAGTGTGAGTGTTTTGAGGGAAAATGTGGAGGGCAATGTGGTGTGTAGGTGTGTGTGTGTATGTGTGTGGTGTGTGTGTGTGTGTGTGTGTGTGTTGTGTGTGTGTGTGTGTGTGTGTGTGTGTGTGTGTGTGTGTGTGTGTGTGTGTGTGTGTGTGTGTGTGTGTGTGTGTGTGTGTGTGTGTGTGTGTGTGTGTGTGTTTGTGCAGGTGGAGAACATTACTGAGAGAGTGAGGCACGTCTTGACCTAATCTTTGAAAATGAGAGCAAACGAGTGAAAAAGAAAGCACAGATTGCCAAAAGAACGTATAATTATGGTTTATATACATCAGTATTGTTTTCAGTTCGTCTAATCTTACAAACATAAATGCTGTCTGAATAAATCTTAACACATGTTTGATCTCTCAAAGAGAGATTTTTATGTAGGAGAAATTGCCAATATGTAAGCAAATATCTACTTAATTAGTTTTCAAATTTCACTATTTATCAACTAAAGAAACACGTGTGCGTATGTTTCTGACACATGGTGGCAATTTAAGGAGTTTCTCAAACATTTTAGCCGTGGATTTGTGAGGTAATTCCTTTGAAATCAGGATTGGTACAACAAGCCTTGCACATGCATGCATGACCTAAATGTCATATGTGCCTCAGAATCACTGTTGTGTTTCAACAAAGCGCGCTTTGATTCAACAGAGGCTGAAAGAGCGAAATTAACCTTTAGGATCATTAACTATTATCATCATCTGTACTATAAACAATGTCGTAACTTGGAACCACGAGTGCATGAATGATAAATCAGCGGTTTACTGATAAATTATGCAGCCAATTTCTAGTTGGAAGCTGGCAGGCCCTTTAGGCATGATAAGAGCTTTCATTATGAGTACCAGCAGTGTTAATGCTGCAGCGTCAGACGTCAGACCCCCAACAACCATAACATAACATTTCCCCCAATAATTACCTTGGGTGGGAGTAGTTTGGGTCATGCCTCAAAGTTTACTTTGTGGGACAACTGGCAGGGTTATTATGTGTGCCTTCAAAAGAGAATTTAGAATGTGTTTTTAATAATCATTTTTGTATTTTGTTAAGTAATATTTCAGTAACATTTGCTTTATTTTATATTATATCTCCCAAAACACTTATACAAATAATAGACAAATAGTAAAAAAAAAAAGAGGTAATAAGTTAAATAATTAAATCAATTAAAATAAAATAAAATAAAAGTTATCCTAAAAGTTTTACGATCTAATCTTTAATAAACTAATTTCATCTCAGACTAAATCAAATTAATTTACATTTCAATTTAGAAAACAACTCAATGTGAAGTACAATGAAAATAGAATTAAATTAAATCCATGTAACTTCGCTAAGTGTAGTTTAAACACAGAGAATTGAAAAACAATTAAAACAAAAATAATCATGCATAATAAAGGAATAAAATTAAAACTATCCTGAAAAGAAATGTCTTAACATCTAAGAATCAATTCAAGTTTTAATTAAATTGTTAAAATTTAGAATACAAATACATTTAAGTAAAGTTAAAACAGAATGAAATGAAATTCTTTTAAAGGTGCACTGTGTAATATTTAGGATAATCTATAGACAGAAATGCAATATAATATACATAACTACGTTTTCAGAGGAGTATAAAGACCTTACTTAATGAACTGTTATGTTTTTATTACCTTAGAATGAGCGATTTATAACTACATATACCGCGGGTCCCCTCACATGGAAGTCGCCATCATGTTTCTACAGTAGCCCTAGCGCGTATGGCGATGACGACGGCATCTTAGCCCTGTATCGGCCACCGTAGCTTCTCTAAAGGGAGGGGTGAGCGGAGGACTGAGCCGTTGGTTGCAATTCGCAAACTCAACCGCTAGATGCCGCTAAAAACTACACACTGCACCTTTAAATTAAAATAACTGTAATACTTTTTATCATACAAATAGGTCATATGGGGTTTTTCTTACAATTAATGATTAAACATCAAATGAGCTTAGCAAAATAAGCAATATTTGAAATTGATGTCCAACCGTTTATGAGAAAGTTTACATAAAAATGGCAAAGGAACATATATATGTAAATATAATGTTATACATGTAAAAAGGAACATGGGTGAAAGCGGCTTACATCACCATCTAAGCAAAGCTGCAGGGCAAGAGATCCTCGAGAGACGCCAACCAATCACAGCAATCGAGCAATGTCTGACCAATCACATTTGAGTAGCCATCTCATTCTTGACCTGTACATCAACCCTTTTAAGTGACGTATTGAATATATTTTCTGGGCGTGAAACACAATATTAGGATTATTTCTACAAAATCAGGTCTCTATGATTCATTTACGCCTTATATAACCGTTCCGTAGATTGCAAACAATCTACACAATTAATGCAATTAAATGCTACAGTTTGAGGGATGACAGGGGCTCCATAAAAGACCAACACTGGAACTGTCCAGAAAGATGACCGTGAGTGCCGATGATTTCTGACAGGGAGCTGTTTTCTCTCCCCTGGTCATTTCTGGTCTGAATTAGGCTCTTTTTATTGTTGTAAAAAAAAACTCTACATTAGGTAATTAAATCCAACGCCTTGACTGAATCAGGCCAACAGCCAAAGCAGGGCTCATAAACTGCTATTGTATTGTATAATGTGACATTTCCTGATTGAAGAATATGTAGCGGCTGACAAATAACATGAACTTTTGTTCAACATCAAGATTTTAGGATAAAGTCATCTGCATGTGTAAGGGAAAATATGCATTTTACATACTTTAAAATGTTCACCAGGTCAAACTCAAGTGTTATTTGTGTGCCTTCTGTGTCCCCATGATGACTTACTACTGATATAATGAACAGGATATTAAAATGATTCACATTATTTGACATATTTAACACAGTGAAGTGAGAAATGCAAAGTATCTTTTAACTTAAATATATGTAAATATCTGTTTTTCAATTAGCATTTGGCAATTGCAATTTACATTTTGCATTTCTTTTTGAGTTGTTTTGTTTTATTGAAATTAATATGCAATGCTTTCACTGTCTGTGTATTTGTATGTGCTTGTATATGAACAAAAACAAATGTCTTTATTTATTTTCATTTTATTCATTATTTTTTGCCACATTATTCAGACAGAAGTAAGTTTATTTCCTTTAAAAAAACTATATTTACTGAACAGTAATATAAATATTGACACATATGGGTTATGCATTATTAGAATTAAAAATAAATAAATACTATTTATAATAAAATAGAAAATATACTCTATGAAATCATTTAAAAATAATAATACAGTATTTTTTTTACGTGCACAAAAGGCACATTTCGTGTCAGAAAATGCATGCATAAAAATGTTTAACTATTAAAAGTGCTGTTTTAGATGGTGTATAGTATGTTATACTATAGGACACTGCATATCAACCGCACAGTTTACTCCTGTTAAACTACCTAACATTTAGTGGACATTAAAATGTAATCGATCCATGGCATTATCAAAGAGTCATGATTCCATAGATGTTGGAAGTGGTTCAAAAACCCTGATCCGTATAAAAGAACAATGTCAATCTTGCTAAGCACTTCACATAAAACTGAGCTGGAGTTCAATAAAACACAGCTACCCTTGAGTGGAGGACAGCTATGCGCAACGTGTGAAAACAAACATCGGATCAATCCGGCTGTGCTATTCCCAAAGGAAAGGTGAATATCTACGTGTAAAGTTTCACCTTCAGAAAAAGGGCCCTTAAGTTTGCGTAATTGTGAAGAGCATTCTGGCATTGCTCTCTCTATCGCGTGTTTCCCATGAGAATGATTTCAGTCGGGGCAAAGAGTCGCTCAGTTTGACCTCTATCCCCAAGAGCACAGCCTCACCACAAACTGAACCAAAATAAGAATTATGTAAAAATAAACAAGTGGGTAAGGGGCATAGTGCATTAAAAAGTCTCATGAAAAGTAACATCAATCTGCAGCCTGAAATAATCCTGCAAAAGCTTATCTGTAGGCTAAAAATGACTATCTATCTATCTATCTATCTATCTATCTATCTATCTATCTATCTATCTATCTATCTATCTATCTATCTATCTATCTATCTATCTATCTATCTATCTATCTATCTATCTATCTATCTATCTATCTATCTATCTATCTACCCATCATTGGGTTGATGGGGTTCCCCTCTTTTTTCGCGTTTGCTTTAAATAGCTTGTAAAAGGCACATTTTACTTTCACTTTCAAATTAGTGGCAACTTGTATTCGTATTCAAAACTTCCAAAATCACCTTAGATAAACGGCAAAAGTCAACAGGCTTTTCAAAATCCAAAATATTGCCAAACATGTGCTTTTGCATTTAGATTTCGAAACTAAATCTTCCGCTCTCATCTTGTCTGTCGCACCTCACTCTTCTTCTCAGTCAGCTCGACTCACTCTCCTCACGTGAATTAAATCTAATCTATGATGCGACTGTCGTTCGGCACACTGTATTGAGCAGCCGCATTCAGTTTTTAATTGCAGTGTCTGTTCTCCAACTGAACTAAATTAATTTTATTACTATAAAAATGACGGTGGGGACGGTGACGCGGTGGGCAAGTGACTTACCGGTGTTGCGGCTTAACACCAGTATCACGCCAAGCAAGCCTACTATATATCTGTCTGTCTCAAACGCCAACATTCAAAGTGTTGTCTATAAAAAAGTGTGTATCTTGTTAATATCACAGCTACTGTAATATTACTGTAAAATAGTTTCTGTACTTCCTAACTATCAAAGTGCAACTTCTACTGCTTTCAAATTCAAGTTCAAATTCTGAAATATTAGAATTGAAAAGGCATTCTCTCTCCATTTCTCAATGGTGCACAACCCTTGATTACTTAAAGAATTATGTGGAGAATTTTTCATTATTGAGCAAAATCTGACCCATAACCAATTTCAGAACAGGGAGAGAAGAAACTCTCTATCCTCCAGGCCACGGGGGTGAGGAAATGCTGCAGACGAGACGAGAGACAGAACGTGTGTTAATAGACCTCCCTCAGCCCCCCCCGCTCCGCCACACACTCCCTCGCTCCCAGATAAGAGGGCAGAACTCTCTCACTCCGGTCATTTCACACACCGCTCTGGGATAGGAAGGAAAGTTCTCCTCTTTTGTTTACTTTTCTCTCGTGTTAAGAGCCTACAGATTGAGAGACTCATTGAGACGGGCTGTCTCCGTTTCTCTTTGAAATCTTTCTTTGCCTTCTTATCTGTCTGTGAGAGTGTGTTGTGGTTACTCAAGGCTCAGTGCCTGTGTCCATTTCTTCAGGGGAACTTCGTGAAAACCAGGAGCTTCTGGTCCTGCAATCCAACTGTGAAGAGAAAAGAGTCAAAAAAGCCTCTTCATCTGCATCCAACCATGTGTTCTTCCATCAAAAGAGTTTGAACTACTGAGTTGGCACCTTCTCTTGACCACAGGTGGCCTTTGCTTTTGCTCCCGCTGCCATGAGGTTTGCCAGAAGCGGTTGGCGTTTGGCACTGCTGCTGGCGTCCGTTGGCCTGGTGAGTTCCGGAAAAGGGAACGGTCAAGGGAGACGCGGGGGAGGCGAGAGGCGGAGGAAGCTTCACCGCGTGCAGCACGGCCAGTGCAGCTACACCTTCATCCTGCCGGAGATGGAGAGCTGTGGAGCGGAGCAGATGAGCGGGACCAACGTGGTTCAGCGGGACTCCCCGCCGGCGGACGGCGAGTGGCCCGTTCAGAAGCTGCAGCATCTGGAGTCGGCCATGGAGAACAACACGCTGTGGCTGCAGAAGGTGAGAATGAGACACAGGTGACTGGCGTCATTACGTCCTTCACTTCCTCAAACCTGCCATATTTCAGTCGGGCTGTAATGCTGCCTTCAAGTCATGTCAGGAATGATATTTACGAGTTATATTTACGTGCATATTTTTTTTTAATTCTCAGCTTTCAAAGTCTGAGGAATGTTTATTGGCAGAAGCAATCGGTATTTATCATTATTAGGTTTAAATTGTTAATGTTGACTGTGCAATTTAATTTGTACACAATTTAGCATACTGATGATGAAGAATAGCTTTCCAGAAAATACTAGCCGGTTTAAGAGGCGACAGGCTTGTGCAACACAACTACACTTCCCATCACTCTCTATGGCAACACTGGAATGCCGAAATACAAGATAATAAATAAGCTACTCACCTAATGCATAACCTTTGATGCACTAGCATAAAAATTGTTGTCTTTGAGTAAAAGGGAAAAATTAAGATGAAGTTGGGCTGTATTCCTGCCAGTGTTTCAAGTTTAGGTGTAATGTTGTAAAGTCATGTTGGGAATGCAGACACAATTTTCAGTCCTTAACTTTCCATGTCTGAGGAATGGCAATAAAAAAATATTTAAATCATGGCAGAAGCAATTTGTATTTATCATAATTAAGTTTAAATTGTTAACGTTGACGGTGCAATTTAGTTTGTACACAATTTAGCATACCAGTGATGAAGAATAGAGGAAAAGCTTGCCAGAAATTACTACTCATTTAGCTGGTTTATAAGGGGACAGGCCGGTGAGGTAAAACTACTCTTCCCATCATCCTCTTTGTCCATGCTAGAATACTAAAATACAAGATAATACATAAATGACTCACTTAATATACTAATGCACTAGCACCAGAAAAGCTTTGTCTTTGGGCTGTAATGCTGGCTTCAAGTCATGTTGGGAATGATTGTATTTACAAGTTGAAAATAAATTTGATAAGCCTCAACCGTCCAAGTCTGAGGCAGGATGATTAAAAAATCACAGAGAAAGCGAATTATATTTATCATAACTAAGTTTAAATTGTTAATGTTGATGGTGCAATTTAGTTTGTACACAATTTAGAGTAACAATTGTGAAGAGTAGAGGAAAAACTGTCCAGAAAGTACAACTAATTTAGCTGAGGTGACAGGCTTGTGCAACAAAACTACACTTCCCAGCATTCTCTCTGCCCACAATTTTAGAATACTGAAATACAAGATAATACATACATTACTCATCCAATGCACTTGTTTTGCTGCACTATAGCATCTAAAATGTTTGTTGAGAAGTTGACCAATATTCTAAATATTTTCAGACCTTGAACACTAATTATGACTTTTAAACTCACAATTAATAACTTACCAGAAGGACTTAAAGGCAGCCTAAAAACTGCATTGGTGCATTGCGTTCTGACAAGGAAAATTCAGTGCCTCAGAATTTAATTATCGATTATAATTGCTATTACAATATGCAATGGATTCTGCATTCAATTCTTATCAAAAACAATTATTAGCCTATAGGCCTAATTTATGGTATAAAATTATAAATTGTCTAAATAAAAAGCCAATTTAAAAATGTAAAAGTAAATTGTTCTTGTAATTGAATGTGGGTCTTAAGCATAATAAAATAATGAGCAAACTGCAGATTTTATGATGCATTGCATCATTTAACAAATGATCGTAATCAAGCTGAAAACGGTCAGAGCAAACGCTTACACCCCTACTTCAGATGTAAAGACCTGTAGTCCATTTGTATTCAGATGGGTGAACTGTTAGGGTGCAGACGCTGGCCAAATGGCCAGATGTAGATGTTGGCTGAGCTGGTTTGAGAAGCTGAGCGATGCAAATACATTTATCAAAATAGAATGGAAAGAAGTTCTGGCTGAATAATCAATACTGCATGGTTTCCAAAAACACGACCTGTTGAAAGGCGACTGAGCCATTTGACGGATTCCAAGACCTCCAATGCTTTTGGAACTGTCATGTGTGATATCCATTAACAGGACTCTATTTGCAGCTTCAGCTAAGTGCATTGACTAAGCACTGTTTCAGACATCAAAGTGAGCTTGCAAGAACTTT
The DNA here is from genome assembly GCA_027422405.1 of Ptychobarbus kaznakovi. Taxonomy (NCBI): domain Eukaryota; kingdom Metazoa; phylum Chordata; class Actinopteri; order Cypriniformes; family Cyprinidae; genus Ptychobarbus; species Ptychobarbus kaznakovi. Next base: position 2,819,315 of record CM049800.1, on the reverse strand, counting down.
CACATCTGAATAAATAGATGAAACACTCATTTCAGTAATAATACAGAAGTGGCAATTATTTGATCTGCATAAGTGACAGCAGAGTGATTTATTACTCCATTCAAATATGAAGAATGCATTAATTGAGCTAATGAATAGATGAAGTGCCGTGGTGTAGAGTGAAAGTTTGCCGTGTGTGTGCATGTTTTGCGTCTGTCTATATGTATTCAGTGCACCACCCAAGTTGACAATCAATACGGCTCAAAGGGAGACGGCTTGCACCTCCACAGGAAAGAGACGCGACCCTTGACTCTGTTTAAGAAGAGGTCAGATTGCGATAAGAGTCATTTAATTATAAACACTTGCTGCTCTTGTTACATTCATGCTTTTTTGGATTAAATTGGTGGTAAATAACAAGGAGTATGAAATACTTAAAAACAGGCGTATATCATCAATTCAACAAATCACTCTTTCAGTCAAGTCGCAAAAAAAACGAACTAAATTTGCTTTCTTAGTTGGGCATTTACACACAGTAAGGTCCAAAAGTCTGCACTGTTTCATTTGTATTGTCATTTGTAAGAAATACTGAAATGCAGGTAATTTGCATTTCTGATGTTGTAGTTTGTGATGGATAAAGAATATATATTTAGTTAGAAAAATCTAAACAGAACACTTTTTTGACATTGTATACAACTTAAATGCAATAATGTAATATAATAAATGAACATAGCTTAAATATAAATATTTAATATGAAAAACTAAATTTATTTATGTAACAATAGATTATACATAGCAATATTGCATAAATAATATATATATATATAAACTAACAAAACAGGCTAAATGTGCTTGAATGTTATTCTTTAAGCTAATTAAAATCCTTTGAGGGCCTGGTACATGTGTTGCTCTTTGGTTTATAATTGGGGAAAATGTTTATGGAGGAGGAGTGTTTAGTTTAATGGCAAATGACTGAAACTAAACGGATATGCCCTCTTAGATTGCTCCTGCTGCTCACCCCTTACCTGATAACTGCGTTCACTGGGAGACATGCCATGTCTCTGACTCCATTAACAGGAAAGAGAGGGGAGGGGTGGTATATGGAGTATAGGAGTGTATGGAAAGCATGAGGAGCCATTTGAAGTCTTTGCTTATTTTTTGTGTAATGGCCGTGGACCAAAGATCTCCCTGGAAAAGAGTTCTTCAAAGGCCAAGGGATTAGCGATTGTACGTCCCATTTAGAGCAGCTTGAGATATGGCAAAGCCCCAGACCCCTTTGAGTGGAAGCCTCACTGGATGCTGAATAACAAGAAAATAACCTTTAAGCATTGAGCCAAAAAGCTGAATTCTGAATTGAACCTTCTTCACTTCTATTCACAGGCTTTTTGGCGTAATGCTCTGATTGGTGTAGAAAAAAATACATTGGAGCTGAGGAAAAGAAGCAATTGTTAAAGTGAAGCTGGGAAAACATCTTTATTTAACAGCATTTTAGCACTTTAAAAAAAGTGGCACTCTTTTATTATTCATGCATTAGCGGTGGGGATATAGCAGTGACCCTTTCTGCATGTTGCATCATTATACCAGGTGGTGGAAACAAGTGACTGTGTTTATGAGCGATTATTTTAATAATTCATTAACCAATTCATTCAAAACGATTCATTCATTCATCAACGTAACACCATGCATTCTACTTGCTAAAATGAACATAAAATAACAAAATAAATTAATATAATAACCAAATGAGTACTTTTATTCAGCAAGGATGCATCAAAATTGATCAGAAGTGACAGTATAAAGACTATTAGATTATTACGAAACATTTTTTAACTTTCTAGTCACATAAGAATCCCGATAATAAAATGCATCATTGTTTTCACAAAAATATGAATGTGTAATAAGTGGCACAACTGTTTTCAACATTGGTAATAATAATAATAAATCACCAAATCAGCATATTCAAATTATTTCTGAAGGATCATGTGACATTGAAGACTGGAGTAATGGCTACAAAATTCAGCTTTGCATCACACATGTAAATTATATTTTCATATTTTTTAAAATTCTAATAATATTTCACAATATTACTGTTTATTTTTTATCAAATAAATGAAGCCTTGAAAGCTAGTGTATATAAAATAAATTATACACACAATTTATTTATTTTTTAATACACAACCAGTTAAAAGTGCCAGTTATTCTTAAATCAAATGTTTCAATCTCAACTCTCAAGGTATGATTAATGTCTATATTGCAAATTGTGTAGGACAACTACACCCCAAAGTTTAATACTTATTGTTAGGGGTTTGTTCAAATCCCTAGCCCTAAGTTTGAGCAATAATAATAGTGATGCTTGCCTAATAATTGGCAATACAGCACAATGCCGATGGTCAGCAGGCCTCATAACTGAAACAAGACCTGCAATTTGGTAACAGCTATGCATTAATCACTCGGCAATCAATGCTCTTTTCCAAGGACACTGTAAAAACAACATTTAGAGCCAAACGTATGTTTGAGCAAAGGTGGCTCAATTATTACTTTGTAAAAGAGCTGCTTAGAAAATGAAAGCTAGAGAGTAAATACTAAAAGAAAACAAGAAGAGTAAAACGTCTTAGCATGTGACTGGTTTTAATACGTGCTGTTTCTCCTAATGCAACATCACATTAACAAGCCTCCAGCGTCTCAGCTAATAGTTTTTTTTTGTTCTCTGGCCTATTGTGCCTATGATTCCTCAGTGGAGAACTGAGAAAGATAGACGGAGCAGAGCAGAGGATGGGAAAGCACGAAGCCTGCTGAGTTTACAATGTCTCGGCACTGTCTTTAATGAGCCAGTAAAACGCCACAGTTGCAGGGCTTTCTTGGGAGTAGAACGAGGGCTGAACTGCTGATTACTGCAGCTATCAACGTGCTGAATCTGAGCCGTACACATCAAACGCTCACTCAGCGCACATGTTTCTCCGAGGAATGTTCTCTGGGAGCTCGAAATAAAATTCACACCCTTGCGGGAGGCTCCCAAATATGTTAGGGAACCCTGAGAATTGGAGATTGATGCGTTGATTGTAACATAAAATTTCGGTCCGGAACTAATTTAATGTCATTTTTTATGTAAAAATATATGATCGTTTTTGAATGAGTCCTAAAGCCAAAAATGCCTCCAAATTGCATTCAAGTATTTGAATGTCCGCTTTGAACTCGGATCTCTGCAGAAGTCCGGTTGCACAGCAAGTCATTGAGTTTGAATAATACGCACAATGTGTTAAATGTGTGCGTTCTTGTCTCTTATAAATCTCGTCTCTATTTATGCCTGCTCGTATATTGAGTTTGGCTCAGATCACAGCAGAAGGCTTCGCTTTGTTAAACAAACATCGCGCTCGTGTTTATCATTCTTGGGGAAGTGTCTTTGAGAGCAAAGAGAGATGCGGGGCTTGGGGAAGAGCTGGACATGGGCTCTCTAGTGTTGCTTTCACTGACATCAGTCAACATTAGGAGATCTCCTCTGGAGCCAGAACTCCTACAGAGCGACAACCGCCTCACTGATAGAGCTGAACTTCACAGCCGCTTTGGCACCAGCGCTGTATCTACTGAACACATTCAGCTGTCATTGAAATATTACTCAAATGCTGCCATGGTTCAAGACCATACATTGTTATTGTATTCCAGCCTAGTTATTTTATATCTTACAATTTCAGTTTTATTTCTTGCCATTTTGATTTTATATCTCCCAGTGTGACTTTAAAGGGTTAGTTGACCCAAAAATGAAAATTCCGTCATTAATTACTCACCCGTATGTTGTTCCAAACCCATAAGACCTTTGTTCATCTTCAGAACACAAATTAAGATATTTTCGATGAATAGATAGCATAGACAGCAACGCAACTACCACATTCTATGGATATCGTTAAAATAGTCAACGCATGCGTCGTGGTACTGTCGTGAATGCTCGTCGAAGTCTGATGATGAAGAGATGAAATTGTTGAATAAGGTCTTTTTTTTGCGCACAAGAAGTATTCTCGTAGCTTCATAAAATTACAGTTGAACCACTGATGTCATAAGAGCTATTTTATCGATGTCCTTACTATGTAGTTCCATTGCTGTCTATGCAGGGTCAGAGAGCTCTCGGATTTCATCATAAATATCTTAATTTGTGTTCTGAAGATGTCTTATGAGTTTGAAACATAAGGGTAAGTATACGGTGAGTGACAGAATTTCATTTGTGAACTAACACTTTAATATTTCAATTTTAAACTATGTAAGAAATTACATTGGGAGATTTAAAATCATAATTAGAAGAAATTGTGAAGAAAAAATTGCAACTGTAAAATAATAATAAATAAAATTATAAAAACGAACAATGTCAAAATGAACTTTTCTATTGATAAAAGTTTTTTTTAACTCTAAAATAAATAAATTATAAAAGTAACACATAATTTTACTTTTTACTTTCAATTGTCTTAGAAGCTTGACATTGATCTTGTGTTCTTATATGATAAGGTTGATGTTTAAGGAATAGTTTACCCAAAAATAAAAATTGTGTCATCATTTATACACCCTCAAGTTGTTTCAAGTTTCTTTTATAAAGAAGATATTTTGAAGAATATTGGTAACCGAACAGTTGACAGTAGCCATTGATGTCTATAGTATTTTTTTTTTATTTGTCACATACACAATTATACAGAGTATAACCAGCAGTGAAATGTGTTCTCTGCATTTAACCCATCCAAGTGCACACACACCTGGAGCAGTGGGCAGCCGGCACTGCGGCGTCCGGGGAGCAGTTGGGGTTCGGTGCCTTGCTCAAGGGTCTCACCTCAGTCGTGGACAATTCCTGCCGGAGCCGAGATTCGAACCCACAACCTCGGGTTACAAGTCCGACGCTCTATCCATTAGAGCCACAACTGCCCCTATTTTATTTCATACCTAGGCAGTCAGTGGCTATGTGTGTGTGTGTGTGGCTGAACTATGCCTGTTAAGTGTGTGTGTGTGTGTTGTGTGTGTGTGTGTGTGTGTGTGTGTGTGTGTGTGTGTGTGTGTGTGTGTGTGTGTGTGTGTGTGTGTGTGTGTGTGTGTGTGTGTGTGTGTGTGTGTGTGTGTGTGTGTGTGTGTGTGTGTGTGTGTGTGTGTGTGTGTGTGTGTGTGTGTGTGGTTGAACTAGTGTGATTCTCCTGATTTCAAAAAGATTTTAGGACCAATTATGGAATATGGAAGCAAACAAAAGCATTTTGTAGAATTGAAAACACTGTGTTCTTGACTTGGCCAAGAGGATCTCATTCGTCCGTCCTTGAATGTACCCTGACTTTTACTGTTCCCTTTTGCACAGCAGATGCCTTTAGAAACAAAACAAGCCTTTCATCAAATAGGAAACTCATTTTTAAACCATGATTCATCTTTTGGCCTGTTAAAATCTTCTAAAATGTATTTTTAATTGGTCATATTCTATTACATTTGGACTAATCAGAAGATACAGCATTTTTTTCCTCCACACGTTTGATAAATGTGGTATTGCATTGATTTTGCTTTGTGTATATTGATGTTATTCTAATTCATGGACTTTTTGACATGCATTTAACTACACAATCATGTTGTAATATCTTAATCCTAGGACCTAATCATGCTTATATCCTGGAGCTTGTCTCGGTAATGATAAGGGACCAAAGCAAACATGGTTCCAGTAAGCATGGGCTGTATTCAGTGTGATTTAGAGACACAAACTCTGTTCTTTGTCTTGCGTCACAAGTGTTCTGAGACATGTGCTCATGGGTGCTTGAGTCAGCACTTCTCATTCTTTGCTCTTGTGTATGCATCTACATTCAACATCATCTTACTTCTGTAAAAGCTTTTGTTTCAGTTCGTAACACTGCACAGAAATGGCACACTTCAACTTTAAGATGGACAGCCATGTTGGTAAGATCATTTCACCAACAATGAATGAAAATATTCTGGAAAGCGATTTTATTCCTCTCTGTGATAGTACAACAACATGTTAAAAAACTTGCATGCTACATTAAAAATACAAGTAATCAAGTAACATGTTGTGAACCAAAACTAAAGCATTCTTTCATTTTATTATGTTAAAGTTAAAGCCTCCAATGAGACCGAACCTCAAAAACCACATTGCACCCCACACCTGGAACTATAGCTGAATCTAATTCCAGACCATTGGCTCATTGTTCTTCTTTCAGCTGAGTTGTGCAGATTACAGATGAGTGATTAGAGTCTTAAGGTTTGCTGTTTGTTCTTATGAGGCACATGGTTTTTATCTTGGGTTGATCAAAGGCATTTTTCTGAGTCAACTCATACTAACCAGTAGCAGCAATTTACCCCACCACCAACACCCCATGCATGCAGTGATAACTGTCTTCCTCAATTTCCTTTAAAAAGGCTTTCTAATAATAACAAAAGCACAATATAATAAATGTGCATCCTGTTTTAGGGTCAAATGTGGAGATCACATGGAAATAGATGCTTTCAACCTATCCCGTCCCCACTTGAGAACCCATTAGTGCTGCAACCCTCAACAAGCACAAAAAAGGAAAAAGCCTTTGTACTGGACCATCTGTTGTGCTTTTCCTTGCACTGAGTTACATTTCTGTTCTCTTACAGTGTCTTCTTACACTGTGAAGGACTTTCATATAAAATTTCAGTTTGGGCAGATTCTGCCAGAATTTTCAACGGCACATTACACAATTGCAATAATCCATTATATGGAATAAAAGTGCTGCTTTTACAAGAGATGCTACAGATGGGGCTGTTTCTTTCTCCAAACATTCTAAAACTCATACGTTTCCATGGCTGAACATCAATAATACACAAATCTGTAGATGTTCCAATACCCATTATCTGTCTTAGAGCAATTCCAGCTCTTCAGTACATTTTTGTGTCAGATAAAGCTTGGTTTAAAAGTATGAGACAACAAAATCGTGAATTCAATTTTTTTTCTTAATTATACTGGAAATAAACTGAAAACTGATTAGGTATATTATACTGATTAGGTATATTATAAATATGTTTTATTACTTTGTTTTGAGCAGATGTTGCAAAATGTTAAATTTGTATATTTATGTTTAATAATTTAAAATAATTTATAATTTATTTAATACAAATAATATTTAATACAAAACTAAATTGTGAATTTATAGTTAGGCTACTGTCTAAATTATTTACAATTTGCCCTTTTCTTCATTTTAATTTTAAAATGTTTCAAACATTGCATGTTTTCTTATGAATATTGATTTAATTGATCAATTTAAACGTCTTCAATATCACTTTCAATCCTGTTACTTTTTTGTAATGCCCCTTTAACAAAAGCCAGTTCCTAATGACATCATCCTCTAGGAAGTGACATCATTTTGGAGGGAAGTCAACAGCACAAACATAGTATATATTAGCAATGGATATAATCAATTCTAATGTTTTGTGATATTAGATACTCTAAAACATCCATACGGTTTCATTAATTTGTAGAAATCACTTTGATAATAGCAAAATAGCTAAATATTAGCTTCAATCTGCCATCCTCACAAGATAACTTTGAGTCCATCTACCGCTTTATTTCCATGCTTTAATAAATCCAGTTAGATGTTTAGACCACATGAAGCACATTTTGGGTACCTGGCAGAATATTTGGTTCTGATTCTTAATCATTTAATCTCAACCGTTTACAAAAAGGAAAAGACTAAGTGCCTCATACAGTATATTACCCAATCGGCCTCCTGTCTCGTGTCGTCCGTGGTGGATGTTCCTCGGCTGAGCATTAGCCCACAGTTTGTTTGTTAATGTTAGAGAGGAACCTCAGTTCTCGCTGTACAGCTGCACTCACTCGTCCACCACAGGGTCAACAGCCACTCTCTGATTGGCTGCAGCTCCATCTCAATTGCAAAGAAAATATGGTTGTCTTCCAGAGAAGCAGTAACTTTGATAATCATAATTGATGGGAGAGTCTGGCTCAATCAAATATAGTCTTAACCCTTCCACCTCTGAGTAATCATAGGCCCGAGATTAGAAAATACTAATTAAGCAAGCAGCAGTTTTTGGAGTGGCTTGTTTGATTTATCTTGTCTTGCATTTGGATAAAACTTGTCATTTTGGATAAAAGCATCTGCTAAATGAAGAAATGTAAATGTATTAGTTATTTTAATAGAATTACATAATATGCTGATTAATTAATTGTATTAGAGCATATTTGACAAAAAAGTGGGTAATAGTTTAGAAGCATTATTATTACATCAAATGGATAAAAAGTAGCTTTAAATGTCAGAATATTGTTTGTTTTAATTTCATAAAACTGAACATGAAATGGACAATCCATTTAGCATAGTCTGATGGTCAGATAATTTAAGTTCGAATTAACTGACTTTTTTAATGCAGTAAATTAATGTTAAATTGACTGCCCACATTTTTCAATAATCTCCCAAAGTACTTTTCACAGTGATACATTGATAGTTTACATTGATATGATTGTTAGCTAAATTAAATACATTTATATTAAAGCTAAAAAAAAAAAATGACAAAATAATATTAATAAAATTGATATAAAATTAAAGAACAATTAAAATAAAAACTGTGTAATTTAAAATAAAGCTAATTCTTAATATAAAAAGTAAATAAATATTACTAAAATAACACTGTTCTGTTGTACTGTGCAAGTCTTGGGTCCATGATGATGCATCAGCTTTTGCACAAACAGAGTTTTATTTGTTTAGCTGAACATCATGCACTTCACACTCACATGATGAATGGAACAACCCTTAAGCTATTAAAAAAACAAGGTTCTCATCAGTACTAACTAACATTAACGATTCAAACCCTAACAAATCAGTGACATTACACAAACAAACTCTTAAATTGAAAATACACCCTTCCCTGAATATAACAGGAACAGTTGCACAACATCCTTTAAAAACTAACAACAAGAATTAACAATGAACCAAGACTGCATTGCATCATAATCAACTGTCACAGCCCAATTTAATGAATCATTTTTGTTGAATCTTCTCCGTGAATCAGTTGATTCAGTTCAGAAAGCCAAATGATTCATTCTTAATTCAGCGGTTCTTGAGAATTTGATATTATCTAGTGCCGGTTGCAGATCGTTTTCACCCTTATCTGATTGCATTACCAGAAATGGTGACTTTGTACAATAAAAGTGTAAAATATGACATATGACATCCACTATTTCCTTTGCTTATGTTCTAGAGCGTATCATGGATTGCATTTCTTCCCTAAAGGTTTGCTTGGCTGATCAGATTGTGCCATAAAACGCACATGTACTTTGACAAGCAAATCATATATTTAACATCTTTCAGCACAGCTTTGGATTTTGTATTTGTTTTCCATAATCTTTGAAGCTTCACCAGCTGTGATGGCTTTACAGATGATAAAGCCATTACCAAAAGCCCAGTATAATCGTAAATTTGGCTCAACACAATCCTCTTTGGCTTGTTTATGAATTCTACGGACGGAAGCTAATTCTGGTGTTTAATACATCGGGGAACAATTTACAACACTTTACAATAAAAATGGCCATTTCAGAATCAGAATGAGCTTTATTGCCAGGTATGTTTACACATACGAAGAATTTGTTTTCGTGACAGAAGCTACCGCAGTGCAACAGAATGACAGTGACAGAACAAAAAACACAGATAATAAAAATAAAGTAAAGCCGGTTTCTTTATTAGCAGTCCGGACTACCCTCCGTAGTCTTCTGAGGTCAGATTTGGTAGCTGAGCTGAACCAGACAGTTATTGCAGTGCAGAGGATGGATTCAATGATGGCAGAGTAGAACTTTTTCAGCAGCTCCTGTGGCAGGTTGTGATTGTCCCACTTCAGGTCCTGGGAGATGGAGGTGCCCAGGAACCTGAATGACTCCACTGCAGTCACACAACCTGTGCTGTTCATGACGGAACAACATGAGTGGGGGAGATTACAATCAGTGTTTGGTGCACATCAGGGGTTCTCTAATTTTAGGGATTCTCCTGAAGGCCATGATCATCTCCACGGTTTTGAGCGTGTTAAGCTCCAGGTTGTTAAGACTGCACGAGACAGCCAGCTCCTTAACCTCCTGTCTGTAAGCAGACTCGTCACCGTCCTGGATGAGGCCGATCAGTCTGGTGTCGTCTGCAAACTTCAGGAGCTTGACAGAGGGGTCTTTAGATGTGCAGTCGTTCGTGTAGAGAGAGAAGAGCAGTGGGGAGAGAACACAGCCCTGAGGAGCTCCAGTGCTGATCGTGCGGGTGCTGGATGAGAATTGTCCCAGCCTCACTAGCTGCTGCCTGTCTGTCAGCAAGCTGTTGATCCACTGACAGATGAAGGTGGGCACGGAGAGCTGAGTTAGTTTGGGCAGGAGGCGGTTTAGAATGATAGTCTTAAAGGCCGAGCTGAAGTGCACAAACAGATTCAGTTTTCTTTTTCAAAGCCACATGCCTTCATCATAGTTTGTGTGGCGTGTTATGTTTTTTGACTATGTAAATTAATCTTTGAATTCCGATTAGTTCAGAAACAGTGATTCATTCAGGAGGTTTTTATGAGTGAGTCATTGAATCATTCATTCAACTAATTCATTCAAAATGATTCAGGAACAAAATACCGCTACTGCGTATTGATCGGAGACACATAACAATTCAGATTCAGATTTGTTTGAAACTATTTATTGCACTGGAGCAGCAAAAACTGACAAAAAACAGGAAATGTTGTGCCTATAAATGCAAGTTACTCAATTTAACTTTTACTAGTAGAATTAAAATGTTGTTTAAAACAATGCCACATTCGTCTTTGAAATGCTAATATTCAGGAGCACATTACGTTTGATCATGTGGTATTTCCTAAATGTTTAATTGGAAATAAAACTGGAAAACAATGAAAATACACTTTACGCAGTGGACCCTTTTCACATTTACAGGGGTTTTAGAGGCAGAAGTCAACATAGGTTGGTAAACTTCTGTAGTGGTGAATGTAAACTGAAATATAAAAAGTTTGCTAGATTGACTGTTAATATTTAGGCTACTTACATAAGTCCTTCTCTATGTGACAACTAGCCCCGGTCTCTTTATACAGTGTCAGTCTGGTAAGGTTGTTGTAGTCATCAGTATCTGGTTGTGTGTCAGTGGGAAGAATCCATGCAAACGTCAGTGACGTTGAAGTCTCCAGTGGCTCTGACTGTGGGGCATCTCTCAGTAACCATGCTGATAGAATTAGCAAGGATGTTCTCAGACCGGGGGCTATTTTTGGGGCATTCAATACAAGAGACTAGAGACTAGATCTTTGTGTTCTTTGAAAGCCTCTCTGTGTTTTTTGTGTGTGTCCTGTTTGACCTCACTTGGACACAACATTTGAGCAACTGAGTTGTAGTGTAAAGAGAAAACTGGAGATATTCCAGACTCCACACATATATGAACATACACACATGCATTTTCCCTTTGACATCAGGCTAAACACTTTAGCCATTGAGGGACACATAACATCCCACTCTTTCCTTTTCTGAGTATCCAGACTCTCTCTGGACACTGCCTGTGTGATGAATGTTAATCATAGTACAAAAACATATGATGCATTGCTGATGATAAATTAGTATCTAATTGCTGTCTGAGGAAACAACTTGTTGTAGCAGTATCACGTGATTTTGAAAGCATTTTAATACTGTTCACAAACTATTTTCACATATTTAGCTGTCAGAAGGACAAGCTGGAAATATCCTTGTGTCCAGTCTATGTGCACATTCCTGTCCTGTCACCGGCACACTGTCATAATGGATTAGTGGCTCAATGCCACCATAAACAGCCCGACCATCAACACAGTCATTTTTATGCACTGTTAATTTCCCATTTACAATAAACTGACACACTGAGACCCTTTTGAATAGATCTAGTCAAGGATGCCTGTTGGAGTTTCTATCATAATTTGCAACCAATCATAAAGGGACTTTTCTTGAAGAGTTTCAATGTAGCACAAAATAAAACTAGATTGTTTTGGACACATCGTTCCCCGAAGGAGTATTATATTTCTTAATCATGAATTACAACATTAGAAAGCAATCTTTTAGCATTTTTGAACTCATTTAGCCTGTGTATTTTTCTTTAACCTTCTTGCAGGTTTATTCTAATACTATAAACTATACAAACTTTAAAGGAACACACCACTTTTTTTTAAAAAAGGGCTCATTTTACAACTCCCCTAGAGTTAAACAGTTGAGTTTTACCGTTTTTGAATCATACATCGGCATCTCCAGGTCTGGCAGTAGCACTTTTAGCTTAGCTTAGCATAGATCATTGAATCTGATTAGACATTAGCATCTCGCAGCACCTGAAAGTAGTCCCCAGCTAGGTAACTAGTTATGATATAGCTGGGGACTACTTTCAGGCGCTGCATAATATCATTGCGCCTGATGCACCCATGGTACGGCAGTAAAGTTCCTTGATTATTACGCCGGAATGAGAGCATAGTTCCTTGCCATATCGGCCTAGAAAATCGCAACTTTTCATTTTCCGTTGGTCTTAGTACACGATGTGCCTACAGAAGAGTCAAGCTTTATGTAGGAAAATTATCGAAACTCTTTGGTCATTTTTGACCGAGATGCTAACGGTGTAATCAGATTCAAAGATCTATGCTAAGCTAAAAGTGCTCCCGCCAGACCCGGAGATCAGCTGAAGTTTAAGTCTAGGGTAGTTATAAAAAGAGCCTATTTTCAAAAAAGTGGAGTGTTCCTTTAAAGGGATAGTTCACCCAAAAATGAAAATTCTGTGATCATTTACTCACCCTCATGTAGTTCCAAACCTGTGTGAATGTATTTGTTCTGCAGAACAAAAAGGAAGATATTCTGAAGAATGTGGGAAACAGAGCAGTTCTGGGGCAACTACTTGAGGGTAAAAGCAAATGATGACAGAATTCTCATTTTGTTGTGAAATATTCCTTTACGGTTCTGATTTTTCTGTTTATACATGTACACTATGTTTTTAAAATGTGTTAGCTAACGGTTAGCTAACGTTTTTTATTTTTATTTTTAAGAAACAAGTAGATAGAATAGAAAAAAAGAAAGCTAGAGTTAGTTTTTCAAGAAAAGCTAGCAGTTAGAGTATAAATATGCAATTGATAGAGGTTCAAGTGTGTGTGTGTGTGTGTGTGTGTGTGTGTGGGGGGGGTTATCCAAAGCGACTTACAGTGCATTCAGGTTATACAGTTTTTTTTTTAATCAGTATGTGTGTTCCCTGGGAATTGAACCCACAACCTTTTGTGCTGCTAACGCAATGCTCTACCACTGAGCCACAGGAACACATTATTATTATTAGTTTTGTATTATTTATATATTATATTTTATATTTATATATTTGTTTTTTATATTTATTATTTTATATATTTTTTTATTATTTTATTAATTTAGTTTGACTTGAAGTACTAAAATAAATAAAACTGAAATAAAAAAATTATAATGCTGTACATATATATATATATATATATATATATATAATATATACAAAAACTACTTTAAACTAAAACAGAAAATATACATAATAAATTATTTAAAATATTAATAAAAACTATAATATTGTCTCAGTGATACTAGAATAACACTGGTATTAAATGAGACCCAAAGTGTGTGAATGCATTCTGTATCTGTTTAGATAATCAATGACTGACATTTATGACTTCATTTAGCTTTTATATGATGAATAGATGGAAAAAACGAAAAGGCAGGTGGAAAAATCAATAAGCCTCTTCAGAAAAATAGAGAAATTGTAAAGAGCGAGTATAGACTCAACAGCACTGACTTTGTCCATCTGCTTTTAGTTTAAGTGTGAGATGATTTTTGCAGGAATGATTCCCTGCAGTTCAGCCCTGCTTCTGCTCGCTATGGCCTCGTTCAAGACACAAGTACAGTTGGTCCACAAACCTTCAACTCAGAAAGTCCTTGAGACTAAAGCAGTCCTGCTAAATTGAGCTCAAATCCAGTCATGTTAATCATGTTAGTCGTGTTATTTGTTGTGCTCTTTGACCCTGAGTTTCTGTCTTACCACACAGTGTCACGCTGAAGCAAGAAAGGTCACGTTTGTCCGGTCAGCAGTGAGGCATGCTGGGGTATTAAAGTGGAAAGATAACATGTTCAAATTAAACTAGGCAGCATACAGGGGTCTGTATAAATATCTCGCCCTCTGAAACATATTTCTCACACCTACAGATTTACAAAATTAAATCCATAAAAGGATGTTCAAAACATTAATAATATTAATAAATGGAAGGAAAAAAAAACTCTGTAGCTGGAACATTTTCAGTTTTGTCCCAATAAAAACTAGCAGACTTTTTTTTCCGCAAACATGAAACACTACATTATAAACAGAATAAAAAATTATATTTATGGAATAAATGTTTGTAGAACGATGGTATATTTGTGAGGACTTAGCAATGGCGCTGTATAAACACATTTTGGTTATGGGATGTTGTAAAGTTGAGCAATGCTATAACAATGGCTTATTTGAAAGCTTAGATAGTTTCATGTATTACTTGTAATGAATATTATAACACGTTAGCTAAGTTTCGAATGGAATACTAGTGTACTGATTATTGCATTAGAATGCTAGTTGTCACATGACCTGATTATGTATATATATATATATATATATAGATACCTTTTGAAAGGGAACCACCCTAGTTTATGAGAGTGTAGTGTATAGTATGTTTACTTCGTATAGTATGCAAATTTTCTCTGTATGTAAAATATCTGAATTACATTTTTTTAAATATACGGAATCCCACAATGCAATGTATAGAAGCTTGTTTCCACCAAAGGTCATTGTACTTTTATCACACTTTTTTTCCCTCACAATTCTGAGTTTACATCTCACAAGCAGTGTTGGGGGTAACGCATTACAAGTAACGCGAGTTACATAATAATATTACTTTTTTCACGTAACTAGTAAAGTAACGCATTACTTTTTAATTTACTAGAAAATATCTGAGTTACTTTTTTCCATTTATTGATGACAGTGTAACATGATCTTACTGTAGATCTAATCTAGACTAAATGTGAATGTGTATTAATTCATCCACTCGAAAAAACAGATTCAGTATTCATCAAAATTAATTAAAACAGTGAAATGCAAACTCAGAATATGACGCAAACCTGCAATAATTAAACATGTTAAACAACACAAATATATCTAATCTCATTTTATTAACCAATGTGTTTGCTGCTGACCTTTGATGATCCAGTTCAACCATACTAATAAGCAAAAATGACTTTAGATAAACTAACAATTGTGCTTCGTTGTTTTGTTTTTATTGCTGAAGAGTGTTGAACTTCACAGACGTGATTTACTCCCTTCATGAGGTTTATTCATTACACTTTTTGGTGTTAAAGGACTTTACATTTGCTATAAATAGAACTTCTTGTATTAAAAACAAACAATCAAGCCCTGCTCATATTTAAAAATAACGCGAAAGTAACGCAAAAGTAATGTAACGCATTACTTTCCATAAAAAGTAACTAAGTAACGTAATTAGTTACTTTTTTAGGGAGTAACGTAATATTGTAATGCATTACTTTTAAAAGTAACTTTCCCCAACACTACTCACAAGTCTATTTTTTTCTCTCTAAGAATTTGGAGTTTATTTTAGAATTGAGAGGAAGAAGTCAGAATTGAGATATAAACATTCACAGTACTTTTTTATTATTCAGTGGCGGATGCAGGCTCCCATAGCAATGTGTTCTCTTTATCATTTCATTTCTGTTTTCTATATTATGAATAATATTGAACTATACCAGAAAATGTAATATTTGTTTCTAAATATTTTACATGAAACTGTATAAAAAATGCATAATAACTATATTTATTTTTTAGGTGGTTGTAACAAGATACCACAAGCTAAAATTATTTCATTTATTTCAATAATTCAATCATTTTTAAAAGTATTTATTGAATTAATTTGATTATTTTACTTATTTCACTGAAAATGAATTTGACTCGTTAATTTTTTTTAATTCCTGCATATTGCATTTTGTTTTACATACTTTTAGAAAAAAATAAGTATGCAGTATACAGCGTTAAGCCTATACTAATATTCACATACCACCCATGCTAAATATGTATGCACAGTATTCCATGCATTCATTGCATATTGTGCACGATACTGTATATATACTGCAGAAGTAGTATATTGACTAGCTCTCCAGTGTATATACTGTATGTGTGAGGTCACAGCTGAAGACAGACCCCTGACCACCTGTGCTTGAATCAGAGTTTTTCTGCTTGTCAAAACAGACAGCAAGTTTACATATTTTTTATAAGGGCGGAAAGCCCTTCTTGTATAGACCACACAGATTTAATGGAAAATATTCCTGAAGGACTCGAGACAGAACCAGCACTTTACTCAACACAGCCTGTCAGAAATGTTTCTTTAGCACCTTCCACCGAATATCCTGCTAAAACACATACAGAAGATCATTATCGCTATTATCATGTAAAATGTGAAAATAATCAAGATACACGTTCCCGTTCACTCTCACAAAGAAAAACAGCTTCCCACTGCAGGTCATCTACCTCGTCAGACCTAACTTGACATGATTTGTTGTAAAATCTGGTGCGGTGACCCAGACAAGTATTAAAGTGAACAGTATTCACTACAGTTAAAGATGAACATGGCTCTTCCTTTCTCAAAACGTGCATCCTAAAGCTGCCAAAATTAATAAAGCAAAAGACAGTGAAAACGATTGACTCGTGGCAGACTCGTATTAAACTTGAGTGTGTAACCCATCCTGCACCATTTGTGCTATGAACATGACTGATAACTCAAACTCTGTGACTTATTGGTTCCTTTCAAAGCAAGAAGGTCTAGCATTTATTTAACTTGCAGATGATAAAAGAAAAAGATATTTGAGAAACACCATTGTATAAGATAATAAGACTGTGCATTGAATATAAGTTTAGTTTGTCTTTCTGCACTTCAATTGTTTTAAACTTAGTAAAAAATATGCCAAAATATAAGTTTTAAATAAGTATTAAATAAAAATGCATTCTTTGACAACAAGTCTCAATATGTAATGTCATGTTGCTTCTCAAATAAATTATCTTGTTTCAAGAATTTGTAGATGAAATTATCGGATATGAGTATAAAAAATAAGTAATTTCTTTCTTCAAGAAATTAATGCCTTTGTTTAGTAAGGATGCATTGAATTGATCAAAAGCTATATTAAAAACATTTATAATGTTACAAAAGATTTCTGTTGCAAGTAAATATTTCAAATTGTAATAATGTTTCACAATATATATATTAATGTTTTGCTGTGTTTTTTAAATAAAATAAATGCAGCCTCGGTGAGTATAAGAGGCTTACTTAAAACACTAAAAATATTGAAACATATTACTTATCCTACAATTTCGAAGAGTATAGTGTATTCGTAACATTTGAACTGGAGCCAACACTTGTTCCCAGCCCTGGGATCAGAAACCTGTCAGTAACGTATCTCTACTTATTCACTGTCTGTAATTAATTACAGAACAGTATGAAGGATAAAGTCTCTCAGAGGTCTCAGAATTAAAAATAATCTTTGGGGTTTCTGGGCCCATAGCAGTGGACGTCCAAGCAAATCCCGACAGGAGAGAAAACAGAACTCAAGTTACACAGCCACTAAAATCTGATCGTCATACAAAATGCAGAATGACACGGGCTATTTCTGACATTCACAAACCCTGTTTATAATGAGAGCGAGAAACATGACACAATAAAACTATAACATTCCCATTATAACTCATGAAGCTGTCTACACAGCAAACCGCTTTCTTGCTACGTAAACATGGCAAATCTCAAACTCCAAGATTGTTTGATGAGCAACAATCAAATGTGTTAAAAAGGCTAAACATTGACAGCGATTTTCCAGTGTGTTTGTTTGAGTGGTTTTACTCTGTTACGCTTACATAAAAGGGATAGTCCACTCAAAATTGAAAATTATGTCATCATTTACTCACCCTCATGTCATTCTGAACCTATAAGACTCTAAAAAGCAGAAATTTATAGCACAATGTTTAACTGGTGAAAGTGAAGGCTGACCGCATCTGTCAAGCAAGATTTTCATTGAAAAATGTCAGTGTGTTCCTCACACGAAGCTGTCGTATGACTTCAGAAGACTTGAAATATAATGCACACGTCATATGGGCAAATTTTATGTTTTATTATGCTGTTATTATAAGTTTTTCAGCCCCTATGGCCATTTACATCCATTGTACAGCAAAGAGCAGTATGCACATTCTTTTAAAACATCTTGTTTCATGTTTCACAGGAGAAATATATATATATATATATATATGGTTTTGAAAACGACATAATATTGAGCAAATGATGACAGAAATTTCATTTTTGGCTGCACTAACCTGTTTATAAATGTACTAGTAGTGAAAGTGAAGGTTGACCATATCTGTCAAACAAGATTTTCACTGAAAATTCAATTTATTGCCAGTATTATCCAAGCAACATTTCTTATTAGTTTAACTTGATGAACTAAAAACTAAAACTGAAATAAAAACAAAATCTAATAAAAATGACTACAACACAAAATACTTAAACTTTAAAATTCAACTGAAAACGGAAAATATAAAAATAAATACTGATTCAAAATGTTGAAAACTAAAATACTGTCTCAATGATAAAACAACACTGTTTCTTTCATATTCCAAAGAATATAGAAATTCATACAGGTTCAAAAATGACATTATAATGAATAAATGATGGCAGGTTTTTCCATTTTTGACTGCACTAACCTATTTATAAATGTACGTTTGTCTTGGCTTTTGAACATTTCTGCAGTATCTTTCGAGCAAAATAATACGGTTAATTAGTTTTAACCAAACATTTTTCTTAGCATATTTCCCTCTGTTTAGAAAGAGATTTGAGAATCCTCTTGTCTATTATGCTCAATAATCCTTGTTTGGAAATTAATACCTTACTGTAGCTACAGGAAACCTTTCCAATAATCCACTGCGTTCCACCAGACGGCTCACGTCTGGGAGGCTTCGCTTAAGTGTGTCTAGAGATACCCCTGCAGGATGAAAAAGAAGAGTAGATTCAAAACGAAACAGTATACTGGGCCGGAATCAGAGAAGCTGCTGATTGTTTTGTAGGTTGGATAGTTTCTCGTGGTGTGTGGTAGATGTGAGGGGACAGAGATGGCAGAGGACTCCAGAGACGGAGTCAGGATTAGAGGAGATTTGGTTGATGTGGAGATGTCCTGCAGGGAAAGATCTACATGCTCTGATGTTTGCTTTGCTACTGGTTTAATGAGAAGGTTAATCAAGTAATCTCCCTGGGTCTTTCTGAGAAGATCTAGTGGTGGAGATTGACTTAAACTGGTTCTTTTATTTAGAAAGACAACACCAAATGGCATTCACTGCTTATTTTACCTCTGTAAGGATAACAGAATATGATAAAGGACTTTATTTTCTCCATTGGGAATGAATTGCATCATAAAAAGTAGTGCCAGACCTGAATGTGGGTGTGTAGGACTTTGACATCACCCGATATAGAAAGTTGTTTCAGAGTCAGAGCAAGTTATTACATTTTGATGAAAGATTAGGAAGACAAACAGTTTTTTATTTTCTTTAAAATAACATGCACTGATGAATCTTATGCAATAAGTAAATATAGAGTCTACTTTGATTTCATTTTGACATGAGTGTTGCGTTTTCGTCGTTTTGTTGGTGAATTAATAAATATTTATGCAATTTATTATTCATTCAGTTTTTTATTTATTAATCAAATTATTATAATTTAATAATATAGGTTTTGTAAGTGTGCTTTTTTAGTAAAAGGGGCCATCAATAAATTTTTACTAGAAATTATGCAGTTATGTTTTTGAAAATGTGTGTGTGTGTGTGTGTGTGTGTGTGTGTGTGTGTGTGTGTGTGTGTGTGTGTGTGTGTGTGTGTGTGTGTGTGTGTGTGTGTGTGTGTGTGTGTGTGTGTGTGTGTGTGTGTGTGTGTGTGTGTGTGTGTGTGTGTGTGTGTGTGTGTGTGTGTGTGTGTGTGTGCAGAGCCGATCCTCCCTATATGCAGAATACGTAAGCTGCGTAGGGCCCCCGAAACACCAAGGGGTCCCTTGCTCTCAAAGATGATTTCATTTTAATTTTGTTTTGAATTTGGCCAACAGCTATGAAAACATGAATGATCATTTATTGTAATGCGGTGCTGTCGTCGCCCTTTCTACGTACAAATCAGTCAAATCATGTAACGTGAATGTGGTAAAGTCTCTTGCTCGAGACTAATACAA
The DNA here is from genome assembly GCA_027422405.1 of Ptychobarbus kaznakovi. NCBI lineage: Eukaryota > Metazoa > Chordata > Actinopteri > Cypriniformes > Cyprinidae > Ptychobarbus > Ptychobarbus kaznakovi. The sequence goes on along the minus strand of CM049800.1, from coordinate 2,799,101 downwards.
TGAGTTGAAAGCATAGCGAGCCGCGGAAGAGACACTGTTTCTCGAGCGCTTTCAAGACGGAGTGAAACACGGACAAATGTGTTTCATTCATAACCACTCGAACCCTCAACCCTTTTGAAACAACTTTGAAAGTCTGACAGTAATCAGTCTTGAGCACTACTGTAACCCTTTGAAAATGATTAACAGTTGAAAACATTTGTTAGAAATTTAGAAAAGTAATCAAATGTAATCAGTTACATTACTTCAATAAAGTAATTGAAATAGTTACACTAATTATTACATTTCAAGTAGGTTAACTTGTAATCTGCAGCCTATTGCATTTCCAAAGTAACTTTCTCAACGCTGAATAATAATTATTTATATAAAAAACATATAAACTATAAATGAACAAACATGTTACTTATAAATACTGATGTAATTTGTGTGTAATCCTAAAAAACTATAATGCTTTTTTAATCATTGTAAATAAGTGTTTGTCCTCATTTAACCCATACCATGTTGATGATATATTCTAGCTGCTCAAAATCTGGGCTGTTAACAGAAAAGTTATAGGTTTAAACCCCAAAAGGGTTGATCTGTGGACTAATACCAATGTTCCCTTGAGCAAAACACTTAACCCCATGCAGGTTGCTCCGTAAGTGTCTTACAAATCACTTTGTCAGCTAAATGACAAAATAGTAACTAGTTTTAAAACAGAACGATGATTGATTGTCATTGTGAGAGGCATCACGAAACACTTACTGGAATTTATGCTGCTGTGTTTTTGAAAATGATGTAATCTGCATGAATCAAACAACCCAACACAATCTCTTCTAAACATCTGCGGTGCATGTGAATGATGATCATCCGGGTCGTGACTGCATGCAGATCGCCGTGACTCAGCAGAATCATCTCCGAAGAGCATTACCCTCACATTGGTGGTGTTTTACAGTTCATTCTGTAGGGGAAAAATCCCAGGAAGCTCCAGTCAAAATGAGATGAAACATCTGGTTTTGGTTTGTACTTGTAAAGCTGATCCAACTGAATCCAGATCAGTGTTCCCAAGCTGGACTCGTCCAATGTGATTTCAATCCGAGGCAGGAAGCTTGGGTCAATTAATCGGTCAGGGCACAACACGTCTTTAGGGAGTCAACAACAACAGAAGAAAAACCCAACCTTTGCATTCTTGTTTACGTTAATTCATTTTTGTAAACCAACCATCATGTTTTAATTATGACTATCATACACTCTTAAAAGTAAAGATTATTGATATCTGTGGTTTCATCAAGAACTTCCTTCCATTCCAAATAAGGCTCTTTAGATTTGAAATTTTCTTCACGCTAAGAAATAAATGGTTCTTTTAAGAGCTGTTCACTGAAAGGTTCTTTGAGGAACCAAAAATTGCTCTTCTATTGCATTACATTTGGAACTTATTTTTGGAACTATTTTTATGAGTTTAAGCAAAAGCGTTCATGTCAGGGCATTGAGTGCACTTTGGAATGATTGATATTAAATTATTAATATTATATATTTCTAACACAGTCTCTACATCAAAAAGCGCCTTCATTCTCCATGTAAGTTCTGACTGACCACATCAAGCGCATTGCTTTCCCTCAGGGTTTAACGTGTTTGTTTCCATTGTGATAAAATTATCCTTCATTAGTCCTTCTCTCAGGGTCCATGCGGTCTTGGTGATGCTATATTTATTTTTGCAGAGCTCAGAGTCTTTTGGGACTGAGAGGGTCACTATACCGCACCTTTGCCTGGCACTGGATCTTCTCCCAGTGGATTTAAAACCCACTGGCTAGGGAAGAAAACACAGGGTTTGATAAACTTTCCAGCTCTTGAGTCTACACTGTTGAGTACTTCACAGAAGGGAGCACTGAGGACACATCACAGTCGCAAGAAGGGGCCCTCGTAAACACCCTTCTGAATCTTGAAATGACAAATGGGAATTCTTTTAAAAATAAAGGTTCTTAACGGTTCAATGAAGAAGCTTTAACATCCATGGAACCTTTTAATTCCACAAAGGGTTTTTTATAGCAGAAAAAAAGGTTCTTTAGATTTTTTAAATGTTCTTTCCGATAATAAAAAATGGTTCTTTTATGAATGTTTTACTGAAAGGTTCTTTGGGGAACCAAAAATGGTTCTTCGATATGGCTGTGCTGCAATAATGGGTCAACCCAACAATTTCTGAAATCACAATTCTCTTTGTTTTGCTCAACAGTTAGAAAACTACGTCCATCAAAAGACGGGGATAGTGCATTTTCAAGCTGATGCAGTTCATAACCAGACGGCCACTATGTTGGAGATCGGCACCAACCTGCTCACCCAGACCACTGAGCAAACCAGGAAACTCAATGTGGTTGAAGCCAAGGTAATCTCATTTCACATCATAGAAATGCATGAATATTAAATATGAGAAAGCAGCACAATTGTTTTCGTTGATAAGAATAAGAAACTTTTTCTGAGCTGCATTGTAGAATCATTTCTAAATTAGATTTTTTATTAGATAGTTGTTTAAAATTGCAATTATATATCAAAATATTAATGTTTATATATATATATATATATATATATATATATATATACTATATATTTGGGGTCCAAAAACCACACTGAAGATCTAAAATCATGCTGGAAAACATGTTTTGTTCGTATAGCTGCTTTAGTTGTCATTAAAACAAATGTTTTTATTCAAAATGTTGTGCTCGTATAATTTGTAATAAAAAATAGTACATTTTAAAGTGTGAACATTCTCAGACTTTAGGACCCCACTGTATCATGTCATATATAAAATCATATACATGATAGTTTTCTGTACCCATTTTTGATTTGACTGTATTCCACTTGAAGGTTATGAACCAGACATCAAGAATTGCCATTCAGTTATTAGAGAATTCATTATCAACAAACAAACTGGAGAAGGAACTTTTAATACAGATTTCAGAAATCTCAAAACTTCAAGACAAGAACAGGTAAGACTTTTTAATGAATCTTAGTTTATATTCTTACATTTATTTCTGTTTCAAATGCAGCCTGTATAGTGTTTTGTCTGGTAACTTAAAATGTACGTTCTATGTTAATGTTGGCAGAAAATGCTTGTCATAGAAAGCAATGAGATTAATTTTATCTTCCACATTTATTTTATAGCTCTATACTCGTACTGTTTGTCGACAATTCCTTGTGTCCATTTTATTTCCCCTATAATATTGTATGAGAAACATCAGACAAAATGATGCTTGCATGAGTAATAACTGACAACTGCATTATGTAATTGTGCTCATTACAACTCTGATCAACCGCTGAGCAATAAGATCTGTGCAAGTCATTTTTAAGGGTCAGATCGCATCTGCATCTGCACGCTCACACAGTGTACAGCAACTCTTGTCTCTCTTGTCGTTCTCAAAGTGATATTTTCCCATACTCGGCCAGTCGGAGAGCACAGCAGGAGTAAAGGCTTTGTAAAGGGAAATAATCAGCAACTTAATTGATTGTTTGTAATGTTTAATAACTACAGAGTAAGCACAGCACACAAAGGAGACCCCAGGCAAGTTTCCTTTGCACACTTACAAAGCCGGACAAAGGGTTTCCCAGAAATCTTTGTACTTGGCTCTCGCTAGATTAAACAGATAACGCTTGTTGTCATTCAACTTTGACGACCAATTAAACTGTGGTGCTAGCGATGTTTTGGTAGCTGCATGGGGGCATCAGACATAATTATAATGGACCGCTATGTTACAGACGATTCAATATTTCATGTTTCCCGTACGGGTGAGAACAGAGAGTTTTCGACCTTTCCAAGGCAACTTACGGTGGTGTGAGTGAAAGTGTTCGTAATTGCTCCCAGAATTGATGCGGGTTTAGCGAGGGTCAGCTTCATAGTATAATAGCAGCAAACAATTGCTTAGCATTGTGTACACATTACAAACTCTGGCAAAGGATTTCAGTAGTCCTTGCCAATCGATTGTGCGAAAAGTATTTGTGTAATCAATCATGAACAATTTATAAACATAAGCATCTTGAACCACTGGCAACCAAAGCATGTTTAATGACTATCTACTGTAATTTAACAAAATAAGCGTTCAGTTACATGGCTCGATGGAGTTTTGATTTGCTTTCCAGTTATTTTCGTCCTCAAACCCTCGGGTGGTGTTATTTTTCAGTTATCACACACACACACACTCGCTCACTAAATCACACACAAATTGAAGCCGGCAGGATCTTGCAGGGTTCCTCAGAAACTCGTTTTTGTAGCAGTGGCTCATTGTTATGCGGCTGTAAATTGTTTTGACAGCAGACGTGAGTGATTCATTTCTATCTCCTCTGATCATGAACCTATAGTGCTGATGGAAATACTCTATCTCCATTTCCTAAAGGCCCAGAGTTCAGACTTGTTTCACATGACACAGCAAGCCACTAGACAGTAGTTAGCAACAGCTAGAGTAACAATCTATCAATAATTGGTAATTTCAGGATGATAATGTACAACCCGAATTCCAGAAATGTTGGGACATTTTTTTTATTTAATTTTTCAATAATTATGAATTAATTTTTCAATAGTTTATTTACAATAATAGAACATAGAGAACATAATAAATGTTTAAACTGATACATTTTACACTTTTATCCACAAAATGAGCTCATTTCAAATGTAATGCAGCAGGCATCAAATTTGAAATGAGCTCATTTTGTGCATAAAAGTGTAAAAAGTTCTCAAAAAAGTTGGCACGGGGGCAACAAAGGGCTGAAAAGCAAGACATTTTGAAAAGATTCAGCTGGGAGAACATCTAGCAACTAGTTAAGTTAATTGACATCAGTTCTGTAACATGATTCTCTATGAAAGGGATGTCTTAGTAAAGAAGTAAAGATGGGCAGAGGCTCTCCAATCTGTGAAAGAGTGCGTAAATAGATTGTGGAATACTTTAAAAACAACGTTCCTCAATGTCAAATTGCAAAGGGTTTACAAATCTCATCATCTACAGTGCATAACATTATCAAAAGATTCAGAGAAACTGGAGAAATCTGCGTAAGGGATAAGGCCGAAGATGTTGGATGCCCGTGGTCTTCGGGCCCTCAGATGACACTGCATCACTCATCAGCATGATTCTGTCATTGACATTACTAAATGGGCCCAGGAATACTTCCAGAAACCCCTGTTGGTAAACACAATCCGCCGTGCCGTCTGCAGATGCCAACTAAAGCTATATCATGCTAAAAGGAAGCCATATGTGACCTTGGTCCAGAAGCGACGTCGTGTCCTATAGGCCAAGGCTCATTTAAAATGGACTGTTTCAAAGTGGAATAGTGTTCTATGATCAGAGGAGTCCAAAGTAGACATTCTTGTTGGAAATCACATACGCCGTGTCCTCCGGGCTAAAGAGGAGGTAGACCTTCTAGCGTGTTATCAGCATTCAGTTTAAAAGCCAGCATTTCTGATGGTATGGTGGTATAAGTGCATACGGCATGTTTTGGAAGGCACTATAAATGCTGAAAGGTATAAAGGTTTTAGAGCAACATATGCTCCCCTCCAGATGACGTCTATTTCAGCAGGACAATGCAAAACCACATACCGCAGCTATTACAACAGCATGGCTTCGTGGTAGAAGAGTCCGGGTGCTGAATTGGCCTACCTGCAGTCCAGATCTTTCACCTATAGTGAACATTTGGCACATCATTAAAATGAAAAATACGTCAAAGTTGACCACGAATTCTTCAGCAGCTGGAAACCTATATCAGGCAAGAATGGGACCAAATTCCAACACCAAAACATCATAACCTTGATGCCCAGACGTCTTCAAACTGATTTGAAAAGAAGTGGAGAAGTGGTTGTTTACATTTTCAACCAAAAAATAGAAAATGTTTTATGCATTTTGGCTGTTCATTTACATGACAATGTCGATTTGGAAGCCTGAAAACACAAATATTTGAAAACGATTTTCAAAGCGCACATTTTTGAAAACAATACCATTTCCGTCTTTGTGTGAACGACAAAAACATGAATTGGTGAAAACGATTACATCATATGCATGCTTATTGTGTTCAGTCTAAAGGTATTTGCACATGCGCGTAGTGTTTCTTTATATAGTGACATCACCAACTACTGGCCTGGCATGCATAATGTAATTTTTACAATGACTAAATAATTTTTTTGGACAATAGCTAGACAACAACAATATAGCTTTCGCTGCTTAGCTTCGGACAACATGACATATGAAAGTCAACCAGGATGGGTTTTTGTAGGTGAATCATGGACGTGACTTGCTAGTAGACTTGTAACAAAGTTACTGTAATGTGACTTCTGATCATGTGGTAGCTTTGGAGGTGTTTCTTCATGAATAGAGTTTGTGCTTGAGCCATGTGGAAGATTCGTTAACCCAGTGTGAATTAAAACTCTTGTTTTAACAACAACCATTGTTGTCTGTCTGCAAACCGTTTCAAAAACGCAAAAATAAATATAAAAAATGCAATTGTTGACATGTAAATGTACCCTCAATTACATTTTCGATGTATAGAGTATTCTAGCAGCTAGGGTGGTTGTTAGGGAGTTCTATGTGGTTACTAAGGTATTCTAACCTGTAGCAAGGGTGTTTTGGGCAGTCGCTAGGGTATTCTGACCTGTTGCTAGCCTTTCTGGGCAGTTGCTGACATCTTAAAAGTAATATCACAATTCTTCTCTATAGAATGTCTAGTACAAGTGGTGAGGGATGGGTTTAGAGCCAAAGTTTAATACTTAGGTCTAAATGTTTAATATGAACCCCTATGGTTTCAAAACACCATTTACCAATTATCCATTCTATTGTAGTCCCAAGGTAGAGACCCAAGGTCTCCATTTGGCGTTCATTTCTTCTCTATCTGGGAATTTCTCAGAAATATCTGGAGATGTTTTGAAAAAGTGTCTTTTTGACAGACTATTGGTAGAAGTTTTTTAAAGGAATGCATTATACATTGTTTCCACCAGTCGTTTGGAGAGTAAAGTCTTAGTCCTGGAGTCGAAGCAGAGGACGGAGCTGGACGACATGAGGGAGGAGAAAGAGGGACTGCAGGACCTGGTGGAGAGACAGACAGCTGCCATTACAGCTCTGGAGAGACAGCTGAGAGCGGCCAGCACCAACAACTCAGCCCTCCAGAGACAACATCAGCAGCTCATGAAGTCCGTACACACACTTATTGGCATGGTGTCTTCTGGGACAGGTACAAATACACACCTTCAAAGGCATTATCCACCAATAAATTAAAATTAGCTAAAAATGTACTCATCCTCAGGCCATCTGAGATATAGATGAGTTTGTTTCTTTATCAGAACATATTTGGAGAAATTTAGCAATACATTACTTGCTCAACAATGGATCCTCTGCAGTGAATGGGTGCCGTCAAAATGAGAGTCCAAACAGCTGATAAAATCACAATAATCACATTACTCCAGTCCACCAATTAAAGTGAAAAGCTGCATGTTTGTAAGAAATAAATCCATCAAGCGTTTTAACTTTAAGTCATTCGTTCTGGCCAAAATACTGTCCATAATCCACTTTCTCCAGTGAAAAGTCTATCCTGTCTGGTCCTCTCACATCAAAATCCTTGTGGACTGTTTTCACTTGTAAACAGTCCTTGATCTGTGCATATCTGTGCTGATTCAAATTTTTACTGGAGAAAGCAATATTATGGAGTATTTTAGCTGGAAGCAATGGTTTAAAGTTAAAAACGTCTAAATAACGGATTTGTTTCTTACAAACATGCAGCTTTTTCGCTTCACAAGATGTTAACTGATGGACTGAAGTGGTGTGAATTACACGTGGATAGTTGTTATGTTTTTATCAGCTGTTTGGACTCTCATTCTGACGGCACCTATTCACTGCAGAGGATCCATTGGTGAGCAAGTGATGTGATGCTTTCCCAAATCTGTTCTGATGAAGAAACAAACTCATACTACATCTGGATGGCCTGAGGGTAAGTTTTCAGCATATTTTAATTTTTACCTAGTTAGAGTACGAAGTAAGGTTACTTGTCGGAGAATGACAGACATGTCTGATTCTTGGTCTTACAACAGCTTTTAAATCTGGTGGCAGATTCTTAACATGACCTGAAAGTTCTGGTTAATTAACTGTGACTCTAATGATAAATCAAGCAGCCGTGATTCATGGAGAGAGAGGGGATAAGCTCTCACTAGTGATGTCTTTGGCAGCGTGCTCCCGTGTCTTGGATGAAGTTCACATGCGTCACAACATGCACTGATAAGCTAAATCAAGACTGCAGCATTTTATACGGACAGAAGACATGTCAGTTTATAAATGTCTGCATGGAGACTCGAAGAACCAAATGTACCAAATTTTCTAAACAAACTCTCTCTGATGCTTGACAAGCAAACACATTGTGTTGAATGTTTAAATGACTCATCCCAAAACTAAACCACTATGGACTTTATATTTGAAAACTTGAGGTCATGTAGTTATTATAAATCGGGTTCTTTTGACAACAGAAACCACATCGTTTTGTCATACTGTGTGGCAAATCCACAAAAAACAACTTTGTGATGTTCAGCACAAAAACCTGCATCATATGTATCAGTGTTATTTTAGTATCATTGAGATACTATTACAGTTTTTATTAATATTTATATTTAGGTTTTGTGTTTTATGTTTTAATTTTAGATTTTAAGTCTAACTATTTTGTTGGGTGTTTTGTCATGTTTATTTATTTATTTTTTCAATTACATGAATTTAGTTTGTATTAAAATATTTTTTTATCAATTTTTTTATTTTTTATTTGGTTGTCTTGGCAACTAGCTGAAATAAGTCCTTTAAAAATATTTTATTAAATTTTATTTCAGTTAAAGTTAATTTTATTTCAAGTAAAAAATAAAAGTATGGTTTTAGTTTTTTATACCAATGAGGTCAATTACAATTCAAATCAGTGTTATTTTAGTACAATTAATATGCTATTATAGTGTATCTATTATTTTGAATCAATATTATATTTTCCATTTTAATTTAAGATAGAAGTTTAAGTAATTTTGTTATTTTTATCACTTTTATTTGTCTGTTTAATTTTTATTAATGTCTATTTCAGTTTTAGTCATTCTATTTTGAAATTAGCTGAAATAGGTTTTAATATTTCCTTTTTTAATGTTAATGTATACTTTATTTCAGGAAATGTTCTTTAATATTTTTAGTTTGTTAACAACACTGAAAACAGCTTCATGGGACACAACAGTTTATTGTACTAAATAATATAGAGTCTGGATTCACATACGAGTACAAATAAGAGTACTTACGTTTAAGTAATGTTTTGTTGGCTGATTGTCTTTCTTACCTTCCGTTCAAATCAATTCTGAACCCCAGAGCCTCTGTGTTTTCCCTTACAGGCTTCTCATCAAATGAGCAGCACTTCAGAGACTGTGCCGAGGCCTATAAATCCGGTCACAACACCAGCGGAGTCTACCACATTTACATCGGAGACATGACCGAGCCAACCAAGGTGTGGGATGCGTTCTTTCACACGTATGAGGAATCAGTGTGATGCATCTTGGCTGTGACATACAGAACGGGGAATGTAAGAGAGTGAGACTGAGATGTTTCATATGCTTCTGACAGGTCTTTTGTGATATGGTGACAAGCGGAGGTGGCTGGACGGTGTTCCAGCACAGGGCCAGTGGAAGTGTGAACTTCCAGAAAGGCTGGAAAGACTACAAACTGGTGAGTGGACATAAACATTAAAAGACTGCATAACATTTACAGTTGACTGTGCAGAACTTCCTAGCATCACATCAGTGTACAGACAAAGAGAACTTGTTACATTTCTAGACAATGATGAAAATCCTTATTGATTGTGTTGAAAGAAAATGGTGACATTTAAGACATGTTTTTCTGCCTGTGCTGGGAAGACGTGATTAAAAGTTTGGCATTATTCTGATGACATAGACTCAAAAACCAGCCAAAGCAGGATGAAGCACGGCAGCTAAAATTGTACGTGACAGATTGGCGTCATTGGCAGTAGCTGAACTGTTTGGTACATTCTGTATTTAATAGCGGCACATTCTGCTGATATTTTAAGTGCTCAAATATGCTGAAATGGATTGAAAACTGGCAGTTCTGTTAAACTGCAGCAGTGAAAATCAATACTGCAATTTTCTACATTGTGTTAATCTTGCCAAATATCATTGTGAGCCTTCCCTTCTATAAAAAGCTGAAAAGGATGAGTCTTTTTTGGAGAGTGTACCTATTTATTTCAAGGAAACTAAAACAGCTGTCTTGTGTCTAATGCTTTGTTTCATTTAAAGTTGGATATGTGATATTCCTGCTTGATTTGTAACCCTAAAGTGTTGTCCAGTAATAAGAAGATAAAGTAGAGATGATCATTTGCCTTGTTTGCACAAGGAACTTTGACTCAATGATGCATTTTATTTGCATTGAAGTGGGTATAATTAACTATATATACAATCTTATGTCTGATTATTTCCACATAAGTGTCAAAGTTCAACTTCTAGTGTCGTTTTATTGCTTTTCCAAATAGGAAGTTTGAAATCCTGACTTTACAAGATGAATGGAACGCAGCATTGGTTTCATTGTATGATGTTCTCACAGGGATTTGGTGATCCTAGTGGAGAGCACTGGCTGGGTAATGAGGCTGTTCACCTGATCACCAGTCAAGCCCAGTACTCCCTCCGAGTGGAGCTTAAGGACTGGGAGGAGAACGGCGCCTATGCTCTGTATGACAAATTCCAGCTGGCTGGGGAAAAACAGCAGTACAGGTAACACCTGTGTTAACAGAACGCCCAAGACTGAGATTAAAGATAGACTTTTTGAAATGTCTTAATGTTCGGCAATATGCCTATCATAATATTTATTTTCCTCCAGACTCTTGCTAGGGAGCTATAGTGGAACAGCAGGACAGCACAGTAGCTTGGCATCAAACAGCACAGGCTTCAGCACTCGCGACGCTGACAACGACAAGTGCGTTTGCAAGTGTGCCCTCATGATGACCGGAGGTGAGCTACTGCAGATGATCTCCGTCAAAAACACAGTTATGAATAAAATTGTTCAAATGTTAAGAAGGAATAGTTCACTCAAAAATTTAAATTTGCTAAACTTTGACACCCTCAGGTCATCCAAGATTTAGATTAGTTTGTTTTTTTGTTTTTTTTTTGCATAAATTTGGAATTATGTCACTTGCTCAGCAATGGATCCTCTGCGGTAAATGGGTGCCGCCAGATGTTTCTTACAAATACGCAGGCTTTCACTTCATAAGACATTAATTGGTGGACTGGAGTCGTGTGGATTACTTGTGGATTTTTGTGATGTTTTTATCAGCTGTTTGGACTCTCATTCTGACGGCACCCATTCACTGCAGAGGATCCACTGCTGAGCAAGTGATGTAATGCTAAATTTCTCCAGATCTGTTCTCAATGATAAAGCATAAAAAGCATAGCTGTTTTTAATAATATTGTAGCTGAGCAATTTGAGGTAATAATACAACACACTACATTTTATTAAAAACTGATTCATTTTAGTGGATTGAATGATTCAGATTCATTTAAAGGAAGTGATTAAAAATGGTTTGAAGTTTGATTCACCACTTCATTTGATATCCCATTTTATGTCCAAATAGTGAAGTCATATCATGTCATATCAGTCAATGCAGATTGTTTCAAAGCAGGTTCACAGCTTTAATAAAGATGAAAATAACATAATCATGCAAACTTTTTCAAATATGAGACTGTAAAGCAACTCTGAGAAAGACAATAGTCTCATCGTTCAGCTCAAGTCAGTTCAGTATTGATTCAGTTCAGTTCAATGACTGTGTAAACTTCATCAGTTATCAAACAAGTTTTAAAACAGTATCAATGTCGCAAAATTAATCAATTAATAAACAAATTGGATTCAGCTATAAAGCAGTTAGACAATAGAATCAGAAAGTTTTGTTCTTATCTGATAGTGTCAATGCAGTAAAATAGATATTACTGAATATTACTTAGAGAATATTAATATTTGTTGCAATAATTTAGCAAAATAATATATTTAATAAATTGTTGCTGTTCACACAGGTATTGAATGTCTGTCAGTTAAGTTGCTTTTTGCATCTTTAATGCTCATTAATCCCGTTGACAAAAACATGAACAAAGACCTTGATCTTAGATTCTAAACAGCCTTGTCACATCCTTGATCGTTTGACCTAAAATACATGTTACGTAAAGACTAATCTGATTGTAGTTTAGATTGCACTCAGCGGTGCTTATTGAATGCAAGCCATCTACATTCACATCCTCTCACATTTCTTCACTTGTGGCCTGGATTTGAAGCCGAAACGGTCATGCAATATCCCTCTGATCCTCTCCTAATCGAAGAAAACGCAACCCCGTCCCAGAATTATGTAAAACACGTCCAGAGTTCAGACACGCGTTCAACGCCCGCTATGCAAACAATTTACTCTATGGCTGCACTCGACTGCAGATCCCACACCTCTGGGGTCCAAGATAAACAGCTTTTAATAGCATGCATTGCGATTGGTTTTGAAAGTTGTTGGAGTTAATTACGTCGAACCGGCTGGAGACCTTCGAGTGCCCTTTATGTTTGCATTTCAAATGGTAATCAAAAGATGGAAAGATGGATCCGTCTGTGCGGCCCGTCCAAACTAAACATGCGTTAAGGGAGGTGATACTGATTTAATCAGGGTTAGAGAGACAGTGTCCTCTCTGAAGAGTCAAAGTCTGTTTTTTATTGAAGAATCACAGTTTGCTTTGACAGGTCTTGCTGAGACATCGACCGCACAGTGGGAATAACATACCCTTTGAAACACTGACGGACTGTGGAGAGAAAAATAAAAAGACACAATATCGAGGAGAGATATGGATCAAGGGATTTGATTGTTTTGAGGAGATGTAATTTTTAAGCCTGCCATCATTTGTTCACCCTCGTGTCATTCCAAAACCAGTATGACTTTCTTTATTTTGCGGAATGCAAAATACAATATTTTGTATAATCTTCAGGGTTTTTTTTTCCTTCAATGAAAGTGTGTTGTAACTAGTCTGTCAAGCTCCAAAAAGGGCAAAATGCAGCAGAAAAGTACTATAAAAGTGGTCCATATAAATCTTGCACTATATTCCTAAGTTTTCTAAAGCAATATGATTTATGTGAAAAATCTAATACAATTTAGGCTGTTTAGTTTTTGAAGGAACACTCCACTTTTTTGGAAATAGGCTTATTTTACAACTCCCCTAGAGTTAAAAAGTTGGAAGTATTACCGTTTTTGAATCCATTCAGCCGATCTCCAGGTCTGGCGGGAGCACTTTTAGCTTAGCTTAGCACAGATCATTGAATCGGATTAGACCGTTAGCATCTCGCTCAAAAATGTGTGCAGCAAGCGCAATGATATTATGCAGCGCCTGAAAGTAGTCCCCTGCTATATCATAACTAGTTACCTAGCTGGGGACTACTTTCAGGCGCTGCGTAATATCATTGTGCCTGCTGCACCCATGGTACGGCAGCAAAGTTCCTTGTCAAGTTCCTCAACCGTTTAACTCTTGGGGAGTTGTAAAATGAGCCTATTTCCTTGAGTGTTCCTTTAAATATTCAAACAATTATACACTTTGTAAACACTTAATACAAAGTAGTTTCCATAACAAACAAAACATGAATGCAAAATTCTTTATTTAAATTTTTTATTTTTAGTAATTTTGTTGTGTGCTTTTGTTATTTGTTATAGTTTCAGTTCAGTTTTAGTTAGGGTTTATAATTTTAGTCCTTCAACTTAAACTTATTTCAGTTAGTTGTCGAGGCAAAGTGTACAATTTTCATATGATAAAATATTTTATTTTAATAGCTTTGGTTTTAGTTAACAGTAATAATCCTGCTCAAGGCCCAAAGTAAGCACCAGTGAGCAGTATACTGTTTCTAAAACTGTTTAAAGTATTTGTCTCAGTCTCTGTTTATTTGTGGTTCTTTCAGGCTGGTGGTTTGATGCTTGCGGTCTGTCCAACCTCAATGGAATCTACTACACCGTGGGTCACAACATCCGCAAACTCAATGGCATTAAGTGGCATCACTTCCGAGGACCCAGCTATTCGCTCCAGTCCACTTCCATGATGATCCGTCCAGCTGATTTCTGACGTGAATAAATTAGCATTGCCGCAAGCTTGTCACATTGACAATGACAGGACTTAAAGCGCTTGCTTTGGGACATAGAAGCAACAAGGTGGAGCCAAATAAAGATATCATGTAATGGATGGACGGTGATGTTTTTACTGCAGATCCGAGAGCTGGAGTGGAGAAAAGCGATCAGACTGAAAATTCATTACTATACCACAATGTTCTTTTTTACACGAGCAAACTCGTTTCTCCTTCACAGCTACTCTTGACTGAATTCATGTGAGGCTTACAGCCTGAAACACTCTGTGATGACTCTCATGGTGTCAGAACGTGGGTCATCGATGTGGCATGATGTAATTCCAAAGGAAAACCTCTCATGAGTCTGATTCTGGACCTGCTCTAGATGTTCCAGAGGAATAACCTTAATTTCCAAGAGGTTGTATTATATTTTGTAAAAGATAATAGCTGTTAACTACTTAGCGAGGCAGCTGACTTACACTACCATTCAAAAACTTGAGGTTGGTAAGATTGTTTATGTTTTTGAAAGAAGTCTCTTATGATCACAAAGGCTGCATTTATTTGATCAAAAATACGGTAAAACAGATTTATTGTGAAATATTATTATAATTTAAAATAACTGTTTGAATATACTATTCTAATATTTTTATGAATTTTCAGAATCATTACTCCAGTTTTCAGTGTCACATGATTCTTCAGAAATAATTTTCATACGCTGATTTGCTGCTCAATAAACATTTCTCAATATTATTAATGTTGAAAATTGTTGTGCTGCTTAACGTTTTTGTGGAAATCAGATACATTTTTCTTTCAGGATTCGTTGATAAATAGAACAATCAACAGCATTTATTTGAAATATAAATATTTTACAGCATTATAAATGTCTTCACTTTTATGCATCCTTGTTGAATAAAAGTGTTAATTTCTTTAAGAAGTATATTACTGACCCCAGACTTTTAAATGGTAGTGTAGCATATTAGCAAGTCAGCAGGTTAGACTGACATATTGCATAATTTTATGTATATTTTTAATAACTGGATATTTTTTATATTTTGCATCTCTTTCTTTTTTAGTCCTTTTTAGGCCTGAAACATACTCTGCACAAGCATGTGAATGCAAACACTTCTTCCATGTGTCATAATTCATTTAATGAGACTAAATTCTATTTGTTTAATGTGTGTCATATTCTTAACAATGCTGTTGCTGTTAGTGGCTTGACGGAGCAACATCAGAAAGGAGATCTTGCTGGGCAAGTTAGTTGTAGTCAGCACTCGGCAGGTTTGAAGGTAACTCTGTTGCATTCTTTAGTACATACATTTCTTAAAACAACTCAAAAGCAATGTGTTGCATTTGCCCACTTGCATAAAGTGTGTTCTGGCCTTATAATTGTCGTACCCATGTGATTTGTATGTAAAAAAAAAAGATACTATATTTTGTTACTAATGTTTTTAAATGTGTTCTTTGTGACCTGTTGTTCCCATTTCAAAACTATATTATCATTTTGAATTTTTTTTTAAGGAGGATGCACTTTAAGGAGTACAGTATGACGGTCAGGTGGTTAAACAGCAGATACGATGATAAGAGTTGACTGTTCCTACAATTGTACAATATGAACAATGCTATTAGTTGCTGCTGTGGTATATACATTATTACTTTCTGACCATGAACCTTTCATCACATATCATTACAGTGTGATAATAAACCCTGCAGATCAGTTCTGAGGAAAACTGGATAACAGATTTTCAACAGGTCGAGGTTTATTTTACTATTCTGAACTAAAAGTTGAAGACGCCAAAGGCTTTCCTGTCTTTTTGTGGTTCGAGCTTCCTAGTTCATACAGTGTTTTTGTTGAACTGAAGTCCAGGTTTCTGCCAAGAACAGCAGGAGCATATGGAAGACATTGTCTCTTGAGCAGTCTTTATTCACTTTGTAAAAATGTCAGTTAGTCATGTCAGATATTCATTTTTTGTGTGTGTGTGTGGTTTTGTTTTAAGAGGTCTATATGACCAATAAAGTGCTTCTTATATAGATATTTGGTGCATTCTTTTGGTCGCATGTGTCTTAATGGGTTTCACTGCAACATATGATCTGATATTTCACTGGAGTCAAACTGTTAACATGTTTTGTAGTTTATTTATTTGAATAAGTTATGATTGATCTTTAATATTCAAACTGAATAGAGTTATAGAGGTATAATGCTAACAGGGAATGTTCTCAGAACTTCCAGTAAAGCATTAATAGAACATTCATTCAAAGTTATCTGGCTTTTATAATATTCTCAAAAATGTTAGTGCAAAACATCTATCGTTCGTGAAATGCTTTATTCCTGAAACATTTTAATTGGACGTTAGTTTAATTTTTTTTAAATGTTCAGAGAACATTCAAAAGTAACATTTCCATAATGTTTTAAAAATTATTAAAAGAGTGATACCTTAACATTTACAACCAATAAAAACATTTTTAAGACATTTTTTTAAACTTTGTGCTTTCAGAAAATGTTCAGGGGAGGGGGCATATTTTCATTGCTCAATGTTTCATAATGTTTTTAGAACATATAAATGATGAGCATCTTATGAAGAGGGTCTTTGTGGAACCAAATGTTTTGAGTACAAATTCTGCCAGCAGGGACAAACTGCATGCATCTGTGTGTAGCCTATATATAAAAAAAAAATTTTCAAAATATATATATATATATATTATTAACAGATTTGTAATGTTTTATACAGGCTAACGCGACAAGAGAATGGGTTTCCATGTTCTGCATTAATGTCATGGAAAAGAATACACACACATACAAACACGCACAAAAGCAAGCAAACAAACAAATAATTAAATGGAATTATATATATATATATATATATATATATAACTGAAAAAAATTATAAACGCAACACAATCCGAAAACCAGTCAGTATCTGGTGTGACCACCATTTGCCTCACGCAGTGCAGCACATCTCCTTCACATAGAGTTGATCAGGTTGTTGATTGTGGCCTGTGGTATGTTGGTCCACTCCTCTTCAATGGCTGTGTGAAGCTGCTGGATATTGGCAGGAACTGGAACACGCTGTCCTATACGCCGATCCAGAGCATCCCAAACATGCTCAATGTGTGACATGTCCGGTGAGTATGCTGGCCATGCAAGAACTGGGATGTTTTCAGCTTCCAGGAATTGTGTACAGATCCTTGCAACATGGGGCCGTGCATTATCATGCTGCAACATGAGGTGATGGTCGTGGATGAATGGCACAACAATGAGCCTCAGGATCTTGTCACGGTATCTCTGTGCATTTTAAAATGCCATCAATAAAATGCACCTGTGTTCGTTGTCCATAACATACGCCTGCCCATACCATAACCCCACCGCCATCATTGGCCACTCGATCCACAACGTTGACATCAGCAAACCGCTCACCCACACGACGCCATACACGCTGTCTGCCATCTGCGCTGTACAGTGAAAACCGGGATTCATCCATGAAGAGAACACCTCTCCAAAGTGCCAGACACCATCGATTGTGAGCATTTGCCCACTCAAGTCATTTACGACGACGAACTGCAGTCAGGTCGAGACCCCGATGAGGACGACGAGCATGCAGATGAGCTTCCCTGAGACGGTTTCTGACAGTTTGTGCAGAAATTCTTTGGTTATGCAAACTGATTGATGCAGCAGCTGTTCGGGTGGCTGGTCTCAGACGATCTTGGAGGTGAAGATGCTGGATGTGGTGGTCCTGGGCTGGTGTGGTTACACGTGGTCTGCGGTTGTGAGGCCGGTTGGATGTACTGCCAAATTCTCTAAAACGCCTTTGGAGATGGCTTATCGTAGAGAAATGAATATTAAATTTTTAGGAGCAACAGCTCTGGTGGACATTCCTGCAGTCAGCATGCCAATTGCACGCTCCCTCAAAACTTGCGACATCTGTGGCATTGTGCTGTGTGATAAAACTGCACATTTTAGAGTGGCCTTTTATTGTGGCCAGCCTAAGGCACACCTGTGCAATAATCATGCTGTCTAATCAGCATCTTGATATGCCACACCTGTGAGGTGGATTATCTCGGCAAAGGAGAAGTGCTCATTAACACAGATTTAGACAGATTTGTGAACAATATTTGAGAGAAATAGGCCTTTTGTGTTATAGAAAAAGTCTTAGATCTTTGAGTTCAGCTAATGAAAAATGGGGGAAAAAACAAAAGTGTTGCGTTTATAATTTTGTTCAGTGTATGTATACAGTGTATATATATATATATATATATATATATATATATATATAGATGTTTGTTCACCTGTGCAGAAGACGTGTGAGAAGCTTGAGATAAATAACTTTAGATGTGCCCTAAAAATGACCTTGAAATCTCATTTACTTGCAAAAACAAGAAACAAAGACTGGAAATGTTGGACTTTAGTTAATCTTACAAACAGCGCCAAACACGTGCGGTAGCAAAACCATAGACATAATAAATACCATAATAATAAATAGTATGCTAATTATATCTATGAGCAAAACTTGCAGTTGTTTGAGCAGTTATTCTCTAGCTCCATCTGCTGACCAGCCCTGTCTCGGTAAGTATGGAGGCTACTGTAATCTATCAGTTTTAGCACAGGGTCTGCCACATCGAAATGACCTCTGTAATGGATTATTCTAAATGTTTATGAAGTATTTTTTTCTATATCAGTTTCAGCAGGTTTTTTGTGGTCTGGAATGAAGAGTTGTGTTGCACATTCAGGTCAGAGCAGTGCTGTGTGTGAATGAAATTGGCTGTGTTCAAAACCCTCCTAGCTCTTTTATATCATTCTCTCTCTCTTGTTCCTTTTCTCTCTCCTTCTCGTCCTCCTTTCCTCCTCCGACCTCGATTCTGTCTCTTTTTTCGCTCTAGCCCTCCGGCTCTTGTTCCTCTGGAGAAGCTAGAGGGAAATCTAGGTTATGAACAGAAACTTCTCTTAGGTTATTGTAGACAGTCACAGTTCATTTCTATCTGACTAACATTTATCTGTAGAATATATTTAACAAGATGCCTAGATAAAGGAAACAAGATATTCCATGATGATCAGACGATCATACTTCACCAGTAGAGGGCAGATGTTGACAGCGGTTTATTGGTAAAAGTAAAATGACCAAAGATGTCTTGATAAACACAATAAACATAAGCATGCACATATATTAGATATGGAAATCATATTAATTAGGTTTTAATCAAAATTAAGTGAACATAGTTGAACTTTAAATAAGTGTACTTTTTAATATAGGTTTGAGCAGAAACTTTTGTTTTGTTTTTTGTTATATCCCATAAAAGCTGCACATCTAACATGAGAAGCTTGTAGTTTATTAATAAATGTGCCAATATTTACACTAGAGGTTTCTTCATTTTAATGTAGGCTATATATATTTTTCCCTGTGTCCTCGACATGACTTTACATCCTGATGGTCTTTTGAAATATCCCTTTAACTAGCAAAAGCTATATGACATCTTCTTCCAGGAAGTGACATCATTTTGGAGGGAAACCAACAGTGCAAACATTAGTGAGTATTATCAATTGATTTGATGACTTCTGTAATGTTTTGTGGTGTTAGTTATTTTGTTTCGCTCTAATACAGCCCATGCTGTTTGATTAAATTATAGACGGTTGATAATTGATGTATTTTTTTCTTGCTCTGTGTGTGTGTGTGTGTGTGTGTGTGTGTGTGTGTGTGTGTGTATGTTAATTAATTAAGCTCAACCAGAGTGTACAACAGTTTTGCTAATTTGCAGTATAGCATTTACAATGGATTCATATTTAGCATAACATGCTTAAATATGTACTTTAAGTGTTTATTTTAATTCTTCCATCCAAAATTGTGTTCTTGAGCTGCAAAGCTTACATGTCATAATGAGATTTGAAATATTAGCATGTAACTTTGTATTGACAAGGTTAAGGGATTCTATCCTTTATTTTCATGTTAGGCCTACATATGTTTGAATTTTGTGACTACACTTTTGATATGGTGTGTATATTAACATGTATCCTGGTGCAGTACCTTTTTCATAAACTTCCATTTTAAGTGGCACACTGTAAACGTGAATCTTGCTTGATTGCTTACATACTGAGAAGCAAGTCTAAATGATTTCCTGCCGCTAATAGAGCTTAACTGGTATCGAGGGGGGCATATTTTTTTAACCTTAATTATTAAGCCAGGTAGCAACTAATAAATAAATGAATGCAAGCACAATTCACCACGGGTACCGTGTCACTGATGTCCCATATGAACTGGAATGTTGGCATGCTAAACACTTTTCCAAAACAGTGAGCGGTTGGTAATACAGCTGTCCTGTCCCATCATTCTTAACGCAGGGGGTCTGTAAATGCACTCAGCTTTAGCTATTCTAGATTGATCGTAAACATTCTAGCTCGGGGAGGCTGAGGATACCGAGACTATGCCGCTGTTTGGATCTATTTCTGTGTGGTTTAATGTATCGTGGCTGCTTTAATGTTAGTCTGTCTGTTTTTTTATGCATTCATATGTACAAGCGAGGTATAATTTTAGAATTGGATAATGCAGTTTTTTATACTGTCTGCTTATGTAAGTGCAATAATTTAAGTATTTAACATATGAAGTTGTACATATATTTTTATCTTGTCATGTCAGGCCTATTTAAGAGTTTTAAAAAGTACCATTGTTTGATCATGTAAATGGTAACCAGTGATAATGCCAAAGCATTATTTTATTTACCAAATAATTACGAGTTTTTTTGTATTTATTTGTACTTTATTGATTTTCTTATTTGAAAATAAGAAATAATATAAATATCATGTACTTGACATAAATTAAATTATTTAATCATAATTTTTTCAAAATAGTTTGGGGATATTTTATAAGATGTAATATTTTGTGCGTGACTGTATAGAGAGAGAGAGAGAGAGAGATAGATAGATAGATAGATAGATAGATAGATAGATAGATAGATAGATAGATAGATAGATAGATAGATAGATAGATAGATAGATAGATAGATAGATAGATATCCTATGATAGCCTATGTGTTTGTGTATACAACATTGACATATTCTACATAAAACAGGATAAATCAATTGTACTTCAAAGAATACATTTACATTCACATATATTCATTTAGCAGACGCTTTTATCCAAAGCGACTTACAATAGAGGAATACAATAAGCGATACAAAGAGGCAAACAGGCACAGGAAGTGCTTGTAATATACATTTCTAGGCAGTGTTCAGAGCAAATTCTAGCCAGACAGTGAGAGGTTAAGGGAAAGAGAGCAAAGGTAAGGAAAGAGAGTGAAGGTTTTTTTTTTTTAAGACGAAGTCAAGTGATGACGGAAGAGATGAGTTTTCAGGTGCCGCTTGAAAATTGTCAGGGATTCAGCGTTCCGGATGGCGGTGGGAATACAGTGGCATTACCATACAATCATGTATAAACAACATGGTGGAATTATGGTACCTTTTTTAGCCAATTTGTATTGGAAATACTTGTGTACATGCCTAATATAATACTTCTGGTCATGCCCCTGGTATAGCACTATAGTACTTTTTCTTATAAATGGATGTTATTGACCCATCAGACTGTGTTATAAATGTGATGTCACTACAGTCTAAAATCAATAACTTATTAGCGCTTCGCTACTGACAAACTGATTCATTAGGGTTCAAATTATAAATGAACCATGTATGTGAATGTCCGTATCAATGTCAGTTGATATCTCACTGTTATTTGAATACATTTTCTGCCAATATCTATGGTTCATTTCTTCAGATTTCTTCAGAACTGGATAGGAAAATCTAGTTCATTTGCTAATATATGAACATCTTTGACGTGTTAGAGTGAATAAATGGATGGCAATATTAAAATAGTACTGATGTCCAAAGCATGAAAACCGCATGGCAGTGACAGAATTGTGTGTACATTACAGCGATGCCTTCTGGATATTTTTGCTGACTTTTGTTAACTGTGGTCAGATTTTCAGAATCAGAATGAGCTTTATTGCCAGGCATGTTTACACATACGAGGAATTTGTTTTCGTGACAGAAGCTACCGCAGTGCAACAGAATGATAGTGACAGAACAAAAAACACAGATAATAAAAAGAACAAGTAAATAAGGAATAACAATATACAAATTGACAATTGTATGTACAGGTATATAACAATGGACAGTTTTTTTATGTACAGGTATATTATGTGCAATTGAAGTGTAGACTAATTATGTGTGTTAGATAAATAAGTGTATAAGAGTATAAATAGTGTGTGTACCATTATTATCGTCAAGTGTTCATGAGATGGATTGCTTGGGGAAGAAACTGTTTCTGTGTCTGGTCGTTCTGGTGCTCAGAGCTCTGTAGCGTCGACCAGACGGTAACAGTTCAAAGAGGGAGTGTGCTGGATGTGAGGGGTCCAGAGTGATTTTGCTCAGCCCTTTTGCTCACTCTGGATAAGTACAGTTCTTGGAGAGTGGGGAGGGTTGTACCAATGATTCGCTCAGCAGTCCGGACTACCCTCCGTAGTCTTCTGAGGTCAGATTTGGTAGCTGAGCTGAACCAAACAGTTATTGATGTACAGCCTCTACTGGGCCTTTTTTTACAATGGAGTCTATGTGATTGTCCCACTTCAGATCCTGGGAGATGGTGGTGCCCAGGAACCTGAATGACTCCACTGCAGTCACAGTGCTGTTCATGATGGTGAGTGGGGGGAGAGCAGGGGGTTTCTCCTGAAGTCCACTGATCATCTTCACGGTTTTGATCGTGTTAAGCTCCAGGTTGTTAAGACTGCACCAGACAGCCAGCTCCTTAACCTCCTGTCTGTAAGCAGACTCGTCACCTCCTGGATGAAGCCGGTCAGTGTTGTGTCGTCTGCAAACTTCATGAGCTTGACAGAGGGGTCTTTAGATGTGCAGTCATTCGTGTAGAGAGAGAAGAGCAGTGGGGAGAGAACACAGCCCTGAGGAGCTCCAGTGCTGATCGTACGGGTGCTGGATGAGAATTGTCCCAGCCTCACTAGCCGCTGCCTGTCTGTCAGGCAGCTGTTGATCCACTGACAGATGAAGGTGGGCACGGAGAGCTGAGTTAGTTTGGGCAGGAGGAGGTTTAGAATGATGGTGTTAAAGACAAGTCCACAAACAGGTTCCTCACATAAGTCCCTGGTCTGTCTAGATGTTGCAGAACATAATGCAGTCCCATGTTGACTGCATCGTCCACTGAATTGCAGGTGTGGGGGAGAGGGGGGTTGCTGGAGGTGTTAATGGTTGTGTGGAGAGATGTCCATGCGGGTGTGGGATGTTTTTTTAAATCTGTAGTTCCACACTGATGCTGTCACTGGAATAGAATTGGATCCTTAGCTTATCGGAATAATTCCTCTTTGCCACTCTGATCTCCTTTTCCAGTGTGTATTTGGCCTGTTTACACAAGATTTTATCCCCTTCCTGTGAACATCTTCTTTGGCCTGACAGAGCTGTTTTGCAGTGAACCATGGTTTGTCGTTGTTGTAGGTTAAATGAGTCCTGGTATGAATGCACATGTCCTCACAGAAACTGATATACGAAGTGACAGTCTCTGAGCTCGTCCAGATCGGTGACAGCAGCTTCAAAAACAGTCCAATCAGTGAGGTCAAAACAGGCTTGTAAAACCCGCTCTGTTTCATTAGTCCATCTTTTAACAGTTCTTAATATTTTTGTTAATATTAATATTTTGTATGTTTTTTACATGGATCAGCATAATGTCTGTGTTTAATTGAAACACAGTATTCGTGGTAATGTTAATAACCTTGGCACATACTGTTTGATATTTAAAAAAGTGTAATAGAGCACACATATAATTAAACATGATGAATTTAACGTATGTTATGGATAACATTATGTGATTTATTACAATTATTTTGTGCTGCGCTGTATTTTTCTAGTAGTCTCTGTAAGTTTTCTGAGGTAATACTAGACATGACACTATTTTTAAATGAAATATTTGTCCCCCTCACCTTTCACAACATGTTTCCAATCTGCTGTCCAAGTGGTTATAAAGTAAATATATTCAGGGGCTATTACAGGCAAATCGATAAATCATTCAGATTATGCAGAGGTCTCTGTGGAGAAACACGACAGACTCTCAGTGTGTCATACAAACACAGACCATGTGATCTCACTCGCAGGTGAATCTCACGTCTGTCAAGAGCATGTTTTATCAAAAGAAGGAAGAAATTGTACTTTGCAGAAAATTAATCCTGTTTTTAGGACAGTTATATTTTTTTGCATTCTAAAATTCTCAATGCCTTAATGCAATACATAAATAAATAAAATTAATAATAATTATTATTACTGTATAAGATTGATTGGTTGATTTACTTATTTAATTTGTATATATATATATATATATATATATGTATATTAATTATTTGGAATTATGTGGCGCTATATATAGGCCTATATATGCACCGGCCACTTTATTAGGTACACCTGTTCAATTGATTGGTAACACAAATTGCTAATCAGCCAATCACATGGCAGCAACTCAATGCATTTAGGCATCTAGATGTGGTGAAGACGACTTGCTGAAGTTCAAACCGAGCATCAGAATGGGGAAGAAAGGGGATTTAAGTGACTGAACGTGGAATGGTTGTTGGTGCCAGACGGCTGGTCTGAGTATTTCAAAAACTGCTGATTTTCACGCACAACCATCTCTAGGGTTTACAGAGAATGGTCAGCAGAAGACCACACCGGGTGCCGTTCCTGTCAGCTAAGAACAGGAACAGGAGGCTACAATTCACACAGGCTCCCCAAAATTGGACAATAGAAGATTGGAAAAACGTTGCCTGGTCTGATGAGTCTCGATTTCTGCTGCGACATTCAGATGGTAGGGTCAGAATTTGGGGTAAAGAACATGAAAGCATGGTTCCATCATGCCTTGTCTCAATGGTTCAGGCTGGGGGTGGTGGTGGTGTAATGGTGTGGTGGATATTTTCTTGGCACACTTAGTACCAATTGAGCATTGTTTAAATGCCACAGCCTACCTGAGTATTGTTACCGACCATGTCCATCCCTTTATGACTACAGTGTACCCATCTTCTGATGCTACTTCAAGCAGGATAATGCACCATGTCACAAAGCTCAAATCATCTCAGACTGGTTTCTTGAACTGTTCACTTTACTCAAATGGCCTCCACAGTCACCAGATCTCAATCCAATAGAGCAGCAATTTGTGTTACCAAGCAATTGAACAGGTGTACCTAATAAAGTGGCCGGTGAATGTGTGTATATATATATATAACATTAAAATGAAAGTGTAAAATACAAATTATTAATAAAGACTATACTATTATGTCAATGATGCTAGAATAACAATACAAAGACACATAATTGCAAATATTGTTTAGTACTAACATGGTAATTTCTAAACAACCCTGGGGTCATAAGTGAGTATACTTAATATTTTGGTGTATTTAAATGGAATAGCATGAATAGCAAGGTATTATTATTATTTTTTTTAATGCATTGAATTGCATTGCATTGTATTATTATCACTGTACCATGGTACTATATTTTTTCTGTGAAAATTATTGAAACTAAAATCTGGCTTGTGAACTGATAATATTTAATCCAAGGCAGTGTGGCAGTAACAAACCTCCGTCCTCTTGTGGGCGAAAGAGTTCCCTTCACATGGCTGTGCAATTAAACTGGATGTGAAGATGATCTTCAGGAAAATGAAAACGACAACATATATAGCATTACAAGTCCATCAAAAATACAAATTATTTGTTGCATTTTCCTGCTTCCAAAATTTATTTTGATCAGCACACTGTGACAGGCCGCAGATTTGATGCAAGAGAATTTCTAGCATTCTTGAGCGTCAGCAATGGTTGCGAAATCTGTTTGTGAAAATAAAAAAAGGCATGCATGATAATCTGTCAAATCTCATCAGACGTATTCAACAAAGCACAATCAGTGACTTTAGTCTGCATGCGGTCGGGGGTCGCAACACGCTCGCGATTCAGACCTGATTGCACCTATTGATATGAGAAAGACAAGCAGGAAAGGAATAGACAAAAAACGGGTTCAAGATTCAAAACGAGAGGGTGGGGGGGGGTGTGAGAAGGAAAAATGGAGAGGGAGGGTTTATTTTAGAGCATGTGCGTCTTGAGCAGGTGCTGGCTGCGTGCTGAGAGTGTCTGAGGACAGTTTGAGCATCTGATCTGAGTCATACACAGAAATGACTCACAAAACACACCAGTCCTCATCAACATACATAGAGAGAAAGAGAGGGGAGGGATGTCTTGGTGTCTTTTAACACCTTTCGCAGTACCTGGTGACTCTTACGTAAGCTTTGTATTTCTGGTTTGTTCATTCAGACTCACTGGATGGCTAAATTAGGTGGTCCGTGTGGTAAAATGGCATCTACTTCTTGAGAGCTCTGAAAATGAAGTTCTGGTTTAAGAATACAACTGCAATTACAAACCCCTAGCCTTACATAATTACAGTATCAGATGGCACTGTCTGCTTTGACTATAATATTACAGCAGTATTAAAAGCATGAAATCGAGTTATATTTTTCCTGTCACAGCTGAGGATGGCCGCTAGTGAAGGGCTTGGTTCTGCATGTGTTCGTTTTTGTGGTGCCATCAGGCAATCGTGATGTCAGCTGCATATCAGATTTCATACTTTCATAACTGCTGTAGAAATCAAAGGAAATGCTAACGGATAGCTTTTCTCCAGGTATAGTAGATGTCCTGAGCTCAAACAAACAGATTGCAATGCCATGTGGTTCTACTAGTGGCACAAAAATGCCACTAGTAGAAAATTGTCCTAATTTGAGGGATTTTGTGTTCTAAACCAACATGCAAAATCATTGTCAGAGAAAAATCTTAGATCTTATCTGAACCTCAGATATAGCCATGACAACAGTCCTCATATAGCTAATATTGCATTGTAGTAGATGTTTCACAAGTGCCTGATTGTTTTTGGAGGGCTCCTATGGCAGTCCGTTTCACAAGAAAATACTATTTCAGTGTTTCTACTTTAAAAGTTCATGTTTAATTCAATGCTGTTTCTTTGTAAATAATTGTGAAATACTAGCAATTTAGTGAGAACTGTTTCTACGCCATTTTTTAGCGTACTTCTTCAAAAGAAGAAAAACTTTTGATCCATTGATACCTTTGAAAAGGTTTTAAATGAATACTAATTTAGTTTTAAAACTTTTAGCAAAAATACATCTTAAATATCCTATTTAGATTCTATTTAAAAATTTTGTAACTCAAGTATAGTTTTCATCATGAAAATAACCTATAGAGGCTGGCATGCCATTAAAAAAAATACAAAAATGCATATATCAGTATGTATTTAAAGGGGTCATCGGATGCCCATTTTACACAAATTGATATGATTCTTTAGGGTCTTAATTGAAAAGTCTATAACATACGTTGGTTAAAATTTCCCAATGGTAGTGTAAAAAACACCTTTTTTACCCTGTCAAAATCAGCTCTGTTGTCAGCACGCTGATCTAGTCCATGTTGCTTTAAATGCTAATGAGCTCTTCTGACCCCGCCCCTCTCCTCCGTAGAGTGAAGAGCAGACCATAGATATGTGTAGATTCCCTATTCGACCGCTCCAGATACGTTGACGCGTCAGCCATCTCGCATTCACCTTAATAATCAATGAATATTCAAAGATATACAAAAATGGCAGATGGCTTGCGTATCACGGCCCATAGAAACAGTCGATAATGAGGCATCTAGGTATACATATCTATGGAGCATACTAAACTTCAGCCGCGAAACTGTCTAAGTAGCACATTATTAGGAAAGGCTATTTGCAAAGATTCATAAAAACCCTTATACTCACCTTCTTCTGTAGATAAAGCTGGATTACGAATGATTTGGAGGAACATATACGCATTTATGTAGATTGGCACATTCCCTTCAGAATGAAAGTGACGTTAATCCTCTGCGTCTTCAGCGGCTCAGATGTTGGGAGTAACTGACGACTGCTATATTCATTACTACATCCAACAACAAAACACCTCCAACAACAAAACACCTCAATCGCTTAATCAGACATCTTGTCTTCCCTGCACCGGAGTCGACACAATACACAGCTCAGCTCACTCAGGGCGGGTCTAAGGTAAGACGGTCTTGTCAATCAACTATTGTGGGAGGGGCCTGTACAGAACTACGTCATTCTGACAGGAATCTCAGAACAGCCTGATTTAAGAAAGGGGATTTTAAAATAGGGATTAAAAAAACACTGGGTGGATTTTTATCATTAGAGGATGGATGTGTACACACACTTCTAACACACATTTATGTTCAAACTACTTGTAAAGTGAATTATGCATCCTATGACCCCTTTAAAAATGGCAAAATACATATACTGTATCATGGTACAGTACTTGTATATACCATACTACAGAATGATACAGCATATAAATAAAGAATACCACTTCTTGGAAGTACCTTGAAGTACTGTATTAATAATAATAATACATTATTATTACTATTATTATTATTTTAACTTTATACATTTATTTATGTACAATTATTGCATCGCATTATTCGACCATGACCAAAAATTATGGTAATTCCTTTTTTTGGTTAGTGAAACCACAGTTAATCTAGCTTGTGAGTTTTTATTTTTAAACTAGCTTGTAAGTTGATACATTCAATTCATCTGTGTCATATGCAAAAAAAAAAGTAGAGTTGGTGCCTAAGAGAAAGATAAAGAAGGAATAAAAGTAATGCAGGTACTTTGGTGACAGCACGACAGGCATGCCATACCAAAGCTACTGACAAAGCACGGTAAAAATATTGTGGTGAATATATATAGTTCAAGGGTACTTTGTGGGTCAGGTTGTCTGTTAATAGAACAGAGACAGAAATACAAAGTGACTTCAGCAGGTCTATGTCATTCTAATATCATTGCTAGGTGGTAACCCATTATAGAGTCCATTCATCATGTTTCCATAACTTTATCCTGACAGGAATTAAGACCATGACCAAACAATGTGGTAGTACCATGTAAGCATGGGCTAAACTCAATGTGTGAACATAACATTTCAAAACATAAGGCTGTCCTTCACATAATTTAATATGAAATACTACAAATTAAGCATGTTTTTGGCTGGTTAGCATAAGCAGAGACAATTAACGATACAGCTGTGTACTAAAATGCAGGGTTGGCTTGTTTACGAGGACCAAACGGAGCGCGAGGACACTAATTGTCTCATCTAAGCTGGTTTCTAATGATACCCAAGCTGTCAAACCACTACTGCTGTGTGTGCTAAAGCTAGTCGCGCTGACATGTTGCGCTGTCAATGAAAGGACTGACTACTGTGCAGGGCTAATGTCATAGCCTATAGCACAGTGTTGATTAGCCCATTACTCATGGTCTGTTAATGAGACGACTGCGTGAAAGAAGAAATTATTCTATATGCAGTTCAATCTTTGCACTAATGACCAAGTGAGATTAGATACGCAGTCAGGTTATTATTGGAAAATAGATTTGAATGTCGGCTCATTGCATTTATTATTAAGCACATTTATTGTAATGTGTTTTTCGATGCTAATAGCTTTACCATTTGGTGTCGTGGGAGTTGTACTATACACAGGGGCGGACTTAGTGATTTGGGGGCCCTAAGCAAATTTCAGGTACGGGGCCCCAACACAATAACTATATGCTCTTTTACGCTTAACCCTCATTTTGCTCGCTAGCTCTCTCTCATTATAGCTATAACTATTGTTTATTAGAACTATTACCCCTTCACAACCTAGATAATAAATAATTAGTCAACCTGATGCTGTTCTAAAGCCATATTAAGCTACCTTATGTTTTTTTCGGATCACAAAAGAAGACATTACATTAAAAAAAGCTTGCACTTGTCCATTTAATGAATTGTAAACTTCTTCAATCTTTTTACAAAAACGGATTCAAATGTCATAAAAATTATCCCATGCAACGCGTTCCGTTTTCCAAGTGTTCTCAAGGGGTTTGCCGAGAAACAAATCGAAAATTTAATCTATTAAGCAAAAATCTCCAGTCATTGCATTCGTGCATTTATAAGTGATTTTAGTTTGTAGTTCATTTGCATTTAGTTCGCACTGGCGCGCCTAGGAAAAGCGCACAAGAGTCATTTTGAAACATCAAGAAAAATAAAATTATGACTTGAAACACAATAATTTCTTTACTGAGGTGAATCTCGCCGTTTTGAGTGGTGAGTGATCATTTGACGCTCTCCATAACACAAATAGGCCTACATACTGGTGCATTTGCCAAATATGTTTCACGAAAATCAGACGGGGCCTCCTGATTCCCCGGGGCCCTAAGCGACCGCTTACCTCACCTATCCGCCCCTGACTATACATCTAGGACAATTGAGCCTTAATAGAGTTCTCAGTTATGTTACATTTAAATATGTAAATATACAAATGAGATTTGAGTTAAAGGGCAGATTTTCATATAGAAATTTCAGTACGGTTATTGATTATTTTGCTTTGGAAGATGATGGTGAGACTTTGAAAATCTGAATACAGATTTGATGTGATGTTGAAATCTCTTTCGAAACAGTAGACAGACAAAAATCTTGATTTGTTCTCCTTATAATTTCATTTTCGAGATTGACGATTGCAATTTTTAGAGCTATTATTGAGAGATCAATAAATCTCCTTTGTTATTTTCTTCTTACAGAAAGCCATTTACGTCTCTGAATGAGTTAAATGTGAATTGTCTGAAGTTGTGAATGCCTTGCTTTTACAGATACATTAGGAGATGCTACATTGGCCAGTCAGTGAAGCTTTTAATGAGCATTAACGTGAGTGTGTTGAGCTGCACGGGGCATTGTGAGTCGGTAAGTGCATCCAGCTGGTGGTGTTAGCGGTGATATGTGACGGTTTCTTTCCTCGGTACACTCCTCCGTATGTGAGTCACGAAAAACCAGAGAAAGCAGGAAGAGACGAGAACAACATCCAAAATGACAGTCGTTTTATTTTTGTCCCCAAATATTCAGGGATCTTATGTGGGAGCTAAAAACAAGCAAAGACATTTAAGAGGCGGGAATATATTTATCTCACACTGATTTCTGATAATCCTTGAGCAATTAAGGTATAGCATCACATGGAGTTATCTAGGGTAGGATTCACGTTAGCAAGTTGTATAAGTCAGTGTGAACTGTGTCTCAACTGGTTTTGCGTCACAACCTAGATTTTTACATTATTTATTTTTTTACATATGGTGACCCAACAAAGTACCAAAGTTAATAGGACATCCTTAGAAATTAAACATTGACATGTATTGATATATGCTTAATGACGTAACTAAGGCTGAATTAGAAAATTGTCACTTGGTTTGTAAATGACTCCCAAATTGCATTTTATTACTGTATTTAAATGTAGCGTTTTTGTGTGTGTGACCTTATCAGTTCAGCAGGTTTCACATATAATGCAGTGCCAACTTGTTCTTAACTGTTTTTGCATCACGGTGCAGATGTTTGCATTACATTTCACAAATGGCAACCAAACAAATTACCAAAATTATCATGCAAAAGTAAACAAAAGTGTCTTTAACATCAGACATCGAAATGTATTAATATTACCATGAATTATGCTAAATGTTTATCATCTCCAGTATTGATTTTAGAAACATTATTTATTTTAAATGCTAACTTTGCAGCACACCACTCAAGAACAAACTGGTTCTGTTGTCGGACTCGTTTATGTCTTAATAATTCATTTCAGAAGAGAAGTCAGTGCCCTCTTGTTTTGCGTAATATAGGTCTAACAGTATGCACAGTTATTAACATGGCCAAAGCTGAATAATAAAAAAATATATAATATATTAACCTATTTAATGTAGGCCTGTCTTATGTTTGTCCATTTTTTTTTTATTTTTTTATTACTTTGCATAGTTTTGTTCATTGTTTTTATCAATCATGAGTGGATGAGCAGTCTTTCCGTCTTGGCATCTGTATAATTTCACGAGCTTCTGTCTAGAAAATGTTTCAGGGTTTGATGGAACACGCAGCCAACAACATCAAAAATATGGGAAGTATATTTTACTATCCTACTGATGCAGTAGCCTTTAGGCAGTTTTTGAGTTTGGGTTGTTACGAACCCCTGCTTTACGCATCATCTCTGCAGTAACCGAGTTGTTTAATGGTTAACCTTATGAAAATGTATTGCAGATTAATACTCTAATAATACTAATCACTGTTTTATCTGCAAAGCAGTATAAATGAAACAGTCGATGTGCGAATCAGAATGAGCTTTATTGGATTTGTTATAGGGACAGAAGGCTCATCCAAGGCTCATCCTAAGTTTCCCCTCAGCATGACTCCTGCTTAAAATAGCTTGGCTTGCGCTTTAAGAACAGGCCTGTGTATCAATCAACAGAAGCGCGCACATGCACAATCCAACACCCAGTCTGCAAAAATAGATCATCACACTGAGTTCTGGCACATTGAACAAAAACATGCCATGGCAGTGGAGAAGAGCATGCATTTGTAGCCGTTTCATCAGGATCTATAGGCATCCTTGAGCGGTTTTAGGGTTTGGTGAGATCATGGGTGCATCTAAAACAAGAGACGCAGTCAGGTGTGATGTCAGGGGTGATTTTTGCACGGTTGGACAGAAGTGTTTTTGGTTGGTCATAACGTGGCCACCTGTTATTCCATTAGCATGTTTGGGGTCACAGTGGACACCATGTGCACACAGAGGAATGTCCCACCGCCCACCTCAGAAGACACTTCCTCTTTACATTCATATAAAAGACCCTGGTGACCACCAGCAGCGTCCAAACGGATTACGAACCTTGAGATTTGAACCTCGCCAACCAGGAAACACAACAAGAACCATGAGTACTGCTGCTGTCCAACAAAACCGGCCTTTCAGCAGAGCCGTCCGAAAGATCAAGGTGGCTTCGACGGTGAACAGCCTCGCCAAGAGCTGGCAAAGCTGGGCGAACAAAAACACAGACAAGCAAGACACGATCCCGAGCGGATGGATGCCTGATACCATCATCGAAGATGAGAAAGAAAAGCAGAAGGAGAAGAGTGAGATGAAACTCTTGGTTACACCTCGTGTGGTTTCGGTGAACAGTGAAGAAGGTGCAGATGACCAGATCCAGACCGTAATGGTGACTAAAGCCATCACACCAAAGTGTAACGAATACGGGAAAGACCTAGTGAGCATCATCAAGGAGAAGATCAACACCAATCAGCTCAAATCAGAGGACACCAAAAACTTTCTTGGTAACGAATCTCCCACCAGGAGACGCTACTGTGGTTGGAAAGCAGGAACTTTGGCGAAAGCGCTCGGACGAAAAGAGGAAAAGACAATGGGATCCCGAAGTAGCAGTTTAGATGCCGAGGACAGTGGTCTTGGGGAGGAAGCGTCTCTGAGCGACAACAGCGAAATGAATGAGAGTGAACCGAAGAAACATGTCAACAGACAAAAGGTATGTTTGTACTGAGTGCTAATTGGCAAAAGCTATTTTCACTAACTCCGCCCACAATTAAAACTGCCGCTTAGAAATTATAGCTTTAGTTTAAATAGCGTATTACTTCTGTTCACACTTTGTGTGAATAGCCTGTATGGCTATTAGCACTTCGTGTGAGCAACTGTTTTTGTTTGTTATTTTTATACTGACTATAATTCACAACAGTTCAAAATTGCATTGCTGAGAGAATAAAAATAATCACGCAGATAAGTCGCATTGTTTAAGTCAAATTTTATTATTAAATTCAGAAATATTGTAACATACTGGTAAAAAAAAAAAAAGGTTATAAACATAAATGCTATAAACATGTATTTTAATGCTCAACAAAAATAATTTAAATGTAACTTTATTCGTAACAGAACAAAACAAAAATATAAGTTTAAAACAAACACAAATTATAGTTCCAGTCAATGCTTTATGCAAATAAACTTGGCGTTAAAATGCTAATATTAATTATAGCGCATTTTAGATGATTTTTTTAAAAAAACATATATTCTATAATATTAAGGTAATATTCCAAAAATACTGTACCTTTTTTACAGTAGTGTAAATAAATTGGCACTGCCATATGTTTTCCTATTTTGAATGTAATTTGGTTGTCGCTCCTTTTATAAGAGAATCTTATTCTGTTCACACTGAATACAGTTGTTATGGGAGTGAAAACTGAATTCACTCTTGAAAAGCTCAGGTAGTGGCAGCCACATTTACATTAAAGGCACGTGTCTTTTCTTCCATTTTGTGATGTACAACGGAAAATCTAAATAAATAAATAAATAAATAATGACAAGTGTAAAAAAAATAGGGCGTGGACTTGGTTCTAGTGATCGGTTTTTGTTTGGTTGGAGGCAAGATTCATTTAAATGCTGTTGTCTCTCTAACAATACTCACACAATCTATAGTAAATGTGTTTTAATAGGGAATCTTTTGATGTTTTTGAATGACTTTGTGAATGACTTGAATAGCTGAATATGAGTATTATGGTTGAAAACCAAATGGCAATCACAGCTAACTGCAAATTAACCTAATTCAAGAATGAAAATTAATTCAAGGCTTTAATCAAAAAATGAATTCTTGACCATACGGCAGTGTTATTGTAATATATAGATATTTTCCTACAAATAATAATTGCAAGCTGAGATTTATAGCTCAAGTCGCAGTCCAACTATACTTTCACGGCAGCATATAATGTTCATCATAGACTCAGACATGTTCTGCCGCAATGGAATATATGTAAATAAAAACAGTGATGGAGCATTTACATCTGACCTAAATGTAGCATGCTCACCCTCAACTTGATGAGTGGGATCCATCACAGCTGTGTCACCGTGGTATTTGATTCACCAGCCTGCGTTTCACAGAACGCATTTGCACGGGTTCAGATGGCGCCCGTGTGAAATAAGTGCCCATTGAAGACATCCTGAGAAATATTAATCAGTAATGCTCAGGCATGTCAGACGGACAGTAATGTGACTGTCTGGTGACAAGCCAGGGTGTCTACACCTTTAACAAGATCGGAAGAATATATTATTGTAAACAAATATTTTAAAGTCAACAAGAAATCAAAATTAGAAATAAACATTCTTAGTCTTATTGTGCATGCTAACCTAAAGAAAAAAAACTGTATTTTAAGGTGAATTATTATTGTTATTAGTAGTAGTTGTAGTAATACTACTACTAAAACGATTTAATAAACTAATTGTAAAAAAGTTTTAACTATTCATAAATTAAATTCGTAAATATTTTATATTAATTATTATTATTATTATTTTTAGAAGTTTGCACAACTGCTAATTAACTGTACATTGATAATAATAAGAAATGTTTCTTGTTGAATACTGTAAAAGTTATTTATACATTTAATTTATAATCATATTAATTATAAAACTGCATTATTCGTATTATTTATTTATTTGCACAATGGTTTTCAACATTGATAATAAAAATAAAGTATTATTTTGTATTATTTTCTGTCTATAAAATCTATTTATGAACTATATTTATAGATCATTTTTTTATATTAATTCTAAAATATTTATTTTTGTTAATACAAATTCTGTACATATACAACAAAATCCACAAACCAAGCAAATTAATCTTATTTCATCTTTCTTTTTTTGCATCTACACTGAAAAAAAATTATTCATTGAATTTACAAATTTTTTAAAGGTATCATTTACGTTTAGCAGACGCTTTTATCGAAAGTGACTTACTTACTCAGGTTATACATTTTTTCATCAGTATGTGTGTTCCCTGGGAATTGAACCCACAACCTTTTACGCTGCTAATGCAATGCTCTACCACTGAGCCACAGAAACACTCAAAAAAATGCTGGGTTAAATAAAACCCAGTGCTGGGTAAATATTGGACAGAACACATCAACCAACAGTTGGGCTAAATGCTAAAAAAAAAACCGCTGGGTCTAAAAAACAAACAATCGCTGGGTTCGTCCATACTTTACCCAGCGCTGGGTTGTATTTAACCCAGCATTTTTTAGAGTGTGTAAGTGATTGCAATCAATTTATTTTAGCTACATTTAAATAATCAAATTTAGTTGACTAACTTTCAACATTGTTTTATTTATTTAAATGTAGCAAAAATAAATAGTTTGCAACCTTAAAAAACCTTTGACCTTTTTTACCTTACTTTAAAAAAATGTAGTATATTTTTTTCAGTGTAATGCTTCAAAACATACACTATGTGATGTGACTATGTGGTCCTGAATAACATATGAATCTCGTCCTCTCAGATTAAAATAGCCACGATGAACGACTTGAGGAGCAAGTGGCAGCTGTTCGCTGAAGACCACATTAAAGGTCAGAAGCTCAACCCTTTCAGCGAAGAGTTTGACTTTGAACATGCCATGGCTATTCGACTCCAGAAGGGCGACGCGGGATACGGGCGGCCCAAAGAAGGATCCAAAACAGCCCAGCGTGCCGATCGGGCCCAGAAACACATCTACCGCGAGATGGAGGAGATGTGCTTCATCATACGAGACATGGGCCAGCGGGATAAAGAGGGTCATATCTACATCACCTTCGGCCGCCTGTTCGACCGCTACGTCAAAATCTCTGATAAAGTTGTGGGGATTTTGTTGCGCTGTCGCAAACACAAGATGGTGGACTTCGAGGGCGAAATGCTCTGGAAGGGCCAGGATGATGACATTATAATCACATTACTAGTTTAATTTTCCAGAAAGTTGCTAAGTTGCAGTGTAAAAGAAGTAACTAACTTATTTTTATTTAACTAATTTAAGCTTAATTTTTCAATTGTTTTCAAAATACTGTAGCTTTTCCACTAAAACCTACTTTTTACCAACAAGTAGCGGTGTAGCATGTCAAAATGGTGCATTGTTGTTGTTTTTTTACGCATTGCAAAAGCTGCGCAAATTCGAAAAAATTATTGTTTTGATGTTGTTTTTTTGTTTGTTGTTTTTTGCACCGGATAAGTAGTTATAAACTACCTACTTTCAACTTGAGTGTAGTTCAAAGACTTTAAATTAGATTCTAGATATCTAGTTTCAAATTAGCCCTCTATTTATAATTTTATTTAGCAGGATGAAATGTTAGAACCTTGAGAACGTTCCAGAAAACCGATGAACTCTCTGAGATGAACATGTGCATTCTGGTGCATGACGGGTGTTTTGAGAGTGGATGTAGTTTTAGTGTTGAGGAGATATATTTGAGATGGTGTAAGAGCGACTCCTCTCTCACAGTTTACACGAGGGAATATACGGATCTCGTGTTTGTCTCCTCAAGCATCAAACATCAGGCATCCTCTGAATGCTTAGCACACTAGTCTTGATGTCTAGACGTGTTTTGGAAATCATCTCATGTTTCATGCTTGTAATTCAATGACACATCAGTTTGGTCTTGTGAGAGTCATTATTTCTGAGCATTTTGTTCATTTGTATCTACTTTCAGACACTTGCTGTTGTTTTATTGTTCAGAGTTTGTGGCTCATTTTAATAACCTCTTTCAAAATGAAAGCATAATAGTCTTCTTACAGAAGAATTTGTTATAAATATTTAAAGATATACAGTCATATGTAGTTTAAAATAACTAATTTATTTATTTGATATGGATTGTTTTTCCTGTCAGTAAAAAAATTATTAAATAAAACTGTTGAGTCATAGAAAAATACAACATTGTCCTAATTCATTTTTTTTGTACTATTTGTAAATAAGATAGTTTGAAGGTAAAAAATTAGA
Source organism: Ptychobarbus kaznakovi (assembly GCA_027422405.1). Taxonomy (NCBI): domain Eukaryota; kingdom Metazoa; phylum Chordata; class Actinopteri; order Cypriniformes; family Cyprinidae; genus Ptychobarbus; species Ptychobarbus kaznakovi. Next base: position 2,761,360 of record CM049800.1, on the reverse strand, counting down.
AGCTGGCTTCAATATATATATGTATATATATATATTATGTATGCACATATATATATATTTTTTTTTTTTTGTGTGTGTGCGTGTTTACTTTGCCTTGGGGACAAAAAGTATTATTAGTAGTTATATTAATGTTACATTTAGTCATTTAGTGGAATCTTTTACCCAAAGCAACAGTAATATAAATATAACAATATTAACAATATAATATTAATATTATCGTATAATTGTAATATTTATAACAAAAAATGAACATATATATATATATATATATATACACACTGACTGGCCACTTTATTAGGTACACCTGTTCAATTGCTTGGTAACACAAATTGCTAATCAGCCAATCACATGGCAGCAACTCAATGCATTTAGGCATCTAGATGTGGTGAAGACGACTTGCTGAAGTTCAAACCGAGCATCAGAATGGGGAAGAAAAGAATGGGGAGCAGAAAGAGACTCAATGCTAACAATATATCAAGCCTTGATCAGATCTACAATTGATTATGGATGCATGATTTATGGGTCAGCATCAGAATCAATATTAAGAAGTCTAGATAGGATCCAATATAGAGCTCTTAGAATATGCTTAGGAGCAACTAAAACAACACCAGTCAATGCATTATTAGTAGAGGCGAATGAAATGCCATTGAGATTACGGAGAGTTAAATTGTCTTTGGTATTTTGGACATCTTTAAAGAGTTACACTGGAGAATGTATAGCTAAAGATGTTTTAAATAACTGTTGGGAATACTTAAGTAGTAACGGTAAAGGATATGGATGGAAGATAAACCAGTTAGCAGAGAAATATCAGATTGCAAATATTGAATGTAGTGTGTCACCTGTATGGGGAGAGGTGCCGATATGGATTATCCCTGAGGTCAAAATTGCCTTGGAGATATTAGATAAGAAACAGGAATGGGAGGAAATGGGTATGATTAAATACCATGTTAATAAGTACATAAAGGAAAGATTCTATGCAAGTATGCACATCTATACTGATGGATCTAAAGACCCAAGAACAGGGACTACAGGAATAGGAGTGTATATCCCAGAGTTTAAAATATCAATATCTAAACGATTAACATCTAAATTGTCAATATATACTGTGGAAATGGTCGCTATTATAATAGGATTAACGTGGGTAGAGGAGGTAAAGCCAGACAGAGTAGTGATATGCTCTGACTCTGCTTCTGTCTTAACATCACTATTTACTCATTGTACTTCTAGAGAAGATTTGATGTAAGAAATATTTTCATTATTATGGCGAATACAAAGGAAAGGAGTAGTAGTTGGATTCTGCTGGGTGCCAGCGCATGTAGGAGTAGCTGGTAATGAATCTGCTGACGAATTAGCAAAAAATGCTTTAAAAAGGGAAGAAATAGATTTTAATGTTCCATTAAGTAAAAGTGAAGTTAAATCTATTATTAAGGAAAATATTATTAAAGAGTGGCAGGAAAAATGGAATACAGATAATAAGGGGTGGCATTTATATAATATAAAAAAAATGGTAGATACTAAGAAAAGTATAAACGGTAGAAATAGGAAAGAAGAGGTCATAATGACTAGGATGAGACTTGGACACTCAGGACTGAACGCATCGCTCTTTATAATTGGAGTTCATGAGACTGGTTTATGTGAGAATTGTGGGGAGAAAGAAACAGTGGAGCATGTGATATATGATTGTAAAAGGTATGATGAGGAAAGAAAGGAATTTATATCATATTTAAATGAAAGAGGGAAGGTAAATAAGGATTTGGAATATTTGTTAGGTTATGATTTTAATAGAGATAGAGTAGGCTACAGAATACTAATAGAATACATATATACTACTGGATTAAGTGAAAGGATTTAATATAGAGTAAGGATGCTTTGGTCTATTCCAGATTTTAGGGTCCAGCCTGGAGGAGCTGAACACGCAGCGCCAGGTGGGGCTTTGGGAGATGGAATGGGATGGAGCATCAAATAATTCTATATATGGATGGATATGTGAGAAAGAGGCAAGAGAAAAAAAAAAAAAAAGGAAACACTGATCATAAGAAATCATGACTGCATAACAGCAAAGGTAGGTGGCGATATGCACAAAGAATGCAATGCGCCAAAAAACAAGAAGAAGAAGAAGAATGGGGGAAGAAAGAGGATTTAAGTGACTTTTAACGTGGAATGGTTGTTGGTGCCAGACGGCTGGTCTGAGTATTTAAAAAACTGCTGATCTACTGGGATTTTCACACACAACCATCTCTAGGGTTTACAGAGAATGGTCTGAAAAAAAGAAAATATCCAGTGAGCGGCAGTTGTGTGGATGAAAATGCCTTTTTGATGTCAGAGGAGAATGGGCAGACTGGTTAGAGATGATAGAAAGGCAACAGTAACTCAAATAACCACTCGTTACAACCAAGGTATGCAGAATACCATCTCTGAACACACAACACGTCGAACCCTGAAGCAGATGGGCTCCAGCAGCAGAAGACCACACCGGGTGCCGCTCCTGTCAGATAAGAACAGGACACGGAGGATACAATTCACACAGGCTCACCAAAATTGGACAATAGAAGATTGGAAAAACGTTGCCTGGTCTGATGAGTCTCAATTTCTGCTGCGACATTCAGATGGTAGGGTCAGAATTTGGCGTAAAGAACATGAAAGCATGGATCCATCCTGCCTTGTCTCAACGGTTCAGGCTGGTGGTGGTGGTGTAATGGTGTGGGGGATATTTTCTTGGCACACTTTGGGTCCCTTAGTACCAATTGAGCATCGTTTAAAAGCCACAGCCTACCTGAGTATTGTTGCTGACCATGTCCATCCCTTTATGACTACAGTGTACCCATCTTCTGATGCTACTTCCAGCAGGATAATGCACCATGTCACAAAGCTCAAATCATCTCAGACTGGTTTCTTGAACATGACAATGAGTTCACTTTACTCAAATGGCCTCCACAGTCACCAGATCTCAATCCAATAGAGCACCTTTGGGATGTGGTGGAACGGGAGATTCGCATCATGGATGTGCAGCCGACAAATCTGCAGCAACTGCGTGATGCTATCATGTCAATATGGACCAAAATCTCTGAGGAATGTTTCCAACACCTTGTTGAATCTATGCCACGAAGAATTAAGGCACTTCTGAAGGCAAAAGGGGGTCCAACCCGGTACTAGCAAGGTGTACCTAATAAAGTGGCCAGTGAGTATGTGTGTGTGTGTATATATATAATTTTATACATAGATAGATATTTTAATAAATACGACAGCATTTGTAAGAAATATTTTATTACAAAATAAACATTTTCTGTATTTATTATTTTGTATAATTTCTATATTTGTAGTTTTTAATTTCTAATTTGTACATTTTATTAATACAAAAAATGCAATGTATAATAGTAATACTATATTTATACTCTACTAATATAAAATAAATTGTGTGTATATATATATATATATTTTTTTATTGTTATATGATTTAAACATAAATATTATTGGTGTCTATTATTATTATATATATTTTTTCTTATAATAATTTAAAATAAAAAGCTATTATTGTACTGATGAAAATATGCATGTGTGTGGGATGCACAATGTATGATGTGTGTAAAAGGGATCTTTATTCTTTGTAATTACATCAAACAGGGACAAGATTATTCATCTGTTCCTTTGTTAGTGGCAGTACACACACACACACACACACACACACACACATATTATTACACACACGATAATAAAACTCGGCCGTATTCCCAAAATGCCAACATCCAGCTCAGTTCCCAAATCAAGAGTGCTTGATCTCATTTTCCATGATCTAACTCTTAAAAAGTCATTTGGTCTCCTGAGAAAGACTTGAGTGCATCAGACAGACAGACTAACTATAACACTCAGTGTCTGATTCTCTCTGACGTGCGCAAGAAGCGTTAACGTTATGTGTTAGTTGTCGAAGATTATCAGATGGTTTCAGGATCAATCTCCTCCTAAACCCGTGAAGCATCAGGCAATCATCAGCCAAACGCGTGTTTTGTAATTCAGAGTGAGCTGTTTTATTCTGTATAACCATTTTCAACAGAGTAACAATACACTAAATTGTGCATTAATCAACAGATGTTATTTTACAAATTCAAATTTACATATAATGAATAATAATAAGGATTCAAACAAGAATCTCCACAAAGAAAAATGTCACAGCATCCAATTTTCAGGAATATGTTGATTATTTTGCTCTATCAACAAGTACAGTTGATATGGTGGATGGTTAATTAGTTACAAAATTGTGTGGTGAAAAATGCGATGACAAAAGGCCACGAGCCATGACTATTAACCAGATTAAAGTAAATACAAAAAGAAAATGAATAGAAATAAAAGCAGAATGACATTCTTGCATGCTCGTTTCTCCGCCGTACAACTGGAACTGTGTTAAGACCTCTGGTTTATAAGTTAAGGCTTTACAAAAACTACAGTGGAATGGAGATATTTCATTTGAACTCTATAAATCACATTCTTTTATAATGTCTGGAGTGTATTTGGTGTTTAAAAGCAATTATATATCCAATCTAGATATTAAAATGCTGATAGAAACAGGAGAAATGTGTTGCTTGCAGCCTAAAAAACTGAAATGTCAATATCAATCAATATTGACATCCCAAATCAGATTTATTATTGTTTTACCCACTAAATCCAAGGTGTCTGTTTACAATAAACAGACCGAAAAAGATGTAGTTTTTCAGAGCGATTGACGTCTATGAACAATGAAATGATGCTGTATTAAATTGATGTATATTAATATATATCGTCTATATTAATATACAATGCTAAGCACTATATTGCCCGAAAAGGTTTTTCTAAATCATGTTTTTTTTAGCTCATAAACACGTCTTTGAAATGGCACACAATTCTCGAGGATCTCAGACATTCAGCGCTTTGTCTGAACCGAGTGTCTATTAAATTGCTACATGGATGCAGAAGTTTCTAATGTAACGCAGAGACAATCTGGCTTTACTCCCTGTAACAAATAAAGTGAGCAAAAATTCATTTAGTTATTGCTTTTTAAGACAATGAACATTAAAGTCTTCAAAAAGACTGTGGCAGTGCTTTATATGGCCTTCACAACATGAGCATGTTGAGGGTGTCTGAGGTACATTTTTCAGCGTTAATTGAAGTTATCACTCCTGAACTTCTCAGAGAGGAATTAATCTTTAAAAAATCCTTTTGTTTAGTGGTAAATAGTGTATTTTCTTCACAAATAGTCCTATTTTTATGCTGGACGTAAAAATTCTTGGCTATGCAGATGCTGTTTCTTCTCTTTCTGTGCTGGCGTGTAGAAATGTTTTGCTTTTCATCATTTCAGAACGTATGAAAACATTTGTATCAGTATTTATTAATCCTCGTAAGGACGGCACACAGCACATCTCAGTGCGATGTAACAGTATTCGTTTGATCGTCCGCTGGCTGCTACATGTTTGCTCGACTGCCAGTGAAAACGCTCGATGATCCCGTATCAATCGATTCCATGCAAAACCTCATTAGATGGCAAACTGAGATGCCTTTCATGCGAACGCTACTATCTAATGCTACAACCTTATCATTGCTACTGAAGATTCTGCATCCCGAAGTCACAAATAATCTCTTAATGTAAAGAAGAAAGTGAGCTCACGCCAAACTAGCGGTTGCTTATAAGACATTTAAGATGATAAAGTGCAAAACTAAATTATCTTTCAATAATTAGTAATAGACTCTTAAATGTTGGCCTTGGCGAATAATTTGATCTTTGCTTTTACAGAAGTGGTCATTAGGCCTACTGTTCCTTTAAAAATAATGGATTGCACTTTTTTTCAATATTTCATTTAAATTCATTAATTTTATGTACGTCACTTGTTATAAAGTTGTATTATATATGTATATACCATATCTGTTTATATCACTCTGTTCTTTAGATATTGGTTTCAGCCATTAAAAACCTCATATCTGTCGTAGTTAGTATATCATTTACTCACATTCATTTCATAATCACTATGTCACTTCAACATCTTGCATCCATTTTCATTTTTCCCATCCGGTTAGTGGGGAAAACGTTCAATGACATGTCACTGAATATGCCACTGTTTGGGAAAAGATAGTATTTTTAAACACGTGTCTGCTTAGGTTATTGATTCATAAAGCATGTAGTCACCGAATATAAACACTAGCCACAAATAAAGCCACTTGCTGGCAGCATTGGCACTGTTTAGTAATGATAAAGACAAACGGAAGAGACACGAACTCATGAACTACAAACATAGACTCTTTTCAAAATAGACATATATATCTATTCCTGTTAATTACACAAGAAAATGAATGCAAACCCGCACTTTAATGACCGATACATTCTTCTCTCTATTGTGTGTCATATTGCACGAACCCATCCGTTGCAGCGCCCAACACGATGGCTGCACAAACGTTTACCTGCTTTCAGTTTCCTCATACAGACCATCACAAGCTAATGTGTTGAAAGCTCAAATAAAGCCCAGACGTCTGCATTCTTTGCCTGTCCTGAAGTCTTTTTCTCAGAGGCTGAAAAAGAGCATTCCCTCTGTGGTCAATTCTGGAATATTCCAGAAAGGTCATTTGTTCTGAAGAAGTTCTAGAACATTCCAGAGGGTTCCGGTGCTGCAGTCATGCACAACCAGCACTCTTAGGATCGGGGGGGCTGTGAGAGCCCTTCCAGAGAAAAATAAATCTAGTGGAGTAGTTAGTCTTATGAGCGTTCGCAGCACGGCCCCACGGTGCTCTCCAGAGAGAGCTGCGAGGAGTGGCGGATCAGCGGCGCCATCGTGGGGTCCACCATAGAGGAGGTGGGGAAAAGCTTGTACCAGCCAATCACCATGTTTGTCAAATCCAGCTCCTCCAATAGGATGCGGGCCACGCCCATGAAGCATTTACGATCCATCCGGCCGTAGTTTCCCCAAACGATGACCTGTTCATGAGAAATGGAAGCATTATGTTATCATAAGGAACAATAAAACGTACCTTACTATAATATTCTCCATTTTAAATGTGTTTATAACCCTTATAGTTCATTTCAGAATTATCAATTTTAGTTAATTTTAGTTCCATTTAGTTAAATCCATTATTCTGGGTGAATCTCAGAATAGAATTTTAAATATATATATATATATATATATATATAACCTTCTAATTCATAAATGATTAGTTCCATTAATCCAGATTAATTTAATTATATAGATTTTATTAATTTTAAATGTATAAAATCCTTCTAATCCGTAAATTCAAAATTGTCAATTTTAAATTTATCATAGTTCATAATGATTTTTAGCTAGTTCTATTCATTCATCTAATTAATCTGAAAAATTTTGAAATGAAATCAATATATATACCTTGTAAATTCATAATTGTCAATTTTGAATTTACCATAATTCATAATGTTTTTTTTGTTAATTCCATTAATCTGGGTGAATCACATTATTTGAAACGCATATGTGACCCTGGACCACAAAACCCATTTATACATCATCTGAAAGCTATGAATAAGCGTTTAATTGATGTATGGTTTGTTATTATAGGACAATATTTGGCAGAGATACAACTATTTGAAAATCTGGAATCTGAGGGTGCAATTTTTTTTTTTTATAAATAAATCTTGAGAAAATCGGCTTTAAATGGAGTTCTTAGCAATGCATATTACTAAGCGAAAATTAAGTTTTGATATATTTAAGGTAGTAAATTTACAAAATACCTTCAAGTAACATGATCTTTACTTAATATCATAATTATTTTTAAATCATGAAAGTCAAATCTATAATTTTGACCATACAATCTCTTTTTGGCTATTGCTACAAATAAACCTGTACTATGTATGACTGTTTTTATGGTCCAGGGTCACATTTAATCTTTGTAATTAATAAATTCTTGATTAAAAATTTGAATTCATCATAATTCATAATGCTGTTGTTATCCTCATAATTCATAAATTCACAATTCTCAATTTGCAATTTACCGTAATTCAATAATGATTTTTTTTATATAATTATAATTTCAGTGTCATTAGTCTGGGCGAATCTCATGTTCAGATCACTCCAAAATATAAATAAATTAAATTTGGCAGAAAATGTTTTTCTCATTTTAGGAGCATTATAAGGAAGAATTTTTTGTAGCTTTTTTTCCATGAACATTTTAGAAAAAGCTTCAAATCCAGCACAACAAATTCTTTCAAGGTGCATAATTCGTTTACGATTTAAATAGTACATCATATTTCTTCTTAATTAAAGTAATAGAAATTCAGTGTTTTTGTATTACAGTTATGAGAACTGGGGGAAAATGTGCTTTAAATAAAATCATGTTACAATACAAAAGGTCCTAAAAATAAGCTACATTTTCTTCAGGCAAAACTATTTTTCTCTCTGTTTTTTTTTTGACGTAATATGACGTAACATTCTTTTCTGTGATTCATCCATCTTGCAGCAAAACTGAATCATTTGAATTTCCAAATATGATAATGAATGTGTGAACATTTTGAAGAATATCTTAGCCTAGATCAATCTGAAAGTTCCCTGAGATTCATTAAATAATAATGACGGATGTTTGATGGAGGACGCCGTACATCAGTGAATAAACACATGCAAATGATGTTGTTCCCGCCACACGATGATCCTGAACATCCTGCAGTCTGTTCTAACCTTTAATGTTTGTTGTGACAGGCTTTCATAAATGTTGTCCTTAGACAAATGTCTAATTCGGAGAGATGTGAAATGTTTCCCTCTATTCCTTCAGCGCTGCTAAAAATAAAGCGTGCACCGCATTACTGTTTCTCTGCCAGTTCTCTCAGCAGTGGAACTAAATGATGGAGGGAATGCATAAGAAATGATCATTCACTGACATCACGTCACCTACAGAGAAATTACACCAAATTGGAAAGGACGTGGGTAAACTTTCCCGTAAATTAGAGCCTATTTTCTTTGTCATTTAAATAACCAACCAGACAGCTGCATCTGAAGTGCTTGACACCTTAATGTTAAATGCATTAAGAAATTCAAGTATCCTAGGGTTAGTTAGTTTGCTGGTTCGATGCAGGTTTATAAGGCAAGCAACACTATTTCTTTTGCTCATGCAACCCCTAATGCCAAATATTCAAGCACTTGGATTTTTGGCTTGGTGAACAATAAAACGTAAGTCCCTCTGATGCATCCTCTGGTGGAGTTTTGCACCACTAACCCTCATTTTCTTCATAGAAGGTAAAAATCAAGTTTACCTGTACAACCTTTCCCTGTGGGCTCTCTGAAAAAACAAGGACTTGATTGTAAAGGGGATCTAATGATTTCCGGACGGACTTCGTCTTCTTTTTGGCAACGCAGAGGCTGTTTTCCAGAAGGTAGACTTTAATGTAGCCGCTGAAAGCGAAGAAGGAAACAAACAAAAAATACAATAAATCAAACGGCATCCTTGAAATCCACAAGATATTGAAAACCACTTTGAAGTGCCACTGATTTAGACGGCTCTTTACAATTGTCTCTCTTTTTTCAAAACGCACATGCTCGCTTTTGGATAATGAATGCTCAGATAAGAAGAGGAGAACAATCTAAGAGAACCGTTAATATTTGAGAACCAATCTTTAAACATTTGCAGTCAGTTTTGTCCTCTGGCTAAATGAATCTAATGACTGTATCAGGCTCAACCCTCTGTGTGATGAAGAATCACCTGGAGGGCCCTTGGATCCGGGCTTCATGATGAGTCCTCGAGCCTGAATGATCTCCACCTCCAGCTGTCCGTTCCTCTCCATCAGACCGATCTCAACATCTCCTGCAGACATTAATACACACGTTAACGAGCGCCAAGTCACATTGTTTCTTACTTTTTTAATAGCATTGAGTTGAGCTTAGTTCATTTCATATTTTTAAACATTTACTTTGTCAACATTAGATAACTACATTAGTTAACCTGAACTAATAATGAAAAACTAATATTTACTAATACATTATTGAAATCAAATGTTGTATTTGTTAATATTTAATGGACCTGAGCTAACATAATTGAATTGTATTTTATTAACTGACGTTAACAAATATTAATAAATAATGTAACAATTTTTCATTGTTTTGTTAACTAATGAGACCTTTTTGTAAAATGTTAACAATATTTTAATGACAATATTTTCTCTGCAGTCTTATTAAATGTTATTTTATTGATTATAAACTGATGATTCAAGTTCTGGGCGCTGATTGCTCATTTTGGATAAACAGCCACCATATAAACATATTCTGTTATTATTCACATGTCAGGGACTTTAATATTACAGAAACATACTCCAACAAAATTGATAATCATAATTATTTGAATTCTATAATTTACATCGCATTATTTTGGAAGCATCAAAATAGAATCTCTTTTCATGCTTTCTAATTTCCACTATTTTATTGAATATTTTGTCATACAAACATCCTTTTGACAAGCAGTTCTGACAATTACCGACCACATGTTGAGCACATAAACAGTGTCAAGCTCTTTAGTTACATATACATATCTAAAAAGATATGCATCTAGTCATACAATTATAAACCATATTTAAAGCAAAGGCGCAGTATAAGACTAATGTTTATGTTAAGTGTTGTATGATTGAATAAACTATTAACTTAAGAATATTTGATTTTAGTGAGCATATATGTCAAAGTATTGCATATTAGCCTATTAAACATATTTTGACAGTATATATAAAATTACTTGAATACATTAAAATAGGAACTATTCATATATTAATATAATAAAATTAGTAAGCATTATACATATTATATATATAATATAATATTAATAATATAATTATTATATTATATTCAGAAGATTCACTACTATGAACTACAGGGCAAGAAATAACGACAAAATTTGAAGATAAACAAGTATAATAATAATTTTCAGCATTTTCAATAATTTTTTATTTTATACATGATTTGTTTTTTATTCTTTATTTCAAGGACTTTCCATCACTTACATATGCATATCTAAAAAATATGCATAATTTTATTATCATTTAACACAATAAAATACAAAATGTGTATTTGTAAATGTCAAATCTAACCTTATTTGCGTAAAAGAAAAGGATAAATTATAGCCTGTTCACTTGTGCTACACGCACATGAGGTGTAAGTGCACTCACCCATTGAAGTTGTGGCTAGTGTCTGTCTGCCCACAAACTGAGCAGGTCCCATCCCGTCCAGAAAGTCACTAAACTGGGCGTCTGATGCCAAACACATTCCACTGTAGTTCAGACTAAAGGGAAGAAAACAGGGCAGTGTTACTCTGGAAGTATTCATTTTACAATGTATTGAGTGCTGTATGTTGTCTGCTGGATGGAACATACAGTGCTGTATGAAACTAATGTTGAGAATGCTTTGTGTACGCATATGCGGTGCTTGCGATGGCTTTGAAGCTTGACATTAGATGAGCATGTATGACGGTGATACGGCATGGCTCTGTGATGGGACGGGATCGATGGGCGGAAGGCACTTCTCTTTTATGTAATGAGGATAGACAGCCTTTAAGCCTGACAGTGAAGCTCAGCTTTGATAGAGCCGAGTGCTCCGCTGGAACAAAGCCAGCGCACACGCATGCAATCACACTGCTTTCCTGCTCCTTTCGGCAGATTTGAGACGTATGCGGCCAAATATTCATCAATTCAATGTGTTTCCAGGAGATGAGCCGCATGCTCTGTGTCACGAGTCACGACCTCTTGAAATAGGAGGTCTGGCCTTCATCTAATAGCACAACAGTGACCGTCCACTTTTTCATCAGCCTTCCGGAATTATTTTTCAGATTCATTTTCTTCAATAAAGAATTCTAAGCCTTAAACTAAACCAAGTTTATTATTTTATAATAATTTATAACATTATATTATATTATAATGAAACTAGTCATGTACCTGCTTGTCTCACTTACGAAGCGAGGCTCCATTATCAACCTCTTATTTATTTAATTTTCTTCTTAATTAAATTAACTTAATTTTAGCTATAGGTGAAGGATCCCATATTGCTTATCATAGATTTTTCACTTTTTCAGCAAACAGGAGGCAGACACTTGTGCTCGGATGAGATTAATTAGGTCTAATTTTTGTAACAAGAGATCTATTTTAGATACAGAAACAGATGGTGATGAAAAAAAGTGTATTTTCCATTTGCAAGCAAAAAAAAGTGGGAAGGGGGCAAAGAGGTCAAAGGGGTGCGTGTTTAAGCAAACGCAACCACCCCAACATAAGGTGTTTTTACATTCAGAATCTGTTTTGACCAACCAACACGTCTTCTTATTAATATATATGTATATATTTTTTATATTTTTTAAAAGCTCCTTGACACTCTACATGACCGTCGTTCCCTATTCTCCTTCAGTCCTCCTTTCAAACCGTCTCTCCCTCCTTTCTTCATTCCCGTTCCTGTGTGTTTGTTCTCAATAATCCTCCACACTAATATGCACGGATTCATAATTAATTTTCTTTCTGCAGTTTGACCTCGATTCTCTCCAGCGCCCCTCCACCCATTCCCGGCTCCGTCTCTTTCGCTTGCCGTCTCCGCACAGGTCTATTTTTGAAATGCTTTGGGAGGGTCCAGACAATCCTGATGCCTAATACTCAGACCGGGCATCCCAAGAGATTCCATTTTCATCGCCTCCTCGTTCTTTTGCTCGTTTTTCACTCCATCCTGTCTCTTTGTCCCACATCAATATCTAGTTCATCATTAAGTCTCTCGCCTGGTGTCTCTATCCGCTCGTCTCTCTGTTCTTCAAGGAACAGTCATCATTTACTCCCAAGATATCGTTCCAAATCCTTTTGGAACACAAACGGAGGATTCGTCCATATAACCACATTAGAATCAGATACGTGGTCCATACAACTTATTTCCAAGTCTTTTCACAATTTTAAAGTTGAAATATGAAAAAAATATTTTACTTGATATGCAAAACTGCATAATATATTAAGACTTGTTTTCAGAGAACATATCTTTTTTTCACATGATTTGAATAACAATGTTGAAATGAAGCTTGTTTTGAATATACTTATACACTACTGTCAATATATACACTACGGTCTAATACGTTTATTCAGCATGGGTGCATTAAAATGATCAAAAATTAGAGTAAAGTATATTTGCTATAATAATAAATTAATAAATGCTGTTAATTTTTTTCATAGTAATCCTGAAAAAAGTATATTAAGCACTCAAAAGTTATTTTGAATTGTAATAATACTTCATAATTATAATAATAATAATAATACTGTTTTTATTATATTTTTATCAAATAAATTAAGCCTTGAGATTTGAGATTTTCAAAAACATTCAACATCTTACTGACCCCAAACAGTAGTGTATTTACTGGAAAAAGAGACAAATAAAGGCTAATTAAGAAATAAAAATAGAAAATGTTTAATAGAAAAAAGGAAAATATACAAATAGAAAACAAAAAAATAGAAAATACACACACACACACACACGTTTATTATTATCATTATTATTTAATTTTTTAATGCAAAATTTGAACTAAAAAAACATAATGTGTGATACCAATGTTGTCAGAATTTATTGCTGACTTAAAATTTGTTATTGAAACAAAAATTTGACATAAGGTTCTGCTTTTCCTATTCAGTATTCAGGAGCTGTACTTGAATGAAAAAGAGCTGCTGAAAGATTGTTGAAAACAACTTTCTGACCATCTGTTCATCTCACAAAGTTATATCATATGGCTTCAGAAGACTAAGAATAAAACACACAAGTCAGACTACTTTTAAGAGTTTTTTTTTCTTCATTATTTGGACCAAAATTTGACAGCTGTGGTCACAAGCTGCGTGAAGTTTCTTCAAAACCTCTCTGTTTGTGTTCCACAGAAGAAAGATGGTTGGGTTTGGGTTTGAGGGTGAGTAGATGATGACAGAACATTCATTTTTGGACAAACTGCTCCTTTCACCCTCTTCCTCTCGCATGTGACATTTCATCTTTCTATCTGACAAACCGGAGCGTCGTTATTAGTCACGGGCCCCTGCGTGCACTGGCGTCAGCAGTAAACACACACGCATTACTACAAACGTGACAAATACACCTATCACCGCTCCACACATTACACGCCACATTCTTGATGTCACCCGAATAAACATTCGTCTGTGTTATGTGTTAATCATGGCGTCTCAGTGCACTGCTCTCTATTGCTTTATACATCACACTGTCTCCGCGTGTTCTTCTGGCGCTCTGGTATTCATTGCATGCAAACATTTTAAACAGATGCTTGCATGCAAGTACAAGAGTTATTGTTTCTGGAAAAGTGAAAGGTATGTGGGAAATGTTTATACATCTGAAATAGAGTGCAGACTTATATTTAAATGTGGTGGAGACAGTGTTATTTTAGGAGCAGTGAGATACTCTTATAGTTTTAGCAATATTTGGAATTAGTTTTTATTGTTCTATTTACTTTTTCATTTTAGGTAAAGTTTTAATAACTTTGTTCTGTGTTTTTGTCTATATGTCTGTATAGTTTTTATTTAAATATATAAGATAGATAATTATTTTATAATTATATAAAAATTATATAATTTTTATTTTATGTTTATCCAGTTAAACTAAAGGAAAATGAGAGATGTTGCCTTGGCCACTAACTGAAAGGAGTTAGTTTTTAATATTTTATTTTAATTATATATTTAATTTGATGTAATGATTTGTATTATGGTTTTAATATAGTTAACTATAATAACCCTAAATGAAGAGGATCTGCTGTTCAATTATACTGTATTTATATCTCTCAGATTTTATTTCTATTTGAGAATTTATTGAATATTGGTCTCAACATCTTAATTTTCTACAGAGGTCCCATAAAGTATATGAACACTTAAAAATGTATGAATTTCATTGTATATGAAATAGCATTGATTTTAAAGAAGGACAAAAAGTGCATGGTTTCATGCAAATCATTTCACAAAAAGAAGTGTGTTAGGTTTTAAATAAAATAAATCAGCAGATATACTGTTTATAATTAAGTATTTGGACACTTTTTGGATGTCAAATGTCAAACCCGTGGTTATTTTTTGCTAGGACACCTGTGTGAATATGAGGGCATTTACTTTTACACTCATATTTACTGCATTTCAGTTTCTGGCTGTTTAAAAAAAAATGCATCAAAAATGATTTTATTCCGCACATCTAATATGATTATATTTTTGGTCTATGCACCGTGAGCAGTTCTGCTTTCGGAGTTATAATTAGGGCGTTAGATTGCTGCTTTCCTCTTTCTAGGGCATTTTGACAGGTCCATTACATAAATATCACTAATGTGACCTCTTTCGCACTTCTTGGTCCCCAAATAAAACATTTTTACTGACAAAAGTGTGAGCTGTGGAGGTCAGAGATACAAGAGATGCAGATGTTTGTAAGAGTACCAGAGAAAGTGCATCAGTCTTTAATGTAGATTCAAACTATTTGTGTTTTAATGAAGCAAAAGCACCTATAAACTACTGTAAAGATGCTTCTATATCTGTGCAACCGCTCCAGCAAGATGATGCCTGCTGCTTACTGTAGAACATGTATTGATCTTTCTAAGATTTGCAATGTGTTTGAGTCAATAGACTGTGAATTGAATTTAAATAAGGTTTTGTAAGAGACAACTGCAAAAAAATTATGCTCTGTAACATTTTTATATTTTTTACTTTTTATGTTTTAATAATGATTTTTGTAAGTTTTAAACCCAAATATTTTTAATATATACTTCATAATATTGTTTATGTAATGTTTAGTCCTAGTTTTTAATGTTTTAATAATGCTCCTTGTAATGCTTTCTAGTTTTAATATTTGTAGAGGTGTTTAAATTGTTTTATAACTTTTTGATAAATCCCAAAGGTAATTTACAAACAATATCTAATGGAAACAGATCAAATAAACACTAGATACTGAATACATATTACAGAAACTTCTGTAGAAGCCAAAAAAACAAAACAAAGCCACTGCATCAAATCATCCTTGCTCTGAGACTTTCCATCACAGTTGTTTGTCAAAGCTCAGACTGACGGTGAGTGTGTATGTCAAATATGTTTTACTCTGTTATGTATTCATGAGATGCATAAGATGCAATGTAATATGGTAAAATATCCTCAGCAGGGGCAGCCAAAACTCTAATCCCCATGCTCCATAAACTGCGCAGTAATCCCGCTGAATTGGGCTGGATTTGACTCCCGCGATGGAAGAGCACCCAACTACATTACGTAAGGTTTGCGGGGATTTTTTGTCTGTTTATGAATTTCTAATGGAGCGCTGGGTATTGGACAAAGAGTTTGAGGGGAAATTTATGCAGAATAGACCGCGGTCGAGCATAACATATCGTTATAATTATGTAACCGAACATATTGTTTTGAAGTGAACTGCAAGCGCATTTCAGAAGTTTTTGTCACTAATGAGTGGTTCTTATTTTAATGGTTTTGTCTGAATAATCTTCATGAATCTATTTAAAGTTTATATCATCTTGCATCCTCTTTTAAGGTTTCTATTTTAGCTTTTGGCAACTGCAACGTGTCCCGATACATTTTGAACCAAATATCTATTGTTCATATCATCATGTTTTGTATGAAAAGTGTACTTTTTCTTTAAAATAAATGCCACTTGCTTTGATATTTATTATCTAATGCAATTACATTCATGCATGTCCAAATAGTTTTGGGCCACAGTATGTCTAATGGTAGATAATTCAATAAGAAAAATGTTTGTTCAATGAAAAAGAGCATTATTCAAATTTTACTTTATTTAAAATATTGTGCAACTTGGCAGCTAGCTGAAATAAAATAATTGTATTTATATGTATCTTATTAATTTATTTTCTGTGAACGAGAATGTTTTTAATGGTTTTAGATTTAGATCATGATAATAGCCCTGGTTCAAACAAGCCCAAACCAGTGAATATCTTCTCCATTTATGTATCCAAACTGGTGCAAACTGGAACTTGTGCTAAACAGCTTTTGTCCTCCACAGAGCTAAAATAAGACTACATCACGCAAAACTCAAAACCTGTAGCTTTGATGTGACACTCCAGACAGTGTCCAGATCTGAAATGAGTTTACAGTACATCAACACAGAAGGTCTGAAGAAGAGAAAAGGTTTATTTCTGAGAAGAGGGGTTTATATTGTTGGTTATGTAACTTATGGGAATACCTCAAACACGTTTTATGTATTGCTCGATATAAGATATAAGCACAATCTCCTGAGAGTTACTGGATGAGCATCCCTGTTTCTAGAGAAATGTAATGCAATAACATGCTATATATCCCAAACCAGTAAAATGGGAACGAGAGAGCTGTGATTCCTGTATAACAGTGATTCACAACCAAGGGTACATAGTAGATCACACATTTTCATTTTGCTTTGTTAAACTGGTAAAACTGAAACTATGATTTTTAAATAAAAATACTACGGCTGTCAAAAAATAGAAAAAAATGTCTCTTGTTTTTTGTCTCTTTCATAGGAAAGAAAGAAAGAGAAAGAAAGCTTTGTCTGGATGAATCTTGGCTGTGTACAGAGGTATATTTCTAAAGCTCTTTTCTCATCTCACCTGCACTTTTCCACGGTGTAATGCAACACTCTTTTCTATTTTTATCCCATCAAATGTATCACGCGAGCAAACTGATAACAAACCAAATAACAGATTCTATATTTGTCAGGCTTCTGTTTGAGAAGAAGCAGCCAATATTGATTGTTGTACATTTAAAGTGAGTCAGCGTTATGATAATGGTTATTTTTTCAATATTAGTGAATGGGTGCCGTTAAAAACATCACAATAATCCACAAGTAATCCACTCCAGTCCAGTCATCATTCATTCTCATGATGTGAAAAGCTGTGTGTTTGTAAGAAGCAAATCCATTATTAAGATGTTTTTAACTTCAAACCATCTCTTCATATCAATAATATTGTTTTCTCCACTGAAAAAGTCATCTTATCAGAATCAGGAGAGAAATATGTTGATGGATTTTGATGTGAGACGACAACAGGAGATGGACTTTTTTCACTAGAGGAAGCATTATTATGGACTCATAAGCCAAAAGTGATGATTGTGTCTTAATGATAGATTAGTTTCTTACAAACACGCAGCTTTTGGCTTCACAAGATGTTAATTGATGGACTGGAGTGGTGTGGATCACTTGTGTATTATTGTGATGTTTTTATCAGCTGTTTGGCCTCTCATTCTGACGGCACCCATTCACTGCAGAGGATCCATTGATGAGAAAGTGACGTAATGCTAACTTTCTCCAAATATGTTCCAGTGAAGAAACAATCTCATATCTTGGATCACCTGAGGATGAGTAATTTTTTGGCATTTTTATTTTATTTTTGGGTGAACCATTCCTTTAAAAGAAATGTAGTATTTTGAAAAGTATTTATTCATAATACTCACTTTCCCTCCGAGCCATAGCTGTTCATGCTGTCCTCGATGGACTCGTGGCTCGCCTGCCGGACCGTACGGCTGGGCATCTCTACGGCCAGCCCTGTCTCTGTACTCCTCTGGATGCCCTTTAACCTGCGGCCCTCTGGATCTGAAACAAAGAAAGATCGGTAAGTTCACCAAACCAACATTTAATTCATATGATGTTTCTTAGTCTCTGATTTTAGTCCCTCCTTCAGTTTAATTTTGTGGGAACGTTTACTGTCCAGTGCGTAAAATCTTTGTTTCATGATCACACATGCCTTCATAAGCCACATGATTAAAGATATCATTCATGTCTGTAGCACAAACTGTGTGGGGGGGTTATTGTGAAATGTGTTATTCTTGTATTTCTGTCAAAGGCACTGGAAAAAGTTATATCAAATCCTCTCCATATCAGACTGAATAAAAATTGTATGATAACGTTGCCGCCAGGTAGAGCACTGGTTGTATTAAAAATAAATCCTTTGAAAATATAATCTTCTTGTATAATTCAAGTATGTAGTGGTGCCTTATTGAACTCCGAAGGCTTAGAGAGAACAGATTCACAAAGCCTGGACTTTTCCTAGTAAAGGTGAAGGGGATCAGCCACAGACTGATCGCTTTACTAGCCCATGACCTCATGAATAGATTTCTATTCAGAGAAGGAGTTTCAGAGTCATTTCAAAGCTGGATGTCATCTCATAGTGGTTTTGGTACTCATCGTTTACATGCACTTTATATAAATCGACATAAAACAAATTATACTTCCTTTCTGAGAGGAACATATATATATTTACTACCATTTAATGTTTTTGAGACAAGTCTCTATGCTCACCAAGGCTGCACTTATTTGATAAAAAAATACAGTAAAAATCAACAATATAATGAAAATTGCAATTTAAAATAAGTGTTTGAATATATTTTAAAATGTAATTTATTCCTGTAACGCAAAGCTGAAATTTCAGCATCATTACTACAGTCTTCAGTGTCAAATATGCTGATTTGCTGCTCAAGAAACATTTCTTATTACTATCAGTTTTTGTGGAAATGGTGATAAAAAAATATACATTTTGATGAATAGAAAGTTTAAAAAACAGCATTTATTTGAAATAGAAATGTTTTATAACATCATAAATGTCACTTTTGATCAATTTATTGTGTCCTTGCTGAATAAAAGTAAAAGAATAAAAGAAAATCATATTGACAAACTTTGGAATTATATCATGTTTTGTATTGTTTTTTTAATTAAAATTATTAATAATATTTTAATAAATTAAGTAACCTTTGATTTCGTGTTAATTTTAAATCTTCATTGGAGAAAATCATTTTTATTTTTCATTGATCATCAAATTATTTCTCTTTTAATGACAATGAATATTTTAGTTTCAAATTCATTTTTTTTATGCAACAGCAAGTGAGATTAATACATTTACATTTATGCATTTAGCAGACACTTTTATCCAAAGTGACTTACAGTGCACTCAGGCTATACATTTTTCAGTATGTAATAAACATCATTTCTTTTTTGTCATTTCTGAAAACTGCATGTTATCCACTGAAATGCGTTTGATCCACATGAAAAGCACATGCTCTCTGCAGTGATGGGAAAGCAGCCATTTTCACAGCTTTCTCCTGGCCGTGAAGCACATGACCTAGTTAGGCCATTCCTAAAAATACAGTCCTCTTTTGTCTGTTCCTACGTTTCTGGTGCGCTCAGCACATGCTAAGCAGTGTGTCAGTGTAACCTTCCAAAACAGAACATCATGTTTCAGGAAATGCACTAGAAATGCCAGGGTTGCTATGGGAGACAAGAACAGTGTGCTTCACTGCATCTCTCTCTTTAGCCTTTTTATGTTCGGCAAACATGCCTGAAAAATTAATTTCACCTTTTCACAAAAATAACACAAAACAAAAAAAACAGCCAAATCCCAGCAAAACTAGATTTTTCCATGTGCCTTTGGGAGGTCTCCAGAGTGTTGGCATGTTCTGATTGGTTGTTGACAAGCTGCTGTGTGCTTTCTTGGGAGTTTTTTGGTGGTTTCAAGTGAGTTATGAGCAGTGGTGTAGGCTACGGTAACATTTATTTATTAGTTACTTTAGATTTCAAAGCTGATTTCCTAAAACATTTTTATTTTGAGAAACTTTTACTTCACTAGATTTCAAAGCATAATGATCATAATAACATTTTATTCCACTAGATTCAAATGATTCCTTCAGAACTGCCGGTAAAAAATCTGTGAATTCACAAGTCTGACTCAAATAAGCAAAAAACGGGTTAAGGCTGGAAGGGATACATCTGTGGCTACTAGACATGCGCACATCAATATAGCATATTTTTTTGTCAGGCTGTGCAACAATAATTACTGTTTTTGCATTATTGTAAGGGGTATGTTTAGGGTTGGGGTAGGTGTAGTAAATCTAATAAAACACAATCTAATAGGTAGAAAATGT
The DNA here is from genome assembly GCA_027422405.1 of Ptychobarbus kaznakovi. Taxonomy (NCBI): domain Eukaryota; kingdom Metazoa; phylum Chordata; class Actinopteri; order Cypriniformes; family Cyprinidae; genus Ptychobarbus; species Ptychobarbus kaznakovi. The sequence continues at coordinate 2,740,530 of CM049800.1, read as the reverse complement.
AATTTATTGGTGTTTTTTCTGGTTATTGCCATATCGCTTCTAGCTACAACCCCAAAAACGGGAGATCTTCTGAGCGCATGCGTGACTGATGGCGCGAATGTCAGTTGTTTGTAAATAAGTTACTAATGTTCTTATATGAAATTAATTTAAGTCACATCTTCCCCATTGAATATGTCAGTTGCCCTTTGTCTGTAGTTATATTGTTTGATCTAAATCTATTATATAATGTCAAAGCCCCAGATATCTGATTGTTTGTATAGCCTAAATTATATAATGAACCGGAGCTCCTCATCTCCTAAGTACGTCTCCGTACTCCGTGAGCTACCGAACAAACTTACCATCTATGAAAACCCATATATACGAGGGTGGATATGTGTGATGCTAACGTTCAAAAGTATAATTTTTCAAATCTCCTAGCATATTACGTAGTCGTAACGTGATATTCTTCAAGTAATTGTGCAAAAATTATGCTTTTTTAATCGACACTCTGTAAATTTGTGTGAAAAGGAGAAAAAGGCATCAGAGTTTAACAGCCTCTAGTGTTCATTTATTTTAGAAACTGCAGTGATATGTACTTATTGGTACGAATTTCGCGTCTTGCTAAAAAGTGCACCCAGGTACATAAATGCCATGAGACCAGCATGCTCTGCATTTACCCATCCAAAGTGCACACACACAGCAGTGAACACACACACACGTGAACACACACCCGGAGCAGTAGGCAGCCGTTTATGCTGCGGCGCCCGGGGAGCAGTTGTGGGTGCCTTGCTCAAGGGCACCTCGGCGTGGAATTTTACTGGAGTAGGCTAATATTTTATTAGGATATCTTTACTTCTACTCAAGTATTTGAAACTTCGTCCACCACTGGTTATGAGTGGTTGCTAGGGAATTTTTTTTAATTTTTAACTTTAAATACTCAATTTTGACATGCATTATGTCTTGTGTAAGTGTGATGTTTCTGATGTTTCTGTTCCCTGGACATCTCACCAGCATTTTCTGTTCTGTCAAGTATTGTACAACCACAGTAGGTCTCATGGACTGGATCCCTTGACAACAGATAAAGTATCTCAATTTTATCAGCATGGCCAACACTCATTAATCAAAGTGACATTCATGAGGCTTTTCTAACAAGCCCGTTTAGTTGCTATCTCATCTTGCTTGTGGTTTATGACCTATGCTTGTCAGAGCGTCCAAATTTATTTCCTATCAATTTGATTACAAGAACAAAGAGGCTTATAGAAAAACCTATCATAAGACTTAAGACTACATCTTCAATAAAAGCCTAGAGTGATATGTGAATTTAAATGAAAATATGTGAATCATTCACTTAATTAATTGGCTCATCCATAAATTAATTTTCCGTCATGTTGTTCTAAACCTATATTATTTGATTTTATTCAACAATAGGATAAATTATTTTCCATCAAGAGCTTTCAAGCTCGAAAACAGACAAAAAATGTGTTATTTATTCCCTACCATTTACATCCTTTTGGAGCTTAAAGCTATAAAAAAGGAACAAGAACATTTTATTTTGTGTTTCAGCAGAAATGAACAACATATTTTTGATGTTTGTGTGACTCTTTAAGAGCATCATGATTTGATGTGTCTCTAATGCACTGTGCACATCCCAGGTTAACATAAAAAGGATGCTCTTAAGTTTGGTGTGATTTAAACATAGCTTGCTGAAGATTGTCATCTAAATGAGCATGTCAGTTTTCTGGTTTGCCCATGCAATCGATCATGCCCTTACCTCTCATTACCCCAGCCTGTCTTAATTACCTATTACCTCCTTGATAAATCAGTAGCACTAGAGGCCTATTGATCTACAGTGATGTTGATAGATGCCTGGTTTGAGGCTATAACCTCAGCGTTCCCTAATCAGATGTGAAACCCAACACAGCTTCTGCTTTTGAAGTAAATATCCAGACCTTTCTTTCTTGCCAATTTTCCAACCAAAGCACTGTTCTTATAATTACTTTTACTATAACTACTTGTTAATGGAAGTGGTTGATTCTCACAAAACCTGTCATGTAAATATCTTATTTCGTTAAAACATGATATATAAATATATTTTTTGTACATCATGATATTTCTTCTATTGACTTTATTGTATAACAATAGTACATTTTGATTTAATTTAATTTACCTGTAAAACATTTTAGGTTTGATGCTCACACTTTTCATAATTTTGGCTCTGTATGCAACCAGATCTGAATTAAAAATAAAACAATCAAGATGAAACTGAAGAGCAGACTTTAAGCTTTAATTCAAGGGGTTGAGCAAAAATATTACTTAAAATGCTTAGGAATTACAACCATTTTTAGTCCCCCCCCCCCCCATTTTCAGAGGCTCAAATGTAGTTGGACAAATAAATATAATCATAAATAACATGTATTTAGTTGAGAATCCTTTGCAGGCAATGACTGTCTTAAGTCTGGATCTCATGGACATCAGCAGAGACTGGGTTTCCTTCTTTGTGATGCTTTCTCAGGCCTTTACTGCAGATGACTTCAGTTGTTGTTGTTTGTGGGTCTTTCTGTCTTTAGTTTTGTCTTCAGCGAGTGAAATGCTGCTCAGTCAGGTTGAGATCAGGAGATTGACTCGACCATTGCAGAATATTCCACTTTTTTACCTTCAAAAACTCCTGGGTTGCTTTTGCTGTATGTTTTGTGTCTTCGTCCATTTATACTATAACGCGTCGTGAATCCCTGTACACTTCAGTATTCATCCGGCTGCTTCTGTCTTCTGTTCTGTCTCATCATCATCACTAAACAGCAGTAACCAGCGCCACTGGAAGTCATGCACGCTCGTCCATTTATACTATAACGCGTCGTGAATCCCTGTACACTTCAGTATTCATCCGGCTGCTTCTGTCTTCTGTTCTGTCTCTCATCATCATCATCACTAAACAGCAGTAACCAGCGCCACTGGAAGTCATGCACGCTCATTTATACTATAACGCGTCGTGAATCCCTGTACACTGCTCTTCTGTCTTCTGTTCTGTCTCATCATCATCATCACTAAACAGCAGTAACCAGCGCCACTTCACAGATGATGTTTCATCCGTATGCTTTGGATCATGAGCTGTTCCAAGCCTTCTCCATACTTTTTTCTTCTCATCATTCTGGTGCAGGTTGATCTTAATTTCAGCCGTCCAAAGAATGCTTTTCCAGAAGTGCTCTGGCTTTTTTAGATGTTTTGAGTCTAATCTGGCCTTGTTTGCAGCTTGTGGTGAAGTCTCTGTATTTGCTCTCGTGAATCTTCTCTTGATTGTAGACTTTGACAGTGACACGTCTGCCTCCTGGAGAGGTTCTTCTCTTGGCTGGATGTTGTGAAAGGGGTTTTCTTTACCATGCAGAGGATCCTCCAATCATCCATCACTTTTGTCCTCTGTGGACGTCGAAGCCTTTTTATGTTGCAGAGCTCACCAGTGCGGCGTTCTTTTTTCTCAGAATGTACCAAACTGTTGCTTTGGCCGCTCCTCATGTTCCCGCTCTCTCTCTGATGGATTTTTTTTGTTTTTGAAGCCTAACAATGGTCTGTTTCACTTGCATGAGAGCTCCTTTGACTGCATGATGTGGGTTCACAGAAACAGCTTCCAAATGTAAATGGCACACTTAGAATCAACTCCAGACCCTTTATCTGCTTAATTAATACCCTCAAAATAACCCTCAGAGTCTGCACTTTAAGCCCATATTATATAACTGTAACTTGAATATGTTTTGGTCAGTAGCTAAAAAGAAATGTTGCCTGTGTCCAAATATATATGGACCTGTATGGAATATGTATATATAATGGTTAAAAATGTAATTTACTAAAATGAATAAAAAAAAACTAGAACTTGCAGAAGCAATATGAAAGATATACATTATGGACAATGGAGATTACATTGCGATCAATGTATATATATATATATATATATAATATATATATATATATATATTATAACCTGGACATGTTTTTATCCTGTAAAGTTAGCATTTTAAGGTTTAATGCTCAAATTTAATAAATAGGCTCAATGTTCTTCAAAATACTTATAAATCAAAATAAAATAAAATTTCTTCTAAATATGTTATGTTATTTGTTATTTCATTTTATTTCATAATAACCTGGATAATGTAAGGGTTGCTTTTTGATGCTCAGTCAGTTCCCTGTCAGCTCCACATATGAATGTGTTAAAAGCCCCAAATACAGAAGTATTTAGCATGTGCTGGTTGTTAGATGAGAGCCCATCTGTTTAATCACAGTGGAGGATCTGATCATACACAGATGTGTCCTTCTCAGCCAGAAATCATGGCAAATATTTACTCATATAGTGCCCTAATACAGCTCCGATGTTTTGCGTACAGGCTAAATATGAGAAGTGAGCTTCAGGAGTCAGGAGACAGAGAACAGAGATTTGATCTGAGCTATAAATGGATGCAAGGGGGGAAATGACCATTTATCAGAAGCAAATATATGAGAGTTATATTAATATACCTGAGATATTTCTGGGATTTTATGAGTTTGATTTTTCATACTGGAGCTTCAGTAGCTGCAGACCAGAGACAAGAGTCTTTTCACAGCAGATTTTAGATTAAAATTTGTCTTGTGCCTTATAATTTGAGTTATTTTTTAAATTGATGTTCATATATCTATATTAAAATAATTTATATATTTTCCTTATTTGATTAACAGTGAAGTGTAAATTCATAATGGATCCTCTGCAGTGAATGGGTGCCGTCAGAATGAGAGCCGCAAGTAATTCACTCAACTCCAGTCCATCAGTTAACATCTTGTGAAGCAAAACTATTTGTGTTTATAAGAAACAAGTCCATCATTAAGACGTTTTGGCTCTGGCTAAAATACGAGTCACGTAATATTGCCTTCTCCAGTGAAAACATCATCTTGTCTGAATCAGGAGAGAAACGTGCACCGGTGAAGCACTGTTTACAAGCGAAAACTGTTCCAAACAAAGAGGACAACAGGAGATTTTCTTTTTCACTGGAGGAAACAGTTTATAGATTATAGACTCATTGCAAAAGCATTGGTTTAAAGTTTAAAATGTCTTAGTGATGGATTTGTTTCTTACAAACATGCAGCTTTTGGCTTCATAAGACGTTAAGATGATGGATTGGATTACTTGTGGATTATTGTGATGTTTTTATCAGCCGTTTGGACTCTCATTCTGACGGCACCCATTCACTGCAGAGGATCGCATCTACATCTTGTTTCGCCTGAGGTTTAATAAATCTTCAGCAAATTAAATTTTTTGGGGGTGAACTATTCCTGTTTTTTAACAAGTTGAAAAAGGTCACGTCGTGTTTTGTTGGGAGTGTTTCGTGGACATATCTAATTCTATTGGAGTTTATTCAATTCAGTTAGATTTATGCTAATCAAGGTATTTTTGCATGAGCGTATGGTTCACAATGTGTGGAAACACTGTCCACAATAAAGTTCAGCCAGAGATTACCTCATTGAGTGTAGACTGCCTCAGAACCTTCATCTTTATTTATTAAAATATGTAAACGCTTCTGGTGATGTATGAATATCATTAAGAGGTAAGAGTGCATATACCATACCATCCATTACTTAACTGAAACTCTCAGGATAAGTAACTCTTTGCCTGAAATCAGTTTTTTTTTCCTTCGGAGTAATATATTAGTTTAAAACTACTATGCAACCACTCTGCCTTAAATAAGACATAACCTTTCCCAATCAATTACAAACCGTTTTTTCTTTATAATATTGTGCACTGAAAAATAATTTACAAGACCAGAAATGGAAAAGGTCCATTTTGATTTCATGTTCACTAATTATTTTATCAAATTAAGTGTTCCTGTGGCTCAGTGGTAGAGCATTGCGTAAGCAGCGCAAAAGGTTGTGGGTTCAATTCCCAGGAAACACATACTGACAAAAAAATGTATAACATGAATGCACTTTAAGTCACTTTGGATAAAAGCGTCTGCTAAATGCATAAATGTAAATTATATACAGTAAACACATTAATAATGTGAAATATTATTATAGTTTAAAATAATTGTTTTCTATTGTAATTATTTTAAAAGGTCATTTATTCCTGATGCAAAGCTGAATTTTCAGCATCATTACTTCCAGTCTTCAGTGTCACATGATCCTTCAGAAATCATTCGAATATGTTGATTTCATGCTAAAAAAAAAATAATCTTATTATCAATGTAAAAAATATATTTTTTTGTGGAAACAGTGATACTTTTTCAGGATTCTTTGATAAATAGAAAGTTCAAACCAGCATTTATTTGAAGTAGAAATCTATTGAAACACAATACATTTCTTTAATGTCACTTCTGATCAACCTAACGTGTCCTTGCTAAATAAAACTATTAATTTATTTAAAAAAAAAAACTTTTGTTTAGAATATAACATTTTAATTGGCTTTTATTAGTATCTGTTGGATGTTTTTTTCTGGCATGTTTGTTGTAGTTGTTGCACTGCTTTAGTATTGATTATTTGGCAGAACAATATATAAAACAATCATGACAATGAAATACTAAGTCACAGCTCTGAATAAATGTCCTTTCAGAACAATGTGTCCATTCAAAGTGTGGGCCACCGGATGCTGTTTGAGATACTTCAGTCATAACGTGTAGGCGGCAGTAATTGAGCGAGTGAGTGGAGCATTGTGTGAAACTTCAAACAGTCTCGCTCTGAGTGGCTTATATAAATCAGTTATAAAGACAGACGAACCACGCTGGGATTTACTACACAAGTCAACTGCTACTTAAACTGAGGTGCTCGCTGAACGCTTCTGCCAAGCGGCGCATTAAAAACAAATGCATGTTTGGTTAGGATTTTCAATTATGGTCTTCATTTGTTTCAATGGTTGATTAGCAATATAGTGCACACCTGTTACTTCATTATTCCTTCATTATGCAGATATAATTGTCATTGTAATATCACATTGACTCTTCAATTTAACTACATTTCTAAGTGAATAAATTAATTATGAAGTTCAAAGTTATTGGATGTACTCCCTGCTAGGTAATGTGATTATTTTGTTCCACTGATGAAAGATGGTGAATCTCACGAAAAACTGTCAGGAGCTGGATCATATTTCAGCACAAACTTCAAATATTTTTTTATATATATTTTTCTTACATTATTTGTTTAAAATTATCTGTAAACATTTCATTTACATTTTGCATAAAGAAGAAAATTAAGCCTAAAAATACTGTATTACAGTAACAAGATTTGAATTATATTTATTGTTCAGAATAGTTAAAATGTCAAGAAAATAATGTGACAATGCACTGCAAAAAATTCAGCGTTGTAAACAAAAAAAGATTATTGTATCTTTTACAAGAAAATACTTCAAAACTAAAAAACTTAATTTCAAACTTAAAAATAAAATATATAATTTATGTTTTTATTATATTTGTTTTCCATTATATTGTATTTACAATTATATTAAAAAAAGTTTTAGTTATATTTTGCATAACGTTTTATAGTAATACGATTTAATTATATTTATTATACAGAATAGTTAAAATGTCGAGAAAATACTGTCACAATGCACAAAGAAAATATTAATGCACTGTAAAAAAAATTTTTTCAATGTTATAAAAGATGGAAGTATGTTCTACAAGAAAATACTATGTCAGTGTTTCTACTTCGAAATTTCAAACTTAATTTCAAACCTGAAATAAAAATAAAATACAAGTTTTGTTTTATATTTGTATTACATTATACTGTATTTAAAATTACATTTAAAAACATTTGGTTATATTCTGCATAAAGGAAATTAGGCCTAAAAATACTGTATTACAGTAATGAAATTCAATTTATATGTATTATTCAGAATAATAGTTACAATTTTAAGAAAATAATGTCACAATGCAAAAAAAAATCTTAATACACTTTCTATAACAAAAAGGGGAAAATATTTCTACACTTTTGTGTGTGTGTGTGTGTGTGTGTGTGTGTGTGTGTGTGTGTGTGTGTGTGTGTGTGTGTGTGTGTGTGTGTGTGTGTGTGTGTGTGTGTGTGTGTGTGTGTGTGTGTGTGTGTGTGTGTGTGTGTGTGTGTGTGTGTGTGTGTGTGTGTGTGTGTGTGTGTGTGTGTGTGTGTGTGTGTGTGTGTGTGTGTGTGTGTGTGTGTACTAGGCTTCATTGTTTCTCATATTTTTTACTTTTTATTTTGGGGTGAAAGGTGGCCTGGACCTGTTTTTTACAAGCATAATGATTATTGATGATCAAAATAAAAGTCCAGGACATTATTTTCACTTCCAGACTGTAGTAAAGGACATGACAGCAGGTAAATCTGAGCATTTGTGCACAACCATCTGCTCTTGCTCCCACGCGTCACAGTATCGCTGTGCTTTCCGACTGCATATGCCAACACAAAGGGTGCAGACCAAATGCACACTACACTACCAGAGGTCACGCTGGGACAGAAAGAGAGATCAATCAGTGCTGCATCTTTCATCTGAGCCACAAGGAACATTTAAAAATCACTATTCTTGGTCAGTATCTTTTTGTCTGCCCTTTTTACGTCCTTAAAATTCAATAAATTTACCTGAAAATGCATCATTTATTGTGTTTTCAGAGAATGAAGAGTATGTGCATTTGGTCTGAATTTGCAGATTTATTTGTAGTGGTGATGTAGAAATAACACACTTTACCTTTAAGCATAAACCTCACTAAAACTATTTGAATTTTTAACTCAGAAATAGCTAGTAAATTTCACAAACAATTGATGAACGGCAAGTAACACATTGAATTAAACATAACACTTTGAAATATAAAACACACTCAAATAATATTTGTTTAAATAAAATGTTTTTTTTTACGAAATATGTAGAACTTGTTTCAGATATGTTTGTAATGGCGTCTGATTCTATGCTGAAATTATTTCAGTTTATAATATTTATAATTGTTTATATAAATATTTGGTAAGATATTGCATGAAACCTTGTAATGCCTAATGCATTATAAATGTATTAATAACAAAGCACAATTGTTGACCAAGTTAAAATGCATTATAATATTTGCAGATTCATCTGAAATTGGTGTGTTTTAAGGCAGTATACTTTCAAAAGGTGTATAAAATAATAGTTAAGTATTGTTATAACAGTGGTTACAAATATTCATGAGATCATAAATTGCATTATAAGGTGTATTACAGGGCATAATTAATGCATTAAATGTAATTTGATATAGCATTATATATAAAGTGTTACTGAACAATTTTAACATGTAGGTTCAGAATTAGAACAATTGATGTTATATCTTAGAGATGCTTCTACAGGAACAATGAATGATGATTATGATGATGAGTCAGACTATGCATCAGTGTGAAACATCTGATTGGACAGACTGTTATGGCATCATGTGATAGATTTCTCACCCTGGCTGACTTTTTCTCTTTTCCACTTGGGAAAAAACGACAGATTGCTTTCTCACCTGTGCCTGATGACTGAATCGAACAGCACTTCAGCAGCCATCGATTCAGGATCAGTACACAGACACACAGCGGCTCCACCACCGCTCACTTATCACACTGACATTTTATAAATAATTCAACTTGTGCAATGGAAACAGATATGCAATCTCTACAATCAAAAATGGGTTCGTGACATTTTCAAAAGAACGTAACATTTGATAGAGTGATGCTTCTTCAGATTGTCTTTTATGATATGACTTCATAACCAGACCTATTTGAGTCCCGGTTGAGTCTAGTGATATATTTGCCAAACAAAAAAAAGGTTTTGGAAAATAAGAAATAATACTATTTTCTGAAGAATGCTATCTTGCCAAACTAACCCCCCTGATGCTAAGGTGTTCAGGGTGGTTACTAGTGCTTGGCTGTGGGTTATTGCTTACTGCATGAATAAAAAAAAAATCTATCACAAGTCTGCGATTCACGGTTCAATGCAAGTCTTTTGGAAAATAGTCAGAAAATAACTGCAATGCTATAACACGCGGTGCAATTTTTAGTTTTGGCTTAAAATGCATAGTGCAATCATTAATTACAGCTAATATAGGCCTACACTTATTTTGTATTATTCCTATTTTGTCTGTTAATTTTTTTGTTTTGGATAATGGTTAAAATGGTTAAGTGAAACCATTAAATTTAATGTGAAATAAAAGAGTTAAATTGTAAATTTGTAAACTGTCATTTTCAAAATGCCCATAACATTTTTTTCTGTCATTTAGTTTTTGTTTCATAACAAATATCTGAATCAAACTCATAGTCAGTTTATCTCTGGTTATGTCTTTGTTTCTAAAGTTGATGCTTTTGTAGAGATTTCCCGAATGAGCCATGCTTTGTTCTTTAAACAAGAAATTCACACGAAAAATCAGGGCTGTCATTTGATTAAGTTAAATATGTATTTGTATTAATTGCATGGTATACCATTTAATTGGTTACATTTTTGCTGTGGGAAAGTTCAGGCATGAACAATTTTTTTTAGCTGTTGTGTCTGATCGATGTGTTGCGATGTGTTTTTCTGCATCATGTTTTCATTTAATCAACTTACAATCAAAACTGAAATCAAGACTCTGTGTTGTCTGTTTCTTAACATTTCTAAGTATTATCTTGATAATCACCCAGCCATATCTGTCACAAAAATTATTTTCAAAATCAAGACACATTCTCTGAATGTGAAATCTTAATACCTCATTGTAATTTTGTGAATTTACATTTCATATGTCACTATGTTGATTCCCAATATATCTTAAAATTGTATTAGCCTACTAATTAAGTGCAATGTATTTTGTATATAAAAGGGTGAACATGTTAAAGGCGAAACAAAGATTCTTCAGAACTTTTTTAAAATATAAATATCATCACGCGTCATCCTTCAGCAGCTTTTTAAAACCGAAGTCATAAACACATGCTGATAATCAGTGTCTGCATTAAATCTCATGCTCACAGACACACACGCACACACTCGCACAGATGCACTGTAGAGACGGATGCTACGAGTATCAATCATCCTGACCTCCTTCTATCTTTTCCTCTGTCCTTGATTCACTACGCTCTTATGCAACACAGAATGTGTGCCTGCCGCCATATGACATCTCACTGATGCCATGCGTGTGTTTGTTTGCGAGTTATTTTGAGCAGCAGCATCCATGCAGGACCTGTCAGTGTAGGAGGGTTAATAAGCCTCGAGACTTCTTTTTGGGCAGAGATTAGTTCCTGCGCCGGTGGAGGGGGGAGCCGAGACATGTTGTGCTTTGGGATTCTTAGTACACATTGCATCAAACAGCGCTAACAGCAAACAGGATATGAAAGATGAAGTCTGAATGCGTCAAGACAAGCGGTGGGAGGCAACATTGGGTCTGATGCGTGTCGCAAAGGCTTCGGGCCCTTCGTGTCACCGTGGCTGCATGGGGAGCGAGCGTGTTATAGGTGTTGAACCCCCTTGTGTGGCTGTTAGATTGAATCTTAACACAGAATGAAGGAGAAAGCAGCCTGAACAGAGAAACTTCGACTCGGTTGTTAAAGCTTGAGAGGACACTAATCAAAAAGATAAACGTGTCATTTCTCAATTATTTCTGTGATCACACAGCACTTCTATTTGTATTTTAACTTGGAAAAGCCCTGAATGTGTGTCTGTTTAGCTTTTATTTTGTGTTTTCCTCACCGCAAAACACGATAACCCGCAATTGTTGGATTTCATAGCTATTCCTGACTGATTTAACCCATAAAATGTAATATGTTGGTATAAATTAATGTATTTAGTTTGAGTTGACTTGAATAAAACCAGAAATCTTGAATAGATTTCACTTTTCAGTGCATTAAAAAAATATGGCTAAAAATCTTTTTTTGCTTCTGCAGATTTTCTACATCATTTCTTCAAGGCGAGTGAAATTTGACGCCATTTTCTAACCAGATGCATGCAACAAGTTTCCGGTAAGTTTTTCTGACCTCAATGAAAGCGGAAATGCTGTGAAATGACAACATGAAGTCCAGAAACTGTAGGGTAACCAATTGTCACTTTTTGACTCAATGTGATACAATAAGATAGAATACTACAAAATTCTATAATTTAAATACGAGAAAGCCTAGTTTTAATAGAAATGGGATAGTTAATTTTCTTTTTAAATTAAACTAAATTAAATTAAATATATATATTTATAAATAATAAATAATAATTCATTTCATATTACATTTTCACTTTCACTAAGATCATAAAATATCTGTGTTGTGTTGCGCCTGGTCGCGCGTAGCCAGACTGACGGCTGAAGGTCTGTGAACTTTGGCCGCTTTGAATGGTCAAGGCCCGCCCAAGAAGCCATATGACTGACAGGTAAAGCAACCAATCACGTTTTGTTTTGTGCTGCATCATGTTAAGGGGTGTAGAAATGTTGCAACAATAACAGACAGCGAAATTTGAGTGTTTAGTTGATCCTGATAAGCGCTCGTTGTCAGTTGTAAACAAGACGGCTTTCTTCTTTCGTGAGGGGGTTTGGTGCCACGGCATTTTTGTTTCCAGGCGAACGTTAAAGAACGCGACACACACGTCTCCCAGAAATCCTGTATAATTCAACCAATCCGATGACGACTTCGAAACTCCTGAAGTGTTTCCAAATAAGTGTGCCGTATGCATCAGACGCTTAGCCAACGTTCAGTGGGCATGACGTCTGAGGCTGAGACTATGTTGTGCCTGATTAGAACATGTGTTAGTCTGGATAGATCATGTTTGAACAAAGATGAGAACACAGCTGTCTTGTTAGAAAGTGAATTGTAGTCATTAATGACTCATTATTAACAGATTTATTAGCCTGCAGACTGCTGCAGTCACCTCTCTGATAGCTTCAGTTTCGTACATCTGTTTCAGTACAAGCCTTTTGAGAAAACATCATGTATATATATTGCAATAATCACCTATGCATTTCTAATAAAATAGAAGATCAGTTGCAGGTGACTTGAGATGTGCATATAACACAACCAAAGGGCCTTCACATTCAGCACATCTCTTCTGAAATAGACTGACAAAGACATCATTAACTCCCCTCATTCTTCTGATTAATGGATCCATCCGAAAAGCATTAATATCGTGCGGGAGTTCATTTTTTTCATAAGTTAATTTCGCTTCTATATTTGTGGTCAGAAATGTCCCGGGGTTTGAGCAGAGAGTAATGGGTGTTATTACGAAATCACTGGCGAGTTCATTTATTACTGCATTTGTTCAGCATTTTCCCCTTCTTTTGTAGAAAACCTTTTTCTCCATCTACATGTTCATAAACAACAGGTTTAAATGGCTGCAAACCATCCCACATATTATGCCAAATATCAAAACCCAGAAAGCAAACTGTAATTTGCACTATATTACTGTTTTGAGTATTATTTGCTATTAACTCACCAATGCATTTGCAGTCATCTGACAGTCAGCAATAGGTGTTAAACTAAAGCACTTGCAATGTGTTCGTTTGTGTTCCAGTAATTAGCATATTCATTAGTGCGATTTGCATTTATTAAGTTGATTTATGCAAGTATGTACCAGCATAAAAATAAGATGCGGTGAGCTGATTAGTTAAATGACAGACCTATAAGTCTAAAAACCAATTGTGTACGCTATAAATTCAAGCACAACACAGCACCACAGGTCATGCACAGTACAGCGTACAATTTGATGCATGCCCACATTCTTAATTATCAAGAAATATTGCATGATCATGCAAATATTTGCAATATAGACTAAAGAGTAAAGTGAAAATTGGAGATGCGTATGAGGAGCAGTGCATGTTACTTTGAGCTAAGCCAGTGAGTGCTATAAGTGTGCATCGTTTTGGTTATGAGTGTGTGTTTGTGTGTGATGCACACATGTTGAACAAAGATGATCACCAGCTAGGCACAATCTTTTCCTCTCAATACTAGTCTCTCTCCTGCAGAGAAGTATGTAATCAGGCCAAGGGTAGAGAGAGAGTGTGTGTGTGAGCGTGGGTGGGTGTGGATGTCTCGGATAGACGTGGCTGTGTAAAAGGTTTTTTGGGTGAGTGGACGGGAAAAAAAAGGAAACGAGGGTGATCAAGAAAGGAAGAGAGCACACAGGGACAGAGAGAGAGATTTATAGCATGCCTAGACTAAAAGCTCTTGGGAAATTATGCAAAATTGCAGCTCAATAACACTCAGCAAGTAGCGCACCGAGCAGTCGGAATATTTCTAATGAGCGCTAAATTAACGCCATGATGTCTGCTGATGGATTTGAGACAGATATTAACCTGCAATCTGACGTTGTTTGAAATAAGTCACAGCCGTACCTGGAGAAAATCACAGCTATATTAGCATTTGAGTGTCAACGCTGTGATTAAATGCCTTCATTAATAAAAACGCCTGTCTGATTAGAATGCCGGCTGCAGGAACCGTTTTGTGTGCGCATATGCAAGTATTCATCATAAAGATCAATTGTTTTACCATTTCAGATTGCAGATAAGGATTTCAAGTGAGCAAACGCACCATTTTCTTTATTGCATATCAAAATGAACAGTATGACATGGCTTTACATCCAAACCACGCACGTGGCACCCAAGAGTTGGGGGCTTGCAAAAAAAAACAAGACTGGGAAAGGAACTGTGCATTATTTTGCACCAATTAAATGCTGCAATAATGACCCAAATGAGTCCCAAGCACACATGATAACCATTATTATCTATGATATTTGAATAAAAGCAGACTTGCATATTCCCTGGAGTAACCTGGAGTGTCTTGCTTAAAGAGATCTATCTAAAATGGCAATTTCCGTCATAATTTACTCAACTTCATGTCATTTCAAACCTGTATGACTTTCTTTCTTCACACAAAGAAACTGTCATTTGTCAATACAATGAAAGTCAATGAGTAGAGCGAGTTGTATTGGCTTTGATTTTGTAAAGAAAAAGAGTTGCAACATTCTTAAAAATAGCTTATTTTAAGTCATACAGGTTTGAAATGACATAAGGGTGAGGAAATTATGACGGCATTTGCATTTTTGGGTCAACGATCGAATCTCATGGCAATTCGCAACTATTTTCTATTTTGGCAAATTTGTATGTTTTCATAAGATCTGCCTACACCCCACTTATGTTTAGGGATGGACATTCATGCTTACTTTTTCCTAAAAACTGTTGCTGCATCTCTTTTCAAAGCCTGCGCCCTCTGCAGGTCACACTTATCGTCCATATGTCATTAAAGCTGCCTCATTTCGGAAAAGTAACCATTACATTCCAAAGTAAGAAAGAAATTACAATAATTCAGGCCTCACAATAAATAACAGTTGAATGACACATCCTTCATCTTTGTATGTGGCTGACAGGCAACCTCTTGCACAAATTCATCCAAAAATGCCATTGTTAAGTTTTTGAACTATCCATTTGAGGACACATTGGTGAAAACTCACATATGTCTTGTGGGATTCGAACCCATAACCTTCCAGCCCAGATCTTGACCCATAAAGCCACATCTCAAATCTCAACCCTAAGCATTACTTCTACTCTAACTTCCAGGTGTCACAGTTTGTCAGCAACCCTACATCCTCGGACACACATATACGTCCACTCACCGCCATCGTCCTCATCGAAGGAGTTCATGCAGGGGAAGTATATGGCCAGGGCCTCAAAGGACGCGGACAAGCTGATGCGACTCTGCGAGCGCTCCATGTAAAGGCCCGGCGTAGGTGCCGGGTCCGCCGGCTTGGGCAGGCGCGCCTGGGCATTCTTCACGCGGAGCACGGCACGCGGCGTGTTGGCTAACTTACACCGGCCCCTTCGCCAGCCCGGTACAAGATAGAAAACCAAACGGCAAAGGACCCTCGTAAGTCCCTGTGGACCTGGTTTGGCTTCAAGAATCCTGTCCAGATGTGATGTCCAGAGTTTTTGGTGTCTCTAAAGTCCTTATTTTGTTTTGTTTCTGTCCAGGTCTTGAGGACAGAGAATTAGGATGGATGGAGTCTCATCGCAAAGGCTGATGTCTCAGAGCTGTGCTGGATCTGCTTCAGAGAACATGATCTGTTGCATTTCCCTGTCTAGCTGATCCCTCATCGGGCTGTGCAGTGGATGGATGGATAGTGTATACTGCCGTCTGTGTGTGTTTGAGAGAGAAGAGGAGAAATGGAGAGAGAGAGAGAGAGGAGAGATGGGATTGTAGAGACAGACGGAGAGAGAGAGAGAGAGAGAGACGGGAGAAAAGGTGCTTACTATTCTAGCAGTCTGAGGCTGATTCACTTCATTCAGCGCTGAGCTCTTTGTGGAGACAAAAAGTGGGAGGAGACACCGAGAGCTATTGCTGGGATTCAGGATACTGGCCAATCACAGGCTGGATGTCAGGATATGGGCGTGGCCACCGTCTACAGGCACAATAGCTGTGAATATCTTTCATCCTTCACAGACATCGACCGTCTCGCTCTCTCTCCGCTAACACGGTGAAGTGGGAATCTTGAAACATTGGGAAGCTGATAGATTTCAGACAAGGTTTGATTGCAGTATGTTTTTGCCTCTCTTTCCAATCAACCCTGATTGTTTTAACAGTAAATCACACACATTCACCAGAAACTGCAACAGTTGGCTATTAAGACCTATCAAATCAATAATGTTGTGAATATTCATATCAATTAATTTAATTCAAACAGAAGGAAAGTAATCTCACATCCCCCCCCCTAAAAAAGGATTTAGAGAATTGTATAGATTAAATAATAATCATTTATTTTAGTGAATACTTCCGGTAAACGTATTTCATTAATAATAATTATAATACATTTGAACTTTGTAAGTAAATAATAAATAAATAATCAAATTACTGATATAGTAGTAATACAATATAAATAAAGCAAGACTTTCTGGAAAAATTTGTCTAATTTTTTTACTTTTCAATTTTTTTTGTCTAAAAAAGATAAATATATTTTAATAAAAAGTCTTGACAATTAACTGAAAATAACGAAGTACTAAACTGATATAAAATAAATTAAAGACAAATACAATAAAACTAATAAATATGATAAAAGGGCATAAAAATAAATCAAACTAAAATTAAAATGAAAACTGAAAATGTAAAAATAGATCCTTAGTATATATTTGATGTTTGAATACCATCTGGAAGTCACCAGGTTTACCAGTTTTATGTTTTTTCAAACTGAACATTATAGAATGATAGAAACAGCATCAACAAACAGGACTATTGCCTTTGATTCGGACATTGTATTTTGTGAATTCAAGTACAAGTAAATAGCAACAAAATGACAGTAAAACATTTCTTGGTGAATAATCTCTGATGATTGGCAATTTAAACGTTTCCATTGACAGCACCTGTGGGCTTCGGCTGTATTTAAGCCACACTATTTATTTTAGAAGCGGAATAAAAGAATGACACTGCTAGCTGAGAGCAGTCATCTTCTGTTAAAGACGCATTTTATCTTCTGTGTGTGTGTGTGTGTGTGTGTGTGTGTGTGTGTGTGTGTGTGTGTGTGTGTGTGTGTGTGTGTGTGTGTGTGTGTGTGTGTGTGTGTGTGTGTGTGTGTGTGTGTGTGTGTGTGTGTGTGTGTGTGTGTGTGTGTGTGTGTGTGTGTGTGTGTGTGTGTGTGTGTGTGTGTGTGTGTGTGTGTGTGTGTGTGTGTGTGTGTGTGTGTCTGAGAGGGCTGAAAATGTCACCTGTGCCACCTCAATGAACAATCACAACTCTACTGCAAATAACAAACGCAGGAGCATCACTCATAGTTATGAACGCCTCAGAACTGATGCTGACAATCTCGCTCTCTCTCAAAGTGCACCCTGTCAGTTTTTGTATAGATTTAGTCTTTTTATATGGTTTAACCTCAGTAGGTTTACCAGAGTTCATCAGATTGTATGCTAACCCACACTTTGGTTGTATGCACGTTTTTTGAAGGATTAACTAGATTTTGACATTTTCAGAAGGAATACTAATGCACGTTGCTATGTGGTTGTTGCCAAGTTGCTATGTGATAACTGATAACTGCTATGTGATATGTATTTGCAAGTACATACAGTATATAGTAAATATTAAGTATTAGTAATAGTAAGTATTTTCATCTGATACCATCATGGTATCACAGTACTGTTGTATAAGAGGAAATCACTGATAATCAAAAAAGTAACATGATATTGCCATTAGCTTTGAGTATATGTACCACAGTATTCTTGGAAGTATCTTGGAGCATTGTTTTTATTGTTAGCTAAAATTTAAATAAATAAGAATTGTTTTTTCATTTATTAAAATAAAGTTCACATAAAATCAATTCTAAATATTAAAAGACAAATTTGATATGTTGTATATGCTGTAAGTTGTTAGTTAAAATGACTAACACTTAAATGAAAAATAAATTAGAGCTAAAAATAAATATTTAAATGATCTGTGATAAAATAAATGTAAGTTTAAGTGCTAAAATGAAAAAATAAAAAATAATAATTAATATAAAAATGTAACATTACAAAACTTTACAATTAATCGGAGAAACTGAACATTTAAAATAAATCTAATTAAAAACATAAATAAACAGTAAAATAGTGGTACATATAACATTGCCTTCGAGTACCATGGTACTTCCATTTGATACCATCACCGCACACTGATAAAGTAATTTATTGCATGGGTTATAAATAGTGTGTGCGTGTGGTGTAAACATTTAAGTTGTCTGTTAGGATGTGAATTGTGATTAGGTAGGATATAGTATTTATAACAGCAAAACAATAAAAGTGTCTATTTAAAGTGTGTGTGTGTGTGTGTGTGTGTGTGTGTGTGTGTGTGTGTGTGTGTGTGTGTGTGTGTGTGTGTGTGTGTGTGTGTGTGTGTTGTGTGTGTGTGTGTGTGTGTGTGTGTGTGTGTGTGTGTGTGTGTGTGTGTGTGTGTGTGTGTGTGTGTGTGTGTGTGTGTGTGTGTGTGTGTGTGTGTGTGTGTGCGTGTGTGTGCAGTGTGTGCCTATGTGTGTGTGTGTGTGTGTGTGTGTGTGTGTGTGTGTGTGTGTGTGTGTGTGTGTGTGTGTGTGTGTGTGTGTGTGTGTGTGTGTGTGTGTGTGTGTGTGTGTGACGTGTGTATTAGAGTTGTCTTGTTCACTGCATTAGCCAATGGCAGTTGTGCTGGTTCTTGTTCGCTGCTTCACTGACCTTTACCATGTTGTTCCATCTACCAGCTGGACCCTGGGGAAGGGGCCGTCTCACGGTGATGACATCTTAAGTGTGAGACACCAATGAAACCTGACAGATACTGAGAGTAAAAAGTGAACACAAGTTTGTGTGTGAAAGAGAATCAAATTAGGGCAGGATTTTTTTTCTTCCTTCCAGAAACAACATGTACTTGCAACAGTTGACACCCCTTCTGTTCAAACCCATGGCAGAAACCAATTATCATGCTGTAAATATTCCAAAAGAGGGTAAGCTCATTGTAATGTGTTTCTGCATGACCAGAAACCCACTTGCACTATTATATGACAATTATATGGCATATCAGTAGTTCATCAAACCCTTCAAATGTAGCCCTTGTCCTCATTTGATTTTTATTTAGACTAACGCTACATAACTATGTTAAATGAGGCTATTCCAAATAATACACAAAAACTGTACCTTGAAAGATCATCGTAAACGTAAATTGAAAGTTTTTGATACAGATTCTTTTAAAAACCCAAGATCGACATACTAGTGAAGAAAGCTCCAACGGCTGCTCGAGGCTTCGAACTCTTTATGAATCTTTAGTTTTTTTTTTTTTTTTTTTTTTTATTATTAATGCCAAGGTACCAAAGATAAAAGTACAGGTAACATTACCTGCAAAGCACAGTTTCTACATGCATGTAATAATAAATAATCCAAAACAAAGCTTTAACAGAACAAGTTAAAAAGATGCAGTAAATTAACTGTTTTGAGAGCTTTAAGATTCTTGGAAGATGAAATAGTTTGGATATACTGCTGAACCTCTTTTTTAAAAACAATAAAATAACGATTTTGATGAGTGAATTTACTGCGGTGAATATGAAATTTTAGCAAGTAATAATAGGTAAATTCATTAATTTTTCTTTTTCGACTATGTGTTAAAGAAGAAAGTACATCCTTGAAAAGTTACCCTGGAGCACATTGCGATTGATATACACAGCAATCGTCTGTGTGTGAGGACAATCCCAGAAGATATGCATATCAGTTTCATTAGGGTCATCACAAAAAGAACAGCTTGTATCTATATCCGATGAATCTTTTCAAAAACATTTTAGTTGGGTAAAATCTGTGTAACAATTTGAATGAGATGTCTCTAACCTTGTTAGTTATTATGTATTTCGAAGACAGTCCAGGCGGGCGCTCTACCAAGGAGGCTAAAGGCTACAGCCTCTATTCACTGCTCTTCAAGTTAACCCAACTATGCGACTTCCGCTGCTGAGAGCGCCTCTTTTTTGAGGTCAGACAACGAAAAATGCTACATGTGTTTTATTAATGTTTACACACAGCCCTTACTGGCATACATCCGTTACAGATACATCTAACCAACAATAAATATTTTTTTCTACCTATTTGTTTTATTAACGTCTACACCTACCACAACACTAAACCTACCCTTACAGTAATGCAGATACATTAAATATTGTAGTTCAGCGTTAGAAAAAGGATGCAATATTGATGCGCGCATGCGCAGTAAGCCGAGGTTAGGAAATCTGACGGGTGATAAAATGTCAAAAAAGGTCCATTGGAATGTTTATTATATAATCTAAAGAGTATGCTACAGAAACCCGATTTCGAATTTGTTTTGATTTGACTTCAAAGTAGCTGCCTCTGAAGGTGATTTTTATTACTATATATAATATGTTTCACTCAGAATCAGAAACATGTTTTATCCTGGACAGTAATATTGTTTAAGAACAAATGATCGTTGTTTGATGTGATGATAGCCTATTTTCCTGTTCTTCAGCTGATGCCTTCCTGCTGCACAATCCAAGTGGAAGCAACAGCTTTTACTGCAAGGAGAGCACGTACTTTGGGATTGGAGACATAACAGCAGGTGACAACTGCAGGTTTATTTTTTCACTTCAGTGGCTTCCTGTACAAACACATACTCTACTATTATCCTGTCTGTAAAAACAGAAATGTATATCAGAAACAGAACTTTTACCCTTTTTTATCTCAAAAGTAAATCAGTGAATAATATGTAATCGGAGAGATGTTTGAACGTGTAACTGCCTGAGATACAGACACGCACACACACACACACACACACACACACACACACACACACACACACACACACACACACACACACACACACACACACACACACACACACACACACACACACACACACACACACACACACACACACACACACACACACACACACACGTGTTGAGGATGTGTTGCTCCACGTTCATGAGCTACATTGAAATTCTGGGTTGCATGATGGAAGGACGAGAGGGCCACACTTTCAGGTTTTAGTGTCCATTTGTGAAGGCTCAGAACGCATTGTTTGATGCCATTAAAGCAACAGTTCACCGAAAAAAAATATGTACTCACCCTCATGTCTCTCCAAACCTGATGCACTTATTTTTCTGTGGAACAGAAAGGAAAATTTCTGCATGCAGCTCCATGCAATGCTTTTAAGGTAGACCTCAGACCATTTGTTCTTGGAAGAATTTAATGAGAAATATTTGAATTCATATTGAGACTTTTATGGAAGCTTATTTCAGCCACAAAATAAAATATAAAAAAGGTAACTGGGATTTTTTATCCCACAATTCAGACTTTGTTTCTCACAATAGTGTTTATATCTCAAAATGCATAGATTTTTCTCACAGTTCTGAGCTCAAATCTGAATTGTGAGATATACATTCAGAATTGCAAGATACAAACGCAGCATTATGAAATATAAATTGAGAATTATGAGATATAAACTCAGAATTTCAAAACATAAATGGAGAATAGCGAGATCTAATTTCAAAATTGGGAGACATGAACAAACTGCAAAATATAAACTTAAAATTGCAAAATATAAACTCTGAATTGTGAGAAAAAAAGGTTTTTAAATTATGAGTTGATTTGCAATTGTTATCTAGCCATAAACGGAAATAAGTTTCCATATTGATTGCAGACTTTTGTATCTTGGTAAACTTGAGACCATTGTTAAGAAATCTTGTTGAGACACATTTGAGATTACTCGTCTTTTTTTGAGGAAAATCTGAAAATCAGGCCATATACAGAAACTTTGACCCACATTTAACCTCATTGCTGCCTATGGAGAAACAACTGAGATATGAAAGAGATCTCATTTTCAATATTTCTTCTAATTTTGTATTAACATGCTGTCATATTCTGATAAGAAACTTGTAAAAGTGGAGCTCAAGTGACATGCAGGTCAAGCTGATGTGGGCCAGAAAACACTTTAGATTTGCAGACTCATTTTCATCCATCTGTTCAGAGCGGCGGCCAACGGTTTGCCAAAGCTTTTCATGCTTTAATTACTTAATAGTGCTTCAATAAAGGTAATTACAGAAAATATATGGTTATTTGATTAAAATAAAGAGGCTCTCGCTGTTAAAAGTGCCACACACACACAAACCCAAGTGATTGTCTGGTTCTTGTTGTATTGAAGCTTTGCTTGATCACATCATTTTACCAACCAAGCAAAAGTGCTCAGTCTATCACAGTATTGCAAAATCCACTTACCGGATTTACGAAGCGCCTTGTCCACAAGCCAATCCCTCTTTTAATATCAACATAGTGCTACACTTTTATCTCTCTGTCTCTCTCTCTCTCTTGTTTTCCTAATATATGCTAACTTCCCCTTACTTAAGCCCTTCGTTTTGGCATTTAACTTCAATTGAAACACGTTTGTTAATGTCATTTGGGTCGCCTCATAATTTCGGATTTACAAATGCACAAAACCTGCTGAGGTACGATCTGGGATTATTTCCACAGATTTATGTTATTCCCTGCATGGTGAGGCGAGCCTGCTTTTGGCGTCTTAAAGGGGTAGTTCACCCAAAAATGACATTTTTATTGTCATTTATTCTCCCATACAACATAGAATCATTCTCATTGATTTTATCCAAATATTTGTGAGCCAAACTTGCATTAGTCATGTCTGTTTAAGAAAAGACTTTGATGAACTGAAGCTGTTGATTTGATAGACATAAACCCACCATCACGACCATGGCTGACTGATGCCTGTAAACATGAAACAGACGGGCGCTGAAGTGGATGCAAGAGGCCAACCTCGATAGACCGTCTCAGGCTGTGTGGCATTTAGAGCCATTTAGTTCAATGAGTCACGGGTAATTTCAGGTGTTTGATATATAGGCACTCGACAGGAGGTGGAATGTCACAGATCTTCTCATTCAAGATGCTAAACTCAACCAGTCTCTGATTCCTGGTTTCAAAATTCTCTACATTTACAGCTATTCTTAGTCAGTCTGCCTACTGAGCATATGGCAGCTCCAGGTCTTGTTATATTAGAAAAGTTTCCAAATGCCAAGATATTTTTCTGCCGGCCCTAAAATCCCAAATCAAACCAAATCTGAAACATTTTGACAGCTTCCATTTAAATAGCCTGCTCTTTTGTAAATGGACTGCCATTAAAATAAAAATCCTCTTTGTGCTGTCAGCGTCCCAATGTCTCAACAGATAAAACCCTCTTATGCTGTCAGTTATTTGTCTATGCCACAGACTGCTAAATAAAAAATAGAATAAATAAATAAAGATTAAAAAATGAGAAGATTGTGTTCACAGGAGATATTTTCTTTTTGTTTGTTTCATCTCAAGGTATTTACTTAAATTGCTGACTTTTTGGTTAATAAGCAAGGTAACTTTTTTTTACCTTTATTGTGGATAAAAAAAAAATGTTGTGTACTGGAAACTACTGGTGTTGTTATTGTTAACTAACTAAAACTATTACAAATATTTGTATTATTTAAAATAAAGCTGAGAAAATATAAATATTAGATAAAAAACATTCAACATAAATTAGAAATGTTGAAATGTCTAAGTAAAATAATGCTATAACTAAAATGAATCACTAAAAATAACTGTTTTTTATTTAAATACATTTAATATATATATATTAGTGCTGTCAATTGCATCCAAAATAAACATTTTTGTTTACGTAACATGTGTATGTGTGATGTGTATATTTATTATAAATACACACACATGCATGTATATATTTCAGAAAAATAGGTTATGTTTATATATTAAAGATATCTATTTATAATATAAATTCTATGAATATAAATATAGACATGCAAATACATGTAAATATTATCAAAATATATACTGTATGTGTGTATATTTATGTATACATAATAAATAAACACAGAACACACACATATTATGCAAACAAAAACTTTTATTTTGTATGCGATTAAACGCGATTAATCATTTGATAGCACTAATATATATATATATGTGTAATAAAATAAAATAAAAATCTGTTTCAATAAATACAGATGGTTCTTTATATATGAAAGTGACGACTGGGCACAAAAAACATAAAAAAAAGTTTTTTACATAAAAAAATAGCAAATTAGTTTCAATAAAAAACTGATTGTTCTTTAGAGTTCTGTTTAGTTATTCTATTTAGATTTCTATCAAATCCTTTGCTTTTCTTCCTGATATTTTCCAAATGCTTATGTAACAGCTTTTTGTTTCGACCCGCATCATTTCAGTTATTGAAACAGAGTAATCCGCAATCCTGTCGGCTTCACCCTGATTTTTTACGGTAATTCTCTAATCTTGTTATGTTGATGGCTGTGTGAGTTGAGCAACATGCACAGATGTAATCTCGCCCATTTACTCCTGCTGTCTGGTATTGTGCTGTTTCCAAGGGTACTGATGGCCTGAATGCTGGGCATCTCATAAAAAGCTTTGCAGAGCCACACACTGATTCACTTGGTGTAGATTTGAAGCAGCTCCTGCTCTAAAAACGGTCCCACTTTTAGGACACTGCCTTTGGTTGGCACACGAGAGAGTCCCCTTCGTGTCGGCCTATTTAAACACACCATACTGAACTCAAGACTGGTTACACAACACATCTGGAAGTTAGTCAGAGAGTGTGTTTATATGTGCAACAAAACTGATAACTGCACAGCCATGCATCTAGAAAAACAAATCTGCTCATTTGCAAAAAAAGGAGTAATATTGCATAATTTGATGAGTTCAAATATGTCAATAAAAACGTTCTATCTTGTACAGTTTTTCACAAAATGATAACATTTAAGAAATTTTATTTACAGTATGCATCAGCTCTAATGCACTTAATAATAACAAAAAAGCAGTCAAATATCAAACGTTTAGGTTTTTATGACAAAACTATTTTTTCAAAATGTATCATTTAACTTACAGTCTGCAAAAGAGTGAAAATATGTTCAAATATTGCATTTAATGTCAAATAACTTTAACACAAGATTTTACATTTATAAGCTTTTCCCAAAATGGAAATGTCAGAAAATGAATTTTCTTTCACTGTTTGGATGTAATAAAACATCTGGTTCATGTTTGCATTTTCTTCCATCACTGGCCATAATAACTTTAACCTTTAAATCAGGATTAGGCATAAAATAATGTCTTCATAATCATTCATCCATGTAAACATGGACTGAGAATTGAACAAATAGCCTTGAATCTTGTCTTTGTGTCAGTTTTTCTGGTGATTAAGGGATAATACAAGACTTTGTCACCTTACGAATACTCGTCAAAAGCAAAAATGCTATGAAGTGCATCATAGTTTATTCGTTTTTGAGAAAGTGTGACATGCGTGAGCATTCACTTTTGCAATCAGCACCACAAAATTAGTAAGAAACAAGTATTGGATATAATTCAGCTGCTGTCAAACATCAGATGATTGTAAAGCCAGACCATGCATACCGCATTGAACCCCATTGATTTTCATTGTATGGACAAAAAGAAGACTTTGCATCCACACAAAAAAACAAAGTCATAGGTTTAGAACGACATAAGGGTGAATAAAATATTACAGAAGTTTCATTTTTAGGAGTGTCAGCGTGCAGCTGTAATGTGAGTGGATCTGTGCAGAAATGTTCTGAAGTGTTCTGCCACAATGCTGAGCAAAATCAGTCTTTATCAAGCTTTAATGTGAGTTGCTCCAAAATAGGCTCAGACCACCTGTGTGTGTTTACATGTGCAATCAGTGCGCCTCTCGCTGAGATCCATCACGCCGCAGGACAGCAGCAGCTACTCACTTCCTGTGGATAACACATTTGTGAAGCCAGGTGAAAAATAACTCCGCTCTCGTGTTGCGCTTGAACTTTGGATCTGTATATTTAGATTCAAGACTCAGAATTAAAGTTGGACCCAAGAATGTACCAAAAGAAAACATTTGTTTTGTTGAATTTCAGTGCTTTCATGAATTCAAAATAGCATACTATTACTATTTCTTCCATATCTTATGTCAGAAATGGAGTAATATGCTAGCATATTATGTTCAAAATTAAATAGCCTATTGCTTACCACATATTGCAGAGTATGCACTAAATATTTCTTAATCATTTAAAAAAAATGTTATGTAAAACAGAATACATTTTGCAACATAGCATTATGTCAAAATTGTTATTTTTAACTATTAGTCCAATCCTGTGTAAAATGTCTAAACATTTTTTTGCTTCTAATCAAGTAAAAAGTAAAGAAAGAGATAAAATTTTTTTAGATATTATTATAGATATATTAAGTCATGTGCATCGTCTGATAGGATAAATTATTTCATGCAGTTTGCATGTTATAAACTGCACATTGTAGTAATATAGAAAATATAGACACAAATTTGCTTAATGAGTATATATAACAAATACAGGATTTGCAGTGTTATTGTTAACTAAATCATAAAGCAAAACTTAAATAGAAATGAGAAAAGGGCTAAAATTACTAAAACAAAATAGTAAAATAAAACAAATTCAAGTTTTATAGAAATGTTAAAATAATTAAATAATAAAATCTTAAAATAATAATAAAAATTACAAAAGTACAAAACAAAATTACTAAAACAAAAAAATAAATAAAATAAAAGCTAATTCAAAAAAGTAATATAGAAATAATTTAAAAATAACACAGAGAAGGAGTGAAAGTACGCTGAAAACCTTTGTGGCCTCATAGAACAATGCCCACAAATACAGAGACAATGCGTCTAGCCTTATAATAATTAATTAATAAGAGGTTGAGGATGGATAAACTACATAATCATTGTTTTTTTGTATATGTTTCCCCTCCGTCTCTGCCATTACCTTCAACTTTTACAGAGGTCCTCACCCTGCAATCAGGTAGTGTGTGTGTGTGTGTGTGTGTGTGTGTGTGTGTGTGTGTGTGTGTGTGTGTGTGTGTGTGTGTGTGTGTGTGTGTGTGTGTGTGTGTGTGTGTGTGTGTGGTGTGTGTGTGTGTGTGTGCGTGTGTGTGTGTGTGTGTGTGTGTGTGTGCGTGTGTGTGTGTGTGCGTGCGTGCGTTCTTGTCATCAAATAGAGCAAAGTAATTAAATAGGGACCCAGGAGACACTATTCTCCAGCAGAACAAAATGAGGATGTCTCTGCCGATGTGTCCTTGTGACCAGTGGTAGACTGGCCATCTGTAGCACCGGGAGTATTCCCGATGGGCCGCTGTACAATGTGGGCTGGCCCATTGCCTAAATATATATAAATAACGAATTACAGTAAGTGTACGTAGACTATATTCCTCCATCGGCCCGGAAATATTACACTTAAAATATTGGTTTTCTATGAAAAATATTTTATAATTTAATTTATTTCTGTGATCAAAGCTGAATTTTTAGCATCACATTGCTACAGTATTCAGTGTCACATGTTCCTTCAGAAATCATTCTAATATGCTGTTTTGCTGCCTAATTATTATCAATAATTATTTGTGACCAATTAACCCATTACTAATGGTTTTCATTATTATCAATACTGAAAACTGTTTTCACTTAATAGTTTTTTGTGGAAACTGTGATACTTCAGCTTTTTCATGATTATTTAATGAATACAAATTTAAAGAACAGCATTTATTTGAAATATAATTAATTTGTAATAAGCATAAATAACTTTACTGTCACTTAAATAAATTTAATGCAACCTTGTTGAATAAAAGTGTATGTTTTTAATATAACCCTAAATAGTAATGTATCACATTTTTCATAAAAATATGAAGCAGCACAACTGTTTTCAACACTGATAATAATCAGAAATGTTTCTTTAGCAGAAAATCAGCATATTATATAAATGTCTAAAGGACCAATAGAAAGGCACCGTAAAAAACTGTCCACGTTCTGCCCTACATTCCAAGTCTTTTAAGCAGAGCATTGTGGACTGATATTATATTTAACGTTAGTGATATTAAACTGTCCCTCTAAAAAAGATGTGTAAAATTATTCTAAATACTATCATATAAACAGAAAAGATAATAATTTCATTAATAAAAAATGATAATAATTTCAATAATATTAAAAATAAATACATAGCATGTTTATTTCTGAATTGTGTTATATATTAGCTGGTGAGTTTATGGTGTGGTGTGGTGTTTTGTGGACCGGGTGTGGTGGGCCGCTCTGTGCCAGGGCCACTTTTTAGCCCCAGTCCGCCCCTGCTTGTGACATCTTAGGTGGAACGGTGGAAGGAAGCGAGCGAGAGGGAGGGAGAGGTACGGCTGCATCTGGATGTTGAGCACTTGCTGATGTTGTGGGATTTGGGAGAGGAGCTAACATAAATCATTCGGCTGTAATTTGCACTTACTCTGGCTGTCTACAGTAAAGGTCGCGCACTCTTTCTCTGTCTCGCTCTCAGTGTTGGTGATAGTGCAAAGCAAAGTAAGGAGAAGAAACTGTGCTTTCATTAGTTGCTGTCTGAGGTGCAGATGTTCCAGTCTGCTCTCATTTGACATTGGTTTGTCTTTGAGAGCCGCTTTCATCAGCTCCGTCTCTACCTTCACATCTGAAGCTCTTCAGCCCCAAGCTGCTCTTTCTTGATTTTTTATAACAAAAGTTGTTTTCTGTCTTTTGTTTTTTTTATTCTTCCTGTTCTTGTGTTCCACAAATCTCATCTATCTATCTATCTATCTATCTATCTATCTATCTATCTATCTATCTATCTATCTATCTATCTATCTATCTATCTATCTATCTATCTATCTATCTATCTATCTATCTATCTGTCTATCTGTCTGTCTGTCTATCTGTCTGTCTGTCTGTCTGTCTGTCTGTCTGTCTGTCTGTCTGTCTGTCTGTCTGTCTGTCTGTCTGTCTGTCTGTCTGTCTGTTATATCCATCCATCCATCATACCAATCCATCCATTCATCCATCCATCCATAAATCCGTAAGTCAGTCTGTCCATCCTTTCATCCATCCTACTGTAACTAGCAGTTTAACTTCTTTAGCCCGATTCAAAGAGTTATTCTGCAACAAAACTATCTGACTTCAGAAGAAAAACTGATCCTAGAGGAAGACAGTTTACACTACAATGCCTGCTTTAGCGTCAGAATGCAGAGTGTATTTGCTTTGAGATGTGAGTGACATTCTGGCAGATTTCAGAGGAGTGTGGAAACAAGCTTGCGTATGTGTAAGAAGCGTTTGTATATGTGTACTTTAGTATACAGTATTAGGACTTTGTTTTGGTTTATAAGTAGAAAGCAGTAAAAAATTTATTAACATGAGCTTTGTGCAGCTATGTCTGCAGATAATATGGGTTCCCTGTTTGTTTGGACGTACAGGAAATCTGTCTTCACTAAACCACATTTACAATAATGACCGAATTGGAACAGCTGGTTTGCACACGCACACAAAATGCATATTACTCACAGACACAGCAGAATCCTGCATCAGACTGACCTAGAAAACTGGAAAGCCACCATCATCCTCTGCTGCCTCTACAAAGAGTTCACAGGAATGTAGCTGCCACCTGCCCTTGACATAAGCAAAGCACATTATGATCATAGAGCTCCATTAGTTCTGTCACTCCACCCTGATATACAGTCATGGACAAAAATATCGGCACCTTTGATAAATATGATCAAAGGCTGTGAAAATCTGTTGTTAATCCTTTTGATCTTTTATTTTTTAAAAATACAAAACTCTAACCTTTCATTGCATAATAATAATTTAGAAAGAATAGAAAAATGGGGGGAAATATCCTTACGAAATAAATGTTTTTCTCAAATACACGTTGGACACAATTATTGGCACCCCTAGAAATTCCCATGAGTATAATATCTCTGAAGTATATTCCCATTCATATTCACAATTTTGAGCACTCCAGGGTGATTATGAACATGAAATTATCCAGCCATGGCTTCCTGTTTCACAGAAATATAAATAGGAGGGAAAACTAAGCCCAAATTCCCTTCCAATCTTTCCAAATTTCCAATCAACAGAAAATGTTAGGAAACTGCCTGGAAGAGGACGTGTGTCTATATCGTCCTAATGCACGGTGAGGAGGAGAGTTTGAGTGGCTGAAGACTCTCCAAGGACCACAGCTGGAGAAGTGCAGAAAACAGTTGAGTCTCGGGGTCAGAAAACCTTTAAATAATTGTCCAACAGCACCTACATCACCACATGTTGTTTGGGAGGGTTTCAAGAAAAATTATCCTAGCTCATCCAAAAACAAACTCGGCATATTCAGTTATCAGACACGACTGGAACTTCAAATGGGACTGGCTTCTACGGTCAGATTAAACAAAAAAAAAATATTTTTAGCAGCAAACACTCAAGATGGGTTTGGTGAACACAGGGATAAAAAGTACCCATGTTCACGGTTAAATATACTGCTGTATTATTGCTGTTGTGGGCCTATTTTTCTGCTGGAGGTCCTGGACATCTTGTTTAGACTCGGCATCATGGATTCTATCAAATACCAACAGATATAAATCAATAAGTGACTGACTCTGTTAGAAATCTTATAATGGGCCATGTTTGGATCTTCCAACCGGACAATAATCCAAAAACAAACCTCAAAAACTATAATACAAAAGCATGAATTCTGACAGTTTGTTTACAAATCATTTGATATCATGAAGTTTGAACATTTGAATATTGAATATTTGAATAATATACAATAAAGTATATATTATTCAAATTTATGGTAGCCTTACAGAACGAAAATATATTTGTAAACCCATTATATCTTTATTTACATATTGCATATGTCCATATGTATATTATGATATTATGTCATACATACATATAACATGTATGTATTAGAGAATACATTTTGAGAATATTGTTTAATGTCTAATATTTCTCATCTAATATTTTCAATATCTTGTTTATTAAAGAATTTAATAAATAAATAATAAATTAACTTACAACGATTGATTTTATAGTTTTAAATAAATATATATATTTTGACAAAATGGTGCAGTTTTTAAAATATAATTTTAATTGATCACTTATAGGTTATTCACCTACAATTTGAATATTGCTGTATTTCAAATTTGTGACCCTGGACCACAAAACCAGTCATAAGTCGGAGGGGTATATTTGTAGCAATAGCAAAAATACATTGTATGGGTCAAAATTATTGATTTTTATTTTAATGCCAAAAATCATTAGGATATTAAGTAAAGATCATGTTCTATGAAGATATTTAGTAAATTTCCTACTGTAAATATATCAAAACTTAATTTTTGATCAGTAAAATGCATTGCTAACTTCATTTGAACAACTTTAAAGGTGATTTTCTGAATATTTAGATTTTTTTTGCACCCTTAGATTCCAGATTTTCAAATATTTGTATCTCGGCCAAATATTGTCCGATCATAACAAACCATACATCAATGGAAATCTTATTTAAAATACCCTTATGACTGGTTTTGTGGTCCAGGGTCACATATTTTTCATGTTGACTTTTTTCATATTGTATATTGTAATATTTTGATTTCTACGTTCTCTTATTGATTTATTTGAGTTTTTAGTGTTTATTAATTATAACAGAACTGTAATTTATCATTCATTGACCAAGAATTTTAATAGAGGTTCATTCCTAATATTTGTAATGCTGTACAATATACTATTTTAATGCCTAAATTCACTTAGAATGATACCACACTGAGAGAGAGAGAGAGAGAGAGAGAGAGAGAGAGAGAGAGAGCATAAGTTGTTATTGAAAATGATGACATTTCACAGTGATATGATGTTGCAGTGTCAGAGAAAAGAAAGAGAGGAATTGAGGAAGATGCTTTGCAGTACAGGCTTTCACCTGAGTGGTATTCACAGCAGATGCTATATGTCCCACAAACACCTGCTAAGGCCACCCTCTCTTGTTCCCGTGGTAACCTCACCTACTGGGTCGGTTTGAGCACATCCAAGGACAGCGATGCATGCAGGCTGTCTCTGTTTACCAGCGACAACCAGAGTGAGAGAAGCAAATAACGCAGCCAGCTGTTTCCCACCGCGGGCCCACTACCTGCTGTAGTGTGAATTCATTTTACCAGGACATGCTGAGTCAGAAAGCAATTCACAGATGAAAACCCACCAATATATATCTCTGGCAGGGCTGCGGGGCAGGCGTGTCTTATGGGATAAGCATTGACGATTTAGATCAAAGATGGATATGTGTAAATAAATTCTCCATATTGCCTTTAGGGGCTGCTGAATATTTCATTTTCTATCTAATCTATTATTCTTTGCACTTCGAATCAAAATTATGGTTTTGATGACAAATGATATGATACTGTACTATCCTACCTATATTTTAATGATTAATGTAGATTTATAGTCTAAATGCTTTAGTTGTAAACTAAAACGTTCCAGCATTTATTGATGACATGTGGCGAGTTCTAGATAAAATAAGGAGAAAACGACAAAATAGAAAATTGTAATGCAAGGGAAAAAATAATTTACAGAACTGCATAACAAATTATCATTAATTTGTTTGTTGAAACAATGTTTAAAGGTATAGTACACCTATTTTGATTAATGTTGGTAACTGAACAGTTTTGGTTCCCATTGACTTCTATAATCTGGACAAAGATTTACAAACTTGTTTGGTTACCAACTTTCCCCAAAATGTCTTCTTTTGTGAAAAACACAAACTCATACAGGTTTGGAATGACATGAGGTTGAGTATTTAATGGCAGAAATTTCACTTTTCTGTGATCTATCCCTTTAAATTCCTGTTTAAATGGGTAAACAATCGTTTTGATAGTTTTTTATTAGGAATAACATGCACCAATACATTCTACACAATTAGACCAATAACTTGTATTCAGGAAGAAAATAGGGTTCATTTTTAAATTCACATTGCATATTATTTAAGTAATATGATTTTTATAACTGACATATGCAAGTGTATTACTGATGACATGCAGTGAGTTCCGATTGAACTACAAAACAAACTACTAATGCAACAACAAAAAAATTATAATAATAAATTACACAACTGCATAAATTAAATGTTGGCAATCAAACAGTTTTTAAACCTAAACCTAAACTGTTTGGTAACCAACACTGTTTAATACTTCTTCTCTTGTGTTTGTGAGGTTTAGAACGATATTTATTTGAGTAAATGATGACAGAATTTGTATTTTATTTATATTTTTGGGTGAACTGTCCCTTTAAAAGCCTGTTTTGATAAGAAGGTATGTTTTATTCTTTTAATTATTTCTTATTTGGAATAACGTGCACCGATGAATTCTAAACAAAAATACATTCAGAACTTGCATTCAGAAATAAAATAGGGTTAATTTTGAATTCATGTTGCGTATTTTTAAGTAATCTGATTCTTATATCTGACATGTGCAAGTGTATAGACTTATTATGTGATGACTTGTGCAGAAACTCTCTGTTCCTCTCTTCATTTGCCAACCACAAGTTCTTGGCACTCGTTTTAAGAGTGCCATCGGTTTCCTCCAGTACACATCAACCTAGATTGCTGAAAATGGAGCAGCCTGCTGCCTGTTAATATAGAAATTGGGGCTCCGAGGACGATGCCGTGTCTTTCATATCCGATATCTTCAGCTAATCATTAAAACATGGAGGATGAAGGACAGGCTAAGTGTGTCAAGCATCGGTTCACATCCTGAGACAACAGTGTTAAACAGAGCGGCAGTAACTATGCTTAGACCTGGACTGAAGCTGAAGTACAGTCACATTACTTAATCGAATCAATCAAATGCTTAGACTGTAGAGGAGATGCAGTTAGAAAGCAATAATGATTTTATTAGTGCTTAGTAGATTTTTTAATATTCCTTTGAACTTATTGATCAACTTTAATAGTTTTTAAGTCAGTTCATCCATTTTGCATTTCTTGCTCACCTTTTTTGCAAAAAGGAAATCCTGGAGTGCAACTGATGCAACATTTCAAATAAAAAAATACAAGCATGAATATGCACTTTTTTCAAAATGCACTGTATATCATTTTTTATTTGCATAAAATAGCTATCATAATATGTTTTCAGATATTTGTGGAAACATGCAGTTATTCTGCTTTGAAATATGCGTTCTGTGTTGCAATGTCTGTTTTTGTTTTGGCCTGTGTTGACTCCGCCCACTTCCAATTTGCCCAATAGGATTTTAACACCCTGGGTGGCCAGTTGGTGGAAAACACTGCGGTATTGCAGCCATGGAAGCCAGCATACGAACTGGGTCAGAGATCGCAGATTCTACCGACCTAAAAAGCCTGGGAATCCATGTAAAAGGCTCTATAAGCTCTAAAACTCATCTCATCAACTTACCAGCGTGAGGCTCATCACTTTCCATTGTCAATTGCACTTGTTCCACTTGCGTCTCCTCAATCTGGCAACCCGAATCTGAGGAGTAGGGAGTAAAATTTGCTGTTTTTCATTCTTTTGTGAAGTAATAATTACATTGCAGCATTGGTTGCAGCTGCAGGTGTAAAGGATTATGAGAAGTGCTCAGAAAAACCAAATAATAAAATATCTGGAAACATCTGCCAAAAATTGCATATGCTTTGACTGAAAGCCATTAATCACATAGAAATGCACTTACAACCACTCAGAATGCAGTAACACCCTGGCAACCACCTAGCAACCACCCAGAACACTCAAGCAACTGCAGAGCAACATACTGACAATCACAGAGTGAGTTTTGCATTTGCAGGCACCATTCATCTTTCCTTCAGAAAATGTACAAATCTAGTGTCTCATTCATGTTTCATGCTGAGATGATATATGCCACTCTGCTCTGCTGTGCTTTGCTCCTTCCTTTCAATTGTTTGGCTGTCAGTAATGCGTGTTCATTTATATCCAGGGAAAGATTATATACTAAAAATGGCATGCTAGCTATATCATGTGGTAGTATAGTTCAGTCCTAGTAAAGAATCTCCAGCTCTCTCCATTATGTAGCTGAACAATCGATGTGTGCTATTGTCCAAGACTATTATGTTCGCTCTCCAACAGGAGAGGCATGCAGTGTGTCTTGTGAGGCAGTGCATTTCATGAATACATATTTAACAGCCCTGTATTTCAACCAAGAGGACTGAAGTGAAAAGGTTCTGAGGTTTAAATCACCAGTATCTTCCACAATACATCATAACTGAGTTTTTACGTTTACTAAGGAAAATGCAAGTGACCGTGCAAAAGCCACTGCCCCAATGTTAGGGTAAAAATCTCACAATTATTCACAAGTAATCCATATCACTCCAGTCCATCAGTTAACATCTTGTGAAGTGAAAAGCTGCGTGTTTGTAGGAAAACAAATCCATAATTTAGGTGTTTTAATTTCAAACCGTCACTTCTGATAAAAACATGTCTATAATCCGTAATAATGCTTCTTCCAGTGAAAAGGTTCGAGACGAATGGATCACTTCAGATCCATTTATTTAGACCTGTTTTCACTTGTAAACAGTGCTTGATCTGTGCATATTTCTCTCCTGATTCAGATGAGACAACTTTTCACTGCAGAAAGTAATATTATGGATACAGGACTCAGAAGCAATGGTTTGAAAGTTAACAATTCTGGATTTGTTTCTTACAATCATGCGTTTCACTTCTCCAGACATTAACTGATGGACTGGAGTGGTGTGGATTATTGTGATGTTTTTATCAGCTGTTTGGACTCTCATTCTGACGGCACCCATTCACTGCAGAGGATCCATTGTTGAACAAGTGATACAATGCTACATTTCTCCAAATCTGAAAAAAACAATCTCATCTATATCCTGGATGGCCTGATGGTGAGTAGATTTTCAGCAAATGTTCATTTTTGGGTGAACTATTCTTTTAAAACTAGAGTTAGGGGGTTGTTTTTGTCAGTAGTATTATTAACTAAAACTAAAACTATTAAAAATCGTTTTAGGTAATTGACATAAAAGCTTAAATATCGTATAAATATTAGATTTAACTTACATTTTGACTTAAATTTAAAGGGGTAAAAAATGAAAATTATAAATGTTGTCGAAGTGCTAAAATTCTTAAATTTAAATAAATAAATACATTTAAAAAAATGTATTGAAAACTGAAAATATAAAAATAAAAGCTAGTTCAAACTTTCATAAATAGTATAGTAGTATATAACTAATACTATAATAACACTGGTTCGTGTCCCTAACCCTAAAGTATAAATATGAGTATTACTGATGCTTGCCTTAGTCATATAGCTTTTGTGCAAAGCGTTCATTCTCATTGCATCATTATAACCATAACCCCAACCCTACCTATTAAGTTCTGTATCAGTTACAAAATATTATTACTTGCCTATAAGGCCCTAAATGATTTAGCTCCTGCGTAACTAACTAATCTTCTATCACGCTACAATCCAACCCGCTCCCTAAGGTCACAAAACTCTGGACTCTTGGTAGTACCTAGGATAGCAAAGTCCACTAAAGGAGGTAGAACTTTTTCATATTTGCTTCCCAAACTCTGGAATAGCCTTCCTGATAACGTTCGGGGTTCAGACACACTCTCTCTGTTTAAATCTAGATTAAAGACACATCTCTTTAGCCAAGCATTCATATAATGCATCTCACAATCTTGTTCTGCAGTTATATCTGATCAAACGCACATTATTATGCTTTAGCTTGGGTTGAACAGATAATCTTTGCTTGGATGGAACAACAGCTACGCTAATTATGTCTCTATTTGTATCTCTGTTTCTGATTAACATCCCACACAAGCTTCAGTCTGGATCCAACCCTTAAATGATCTGAGATGACCGAACACCTGAGAAGAGATGATGACGACCCCTCAGAGGACCTCAGAAGAAGCCAACCCTCAGACAATATACAGAATTAACCACATTTAGTCATAAGTTAAATATATTGAGTTTCTACATTATATAAATCTATTGTAGAAGCTTAATTTCCTGTAAAGCTGCTTTGCGACGATTGTATCGTAAAAAGCGCTATACAAATATCTTGAATTGAATTTAATTAACAAGAACAACAACACATACAGCGGCGTATACTGTATGTCTTTGATTTATGAATAGCATCAACACATGCTTCTATTGCTTAACAAATAAATCTGCTTGAACATGCCTTAAGCAGGTCTGCACAGATTTCCCTGGAGACTTGCAGCTATAGATATTATTCTCAAGTCCCTTCAGGGAACGTAGACTCGTCACTGTACGGCAGCCTCTTTTGTGCTGGAGTATTTTATAAGGTTTATTTTAAAACATTTCCATCAGGCACCCAAAAGAACAGTTTCCCCCTCATTTATATAATTTATATCTAGATTTGTCTATTAAATAGTTCACTAATTTTAGACATTAGGCTTCAGAATGTATTGAGTTTCTTGTATGTGAAAGATAAGCTTAGACTATTAAGGAGCGTTCATAATAATAATGAACATGTTCAGATTTTTAATGCTGTCTTTTTCAGTCATCTGGGTTGCTGTCCAAAAATAACCCAGCCTCATTTTGAGTCTGAGTCATAAATGATATAGCATCGCTGAAAAGCTTTGAATTGGTTTATGAAACATACTCACTCATTGTGGTATCTGTTTAAATGACATTAAAACTGTGAGAAATATACAAAATACTGTGAGAAATTAAAACAAATTATTCATGCACCAAATTTGGTTGCTCTACTTTGTTATACAAGCGGATGATTGAGTATAGTGTGGTAATTTCTCGTATGCATGAATTTACAAAACAGACATTAAACGCCAATATGCATCAAGGAAGGTGTACGTGAGTGCTTCACATTCACCTCTGTGTGACCTGGCTTGAAAGGTTAAAGGTCACCATAATAATTCAATTCTAAATTAATGAATTAGACAGGCTATTTAATTGATCACCTGATAGAAACATTGATTATTTTTGCTGCAGATTATCAGAAAATCATTGGTATTGATACGCCATGCCTTTAAGCCCAGGACTTACGTTATGTCATGTGCTTTATAATAAAAGAGCTGAGTATAAGAGCATTAAAACTCTGACACCAAAGACAGAAAAGTTTTTATGTGAGAAGGAGGATGTGCAAAAATACAAATGTTTGTGGCACAATGCATGCAGAAACATCACCTTCAAAAGATCTTTGCGTGCTTATTTTGATTGTATTAAACATAGACATTGTCAATCTGACATATTTTTCTTTTAAAGCTCTAGTAGTATAAAAGGAGCATGATATCTGGGAACCTACAAACTGATGGAAGGATGTTAAACATCAGGATGTTCATTCATCATCAGACTTGATTGTAATGCATGATGCCTACATGAGCAAACAAAGTTGCAATTCTATGCATTTTTGTTTAACAAATGAAAACCTGGTAAGGTCATCGCTGTGACTTGACGTCATACCATTTATAAAATGGCCTAGATTCTAACAAATGTCATTTGCCTTTGAGCAATACTAACCACAATGAGAGTTCACCTGCATGGAGCAACCTCTGCTTTTCAGGGGCAAACTGCTGTTGGAGTAGACTGTGATCTTAGCAATGCTCCCGTGTTGGTTAAACCGGCAGTTTTTATTATATCTGTGTCTGTGTCATACAAGCCAATGTCAAATGTAGCATAAACTAAAGCAACCTGCAGACTGACCTGTTAGTTTGAGTTGCTGTAACTGTAGAGATCTACACTGCACCCTACCGGTGACTTCTGTGTATCACAAGCGCCTGCAGGCATAAACTAAAGCAACCTGCAGACTGACCTGTTAGTTTGAGTTGCTGTAACTGTAGAGATCTACACTGGTTTATATGGGTTGTCTTGTATCTTTAGCTTTTTTATGAATTAATTTGATTCTTGTATCTTTAGCTTTTTTATGAATTAATTTGATTCATTATGATGTGTTAACATTATACATCAACAAATGCATAAGACTTAATCTTCATGGAGAAATAATTATAGAGAATTTGCTGATGTTGTTCTACTGTTGATGTCGAATGAGCGTATAGTAAAAAGGAATACATATTTAAGATTCTGCACTATTTCTAGGTCACTAATCAAATAAGCAATTTAATGATGCTGATTATGTCACTTTTTCCTTCAAAGCACGACAGGCCTACTCTCTATTGAACATTAGCAAATGTGACCCTGGCTGTGAAATAAAGTCTTTCTTTATCTTTTTTGTCTTTTGTTTTGTGATTTACTGTTTTCTACATAAAATCTTCCTAATGTAAAGAACATTCTGTGAAAATGTAACCGTGATGTCTTTAATATCGACTGAGTAAGGCCTTGTCAAAGATTGAACTCAAAGTGAAATGAATGGTTGAAATCAAACTTTGATGCTCGTTATCTCATAATTAGATAGATCCTTTAGGCTGGATTTCACAGAGAGGGCCACACATTTATTATTAGATTTTATAAACCCTCTTTTTTTAATGGAATGAAATTACACACCTTCATTGTCACTGTAACAGCTACATCAACAAAATGAAAAGGTAAATCTTACTTAACAAATAATTCAAGATAATTTGATGATGTTTAAAGGTACTTAAGTGTTTGCATATGCAAAACTTTTTCTTTTTTACTATTAATAAAGTAAAAAAATTTAAAGTTATGACGTGAAATTAGGAATATTTATTTATTTCGACACAATTTTCACTTTTTAATTCTAATTAATGATTCAAACTTGTTTTCTTATGTTTTATCTTATTTTTTATGCAGTGACTTTCTTAATGTTTTTATGTACTCTTTCTGACATGTAATTTTCTATGTGTGAAAAACGATAGCTACATCACAAATCAAAAAATCCACTATTAGTATGAGCAAAAACTGAAATAAAAGATGGAAAGAGTGTTACATTGATCATTACAAATACTGCGCGTGCTTCAGAATGCGGCTGCGGAAGGATGAATCATGCGCGCGATTAGACAGTCTGAGCTCGAGTAAACATCGTCTTCTGTTGTTGCCGTTTTTATTAATCTCGCAAGCTTCCATTTCGAATTCGGCAAGCTGTCGAGCGCCTCCTGGCAACGGTTGCTATGGTGACTAACCACGTCACGCATGACATTGGTTACCATGGTCCTTGTGACGTGTGGGACCGTGTAAAAGGTGTAGGAAACCCCGGACAGCGGTTACCATGGATACTGGCGGGGGGGAGGGGTGGTGTTTAGAGGAAGCGGAAGTGTCAGCACAAGCGGAAGTGGTACTGCCCTGAACACCCCGAGCAGCGAAACGGAGGACAGCTTGATACTCCCATCGTTAACAGACACAAATCAGGACTCGAAATATATTTAAATGTAAGTTACGTTGTCCGTTAAGGCAGCTCGGTTGATCTTATGAATGTTACAGGTACATTTTGCTGTATTGTTTCTCATGGAAGCCCCCCCCCCCTCAATGATGTCAATGGCGGAAGGTGTCTATTGTGGTTTGGGGCTGGGTACAAGGACTTAGGCCGAGGCGGGCGATGAATAACGATTTATTTCCGATTACGACCGATTTATATTAGAAGCGCACCGTTCCCGCACTTTCATTATGTAAGAGCGCAATCAAAGTAGTTGATTCGCGCCGCACAACCCTCATCCGAACCGGGAGCAATGGCCAGCGCTCCCGCGTCTATTCAACGCCTGGCCGTCGTGAAAGCTAACCAGTAAATAGTATTCCACACAAGAGTAAAGTGAGTGCTTACGAACTGCAGTTAGCAACGTTAACGGTTTAATTAAATTTGGCGCGATTAATCCGCGCGTCCGATTAAATTCCACAAGGGAATGTGAGTGAGAGGGCGTTGCATTCGCGGCTAACGCTGCTAGCTTGAGCGAAGAGCCTCGAATATGCTGCAGTTGCAGTATTAGCGATCTTAGGCACTCAGATTTATTGTTTTAGTATTTCTAAATGCGTTCGAGTTAATTTATTTATATGATATAGTGGGTTGGGATCGTTTCAATTGCGAAACAATCGCCTCAAAGGATGGTGGACTTGCCGTTAGGACGCGTCGTGAGGGCCTATGTAAATAAATCTAGTTCGACACCAGATTATGTCATCGTCTATGCGTTTCAACTAGTGCTCCAGCCTTCCTCGGTCACATTAGGTAACCGATTAGCAAGCTCATACATGTGTTGGTCTCCAGGAACTGGAAGGGCTGTGTTTACTCGCCTGGCACCGTTACCTGTGGTTCGGGTTCAGGCGGAGACATCAACGCCCTGGGCGTTGGCACTTACACACGTATTGATATCTGACAGGGTTGAAATTCCCACTGTGGCCTGCAAGAATCCCGATTCCATGTCGGATTCCGTGACCTTGCACAAAGGTAGACGGAACAATTGGATAAATGTAATATTAAGCAGCAGCCAGAGACCTGGGGTTATATGTGATTTAGTATAGGTGATCTAGTGGGTTTGGTTTAGACTTTAACCTCTTATAATAGGCAGTAGTGTGTTTTAGAAATAATGATTTTGACCTGCTTTTTAATTGGGTTATATATTTCAGAAATCCCGAAACCACTGTGTCAGTGCAGTATGAGCTAAAAATACAACCTGATTATTTGTCATTTGGTGTAAAGAACAATTGTTTGACACTAAATGAAAAATCAAAGAGTTACGGTGGTCATATATTTATTGATCTAAACTAGTATTTTAGGTTAACCACTGATTATGCCAATAACTATTGGTAAACCTAGTTAATTATGCATAAAAACATGGTCATTTTGGTAAAAAAAAAACAAGGAAAATAAAACTAGTGCCCTATTTACTGTTTATTTTTCTCAGAAATGGTTCATGGCAAGGTAAAACAAATATGACGCGCATATATTTCTTATTGGACAAAAAAGTATTTTAGATTAAGCACTTATATCATTATCTATACATAAACCGGGTTTATTATGCAGAAATGCATGGTAATATTTTATAAACCATTATATGGCAAAATACCCCCCCCCCAACTTAATTTTTGTTTAAAGTGTTTATATAATTTTTTCATAAGTTTTACCTTTTTTTTTTTTTTTAGAAATGTGATTCGCTTTCTTAAACCAGAACATGTATTTAACCGCATTATACCAAAGTTTAAGTTTGGTGAATTTTAGTTGTAGCAAAAAGATGGTTGATCGGCAGAGAATTTTAATTTAATTGAGTTCAAGAAAAACATTATTTTGTATTGTTTTGGGGTCTGAAGTAATTTTACTTGCTTGAAGACTAGTGTGAATGCTGTTTTAGTGTGCAAAACTGTCTAATTACAAAGCCATCGATCAATGAATCAGTCTTCAGGAAGCTCTGTTTGACTAGACTGGCTTCAGGCAATCCTCTTGTATTGTCATAACATCAGTGAGTGTTATAACCTCAAATGGGACTTTACTGATGTCTTTGACTCTGATACGATGAATGCATTGAGATAGTCTTTGAGACCGTCACTGAATGACTGCCGCTTCATAGCTGTGTCTTTGCATTGGTCCTCTTACGTAGTGGTGGACGCTATACCGGTATGAACGTGACTACCGGTATTATGCTGTGCCATG
Source organism: Ptychobarbus kaznakovi (assembly GCA_027422405.1). Taxonomy (NCBI): domain Eukaryota; kingdom Metazoa; phylum Chordata; class Actinopteri; order Cypriniformes; family Cyprinidae; genus Ptychobarbus; species Ptychobarbus kaznakovi. The sequence continues at coordinate 2,697,839 of CM049800.1, read as the reverse complement.
ATATGGATTTTGCTATACCGTGGATACCGTTACATATTCATGTCTGCTAAATGACTCAATAAATATTCATGGATTCATTGGATGGACAGAGAAAGATTTTTTTACTGCTTCATCAGAGAGAGAGAGAGATGTTCCGCTTGATCGGATATAAATCAGAACCGGATAGTTTTTGCTTGGTAATATTACGAAGTCTGTAAACGGCCGTTAACACGGGTCAGAGATGCAGAACACGGACACAAAGAGAGAAAATACTGTAGCGGGTAGCGCAAGATCATGGTCACAATGCTCGAAATATAGGAAGAAAAATATAAATAATGAATTGGGGGTAGGGGGTAATATGAATGAGTATCTGAATGGAACTCTCTTCAGAAAACTTTAGTTCAGTGTTTCTCAACTGGTGGGTTTTGACCCAAAAGTGGGTCGCGGAGTGTATACAGCCAAAGGAATGACATCAATAATAAAAAACGTAAATTCTAAATGTTTTTCTGCTGCGAGACTTTTATTTTAAAAGACGTGCATGAAAGCCATTGACACTTCTGTCAGATGCAGTTTAATTTTGTGCAGACTAAACTTTTATTTGGTGGCCTATCTCTCTTTCTTTCAGTAGCGGATATTTAAATGTGAGATTCTGGAAACGAGATCTAAATTTAGCGGAAACGGTCGGGTTGGGAAGAAAATTATTCTAAGCAACTATTCTAAAAAAAAAAAAAACCAGTCCCGCGCAGACCTCTACTGTATATCACTTCACTAAAGCGCAGAAACTACAAGCATGCGACGCGTGAAATAAAAGTACAGGACCGATAAATCACATGCGTGTTTTAACTGTATGATATTCATTCTGTTCAGGCGCAGTTTCCACGTATCATTAACAGTTCGTGTTCGTATTGTATATTCACCATGGTAACGGTTGTCTCAACCCAAAAATAGCATGTTATTTGAACTTTGTGTCATTTTGTATATGTTTAAAAGACTATGGTGGCTCATACCAACTTAATTGTATTAACAAAAACTAGTTTGGGACTGCTATTTAGCCTTAGCTTATAGGCTGTTTATTCAGTATTAGTCATATTCTTATCAGTCTTAACTTGATTTTTCTTAAACTTGCGTTGTTTTTTATATATATTTATTAGTGGCTCGTGGCTTGATGACCACGGGAAAACGTGGGTCCCAAGGCCAAACCAGTTGAGAACTGCTGCTTTAGATGGCATTTTCTCTTTCTCTTACCTCCATGTTCATAAGCGCAGAGCAGCTTTATTTACAGCAGTAACCAAAGAAACGCTAAATTGAGGCCATAAGCGCTATCTGCTGTCACAGAGTGAATTTGCATGTTCGTTCAATCCATTCGCTGTTTTTCTTTTGCGCAGGTGTCTTATGTAGCATAATTTCATACATAAAGTCTATTCTATTTTTGCCTTAGATCTTGAAATCTTGTTTTTTTTATTTATATAAGGTTAAGAGACATATTTTGCCTGCAATTTAACCAAGGTTTACTAAAATGTGATTCCAATTTTTTCTTCTCATATCACGATATAATATCGATATTGTCTGGAAAGTGTAAAATATCGTGATATGAATTTTAGCTCATATGGCCCACCCCTACTCTTACGTAATCATTCATGGGTTGCCTTCAGTATGACTTAAATCTTCATAAGTCCCAAATTTAATAATAGTATCTGGTGCAGGTCAAAATAAGCACCAACTTGAAAGTTAACCTCTTTACAACAAAAGGAGGTCAGCCAAGCTCACTAAGCGACTCTATAAACTTGGCTTAATTTTATTGTGTGTACAGAGTCACTATAGTAAAAGGAAAACTATCTCCCCAACATGCATTTTGACCTTTGTCTCCTACTTTTGTAGTTGCATCATGGACAAGAGCGACCTAGTGCAGAAGGCAAAGCTCGCTGAGCAGGCCGAGCGCTATGATGACATGGCTGCTTCCATGAAGGCCGTTACGGAGGGCGGTGTTGAGCTCTCAAACGAAGAGCGCAACCTGCTCTCCGTGGCTTACAAGAACGTGGTGGGCGCCCGCCGCTCGTCCTGGCGCGTGATCTCCAGCATCGAGCAGAAAACGGAGGGCAACGAGAAGAAACAGCAGATGGCCCGTGAATACCGTGAGAAGATCGAGACTGAGCTTCAGGACATCTGCAACGACGTGCTGGTGAGAGACGTGACGTGTGAAGAAAACATGTGACAGTTATAGAAGTTCAGAATTACAGCTCAATTAAAAACATATAAATATTATTCTGATGTCTGTTATGCAATATTAGATGCTAGTTTCAAAATCTGTAGCATTTTAAGGCGTTAAAGTATCACATGAATTTAAAGGGCTCTTTTTAGCCAAACTTCTAAATTCCAGAAATTCAAATTCCAAAAATGTGCAATATATATATTTGTTTATTAATACTGTTTTGTTTCTTTCATTGTCTTTGTTTTGTCAAAATCATTGTTTAAAGCTTTATATGAAATGATGCACAGCATTGCTATCAACCATTTAATGTTTTCACTACATAGGCAGCAAGGCAGGCCACTATATGGTTAGCAAAAGGAATCAATTTTTCTTTGTAACATGAAACTGCTCGTATGAAAAATACAATTAGGATGGATCCAAAAATGCACACTTTACCTTTCAGAAAATAGTTTTTCTTCTTTCTGATGGTCAGTGCTTTTCATTTATTCATGTAATATTAATGTTCATAGCTTAATGTCAGTCTCTCTGTTCTCTCAGGGTCTGCTGGAGAAGTACCTCATTGCCAACGCTAGCCAGGCAGAGAGCAAAGTCTTCTACCTGAAAATGAAAGGAGACTACTTCAGATACCTGTCCGAGGTGGCATCCGGAGAATCAAAGAAAAGTGAGCTCATTTTCTTTATAAAGCAAGAAGGATGTTGCCTAAATATTAATCTGTTGAATATATGTATTAGGGTGAAGATGTATTAATAGAAAACAATTGTAACTGATAAGGCTGAAGTTTAACGTCCTGTCCTAAGAGTGAATAGTTAGATGCTAGCCAAAGCATCGAAACATTCAGGCTGTGATGTGATGGTCATGAATTTGATTTAGTTTCCTCTCAAATTACAGCCACAGTGGACAACTCTCAGAAGGCTTACCAGGATGCATTTGAGATCAGCAAAAAAGAAATGCAGCCAACACACCCCATCAGGCTGGGACTAGCACTGAACTTCTCCGTGTTTTACTATGAAATCCTCAACATCCCAGAGCAGGCCTGCAGTTTGGCAAAGACGGTTAGACAATCATCTGTTCATCTACAGCTTGTTTGACTTTTTCTGTTTGGGGTGCACGCAATGTACTCTTTCCACTTTCATCCCATCTTATTTATGCAACATTCAGTGAATGTCTTCAAAAAGCGATTTGGAATGTGAAACTAAATGAGCTAGTACTGAATACTAGAGTGTGCATTTCCAGTGTACAGGAAGACAACAGAACTGACCCTCATGTTTACCTTCACCTTAGGCTTTCGATGAAGCAATTGCGGAGCTGGACACCTTGAACGAGGACTCCTACAAAGACAGCACCTTGATCATGCAGTTACTAAGGGACAACCTCACTGTAAGTGCCAGCTTTGGCTTTTCTAGGTGTAGACCGCCCAAAATGTAACAATCCTTTCAAATTAACAAAGCAGAATTAATATAGACTGTATAGAGTACTCATAGATTGAATCAAAAATTATAACCTGAGCCATGCTAATCTTAAGTGGTGTGAGCGATTAAAATAAAAAACGTAGGGATGTAACGATTCACTCAACTCACGATTATTTTTTTTTTTATGAGATTTAAGACAATGTATAAATTGAATGTGTCCTTTTATTATTGCTTGGACAAAATGCTACACGTTTCTTTGTGAAATTGAAATATAATAATATACTAATAAAGCACTTTATTGCATATTAGGGATGTTCATTTCGGTTATTTTTCCTAACCGACAACCAACCGATTATTAACCGTTAACTGACAAGATTATTTTAAATTAGAACTTAATTTAATTAGAAAGAATAAGTGTCTGTGACCCGTTAAAAATACTAACATTTGTTTTCTGGGGATTAATTTTACATGCGCAAAAAGCAGCAAACAACAGAACATGAGGAGTCACATGGTCATCATAGCTGCACCTATTTTTTTAGGCTTAGCTTATTTTACAAAAGCGCAAATATTTTTTTTATAGTGTATGTATACAAATAAAAGCAAACCTTTTACAATTCCGATTATCTTCATGATTAAAAGGAGTATTTGCTTCCACTGTTAGAAGGGGAAAAATCAGTGATTGCTCCAGCGGGAGCTATCAGCCGGGCCACAAGGGTGCGCTGTTTGCATTCGAATCCGAGTGTAAATCGATGAAGACGAGGCTGATAAAGAAGACTGTACACATTTTGCGTCCAGGGGATAATCTCCAAAATGGCGCTACACTGACACAGAGGAGACGATACGGTGCCTAATTGTTGAATAAAGTTGTTATTTTAGTTTTTATTTCCGTACAAAGAGTATTCTTTGGAAAAAGTATTCTTTGGCAGTACTAAAACGCCGTCTAAGCTCTCCGCCAATCACAACACACTGGGACAGCTAACCAATCACAACACATTTAATTTTTCGGAAGGCGGGCCTTCATCAAACCCGGAACTAATCGAGCCGTTTGTACCAGGCTGGGGAGAAAGGTATTGTAATAATGTAAATGATGTGAAAAATAATGCGTTTTTCGAACCACCAAGCATGAGAGCATGTTCTAGTACACCCCCAAAACAAAATCAAGACTTTGTAAAAGAGCATAATAGGACCCCTTTAATTATTACGCCCTTGATCGGTGGTAAAAAGTAATTTTTGGACCATTGGAGCCTGATCATTGCATCATTTTAACTTTTTTTTCTTTCGTTCTGCAGCTGTGGACATCAGAAAACCAGGGTGATGAGGGGGATGCTGGCGAGGGGGAGAACTAAAGGCGTTGCACTTCACTGTTAAATCCACCTACACTCTTTATCTTACACATATACAGCCCATAATTCCCTGCTCCATCCAGTCCACCGCACCTTTATCCACCTTTCTGTATGACGAGCAGCATGAATTGTACCTGACCTACAAGTTTGTACCCCTGAAGCCATGAGCGGCAGCGTGAAGTTTGGTTTTTCCAAGGCTGACTTGTCTCAAACATGTCTGTTTGTGTATTCTCCCCCAGACGAGGGAAAATGGTTGAATAGTGGAAAAAAAAATTTCCCTTCCCAAAATCCCTCCTAACATTTTTAAAAGGTATATGTTCTCTGGTCTAGCAGGATATGATGCATTATAGTGTCCCTCCCCACCCATTTTCCCTGCTCTGTCTTTTCTCTCCAATAGTGTACTGGCAAATGCTGGTTTTATTCAAAAGATTATTAAACTCTCCATTAATTTAACAAACACTGTGACGTTTAGTTTTTCCTCCTGGATAACTTGTGCTTAATAGAGATCGGAACGGTTTCTTTACGAGTAGCAGTACAATTCTGTTGCGATCTCATACAGAAGGGATGAAAACAGGCTGTATTGTGACACTGACTAACATGCATTACTATTATTGCCGTCATGTGCGTGATTTTGCATACATGGCTAACGATAACAAAAGGGACCCGAGGTTTGCCATTCCATGTCTATGTTCAGACATTCCATCAGTATGTGACCTTTCACGATTACAGGCCTTATTGTGAACAAACTGGAGAGTTTCCTAATGTGCTGTCCAGGAGGCAGTCTACATAAAGGTGCTGTTTGACATCAGTAAACGATTTTCCTGGTTTGTTCTGTGCATTTTCTTTCCCTTCAACGTAATATTGCCCACCCTTCTGTTTAATAAAGATGTAAAATTGTAAACATTTTAGAGGTAAATATAAATTTGTCTTAAAACTAAATGCTTGTACAAACACTTCTATTTTTTGGGTTATTCAACCCTCTTATAAACAGACGTCGATGCATTTCCCTCTTCATGTAAATCAGGAGTTTTGGGGCTTTAGATTGACTTTGACCTTCACTATTCCTCATTCCTGCTAAGAGAAGAGTTTCTGTAAGACCACAGCAGTTCAACTGAGCAATTCTGGATTTAACTTGAATTTTGTGCAGCTGCAGACCAGTGGAGGCTTTGAAGTCCTGGCCCTGAGTCTGTGAAACACAAGCCGAGATCGAATTTGACAAATAGTTGAAGGACCTGAAGCATTTTTGGAGGGGTATCCACTCACTCAGTGTCACAATACCTAGTCACATCACCATAACATTCTGCTTAGGTGTAGAACTCATCCGTCTTGAGCTGAAGACAATGTTCATGCACTGAAGACGAAATCTCTCTCTCTCTCCTTAGCTGAACAAATGGCAGTTATTCTACGCTTGATTACAAAACATACAGTAGTGAATGTGGAGCCGAGCCTGTCTGTATATCTGGTATCTCCAATTGCTTTGTTTTTACTGACCAGTATTCTGCCTAAAGTTAGCTTCTGTGACGGTTTCATTGCTTAGTGCGCACGTGGTTGTGAAAATTTAGACTAGCTTAAAGAAAAAATACAAAATGACAAAAAATATACAACCTGGTTATAGACGTAATACTAGATTTGTGTATGTCTTTTAAAACAGTTCTAGTTTCACCTTACATGTTATAATCAGGAAAGTGTAAAAGACAATTTAAAGTGAAATAAAAGTTTTATCAGTTCCAAATTGCGTTGTATTGTTTTTCGTAGTGGTGTACGTTCAATTGAGCACGTCCTCTAGGTCTTCTATAAAGAATTAAATGGCGTGTGAATGTTTATGCCTAATAAATAAGCAAGTAAGGGAATGTTCCACGTTCGATGCAAGTTAAGAGTACTTATCAAATTTGCTGAAGATGTACTCGTCCTCAGGACATCCAAGATGTAGATGAGTTTGTTTCTTCATCAGAACAGAAATTTAGCGTTTCTTCACTTGCTCACCAATGGATCCTCTGCAGTGAATGGGTGCCGTCAGAATGAGAGTCCAAACAGCTGATAAAAGCATCACAATAATCCACAGGTAATCCAATCCAGGTCTCCAGTCCATCAATTAACATCTTGTGAAGCAAAAGGCTGCGTGTTATAAATAAATCCATTAAAGTCTTTTGAATCGTTGCTTCTGGTCACAGTACGAGTCTAAACCGGCTGTCATTTGTTTAGAACTCTTCTGGTCTGTTTTTGCTTGTAAACTGCTGATCTGTGCATACTTCTCTCCTGATTCAGACAAGATGACGGTTTAACTGGAGAAAGCAATATGAATGGAATATTCTCCAACCAGAAGTAATGGTTTGAGCAGGGCCGGACTGGGACGCTATTTCACAGGAAAAAACGAATTTCGTTGGAGGTTGAATTTGATTGCAACAGCCATTAATCGGCTGTCGATGAACATGTAAAACCAACAATCAAAGACTATACATTTTAGCCTAGGATTATAGGAATCTTTTAAGATCTTCATAATTAGTATCAGACAGCCAAAATCGCAGTGTGAGCCGGGCTTGGAAAATAATTGAAGGTTCTCTCCGTCACTGCACCTTCACTTCCTGTTTCTTAATTTTCCCCAATATCTCTTGGACTCATTCTGACGGCACCCATTCACTGCAGAGGATCTGTTGGTGAGTGAGTGATGTAATGTTACGACTCTCATTCTGACGGCACCCATTCACTGCAGAGGATCTGTTGGTGAGTGAGTGATGTAATGCTATATTTCTCAGATTCTGGTCTGATAAACAAACTCATCTACATCTTGGATGTCCTAAGGGGTGAAAGAGCTTCTCAGCATATCTTCATTTTTGTGTGAAGATCAATCATCTGTGGCATGCTGTTAATTACTTCAGAAAAGGATTGATTGTTTTGTACACACACACAAAAGCCATTTACAGTAACATTTGAAGTTGACTACTGTGATTAAAATTACTTGTCTGCAAAAGGTATACTCCATTTAAGGCATATTTACAGTTCAGATAACTCAACTTTTGTGAGTGAGGAATAATAAATACAATATTCCTGAACATTTTCCTTTATTACCAGATTACACAGCACATTATTTAAATAAAATAAAGACCGGTTTACGTTGTATTGATGCAAAATGCCATATGAAACATCAATAAATACAGGTGTCAAGTCTTTAAAATGTATATAAGCATTAATTGGTTGTGACAGTAATTAACCCACGACAATACCTTAGCACAAAAATTAAGTTTTGTAGAAAATGCATTCTTAATTCTATCTGCTTTTTTGAGTCAGTCTAAAGTGAAGTAGGGATAACAATTTTGTCTGAAAAAGAGCCATTCAGTTATATGTGCAATGAAAAAGACATTAAAATCACATGCTAAATCAACATAGCATTCGCTAATAGACTAATTAAATGGAGAAGTGTAATTACCAGAACAAGTTTGATCTCAGACACACAAGGTGGAGTTTCAGAAAGAAACTTGATTGCCTTAATGACAACAATACACCCGGTCAAATGTGCTTATGTGAACATGAACCCTCAAATTATTTCCTAGATTTAAATAGCATTATGATGTGCATATCTAAAGTCTGTAGCAAACGTTGCAGCTTTGAGAGGCTAATCAGCTCGAGGCACTTGGGAAAGTTTCCTCGCTGTACAATCATGGTTATTTCATCTCCTGTACTTCCTGCAACAGTTTCTGCGCCACCGTGTTGTTTGGCTCGATTTTGAACACACAGTTAAGATCTTCAATAGCAGATTTCTTGTTCTAGGGAAAAAATGTATTACATTTAGTCATTTAGCAGATGCTTTTATCTAAAGCGACTTACAAATGAGGACAATGGAAGCAATCAAAATAGACAACAGAGTAATGATATGCAAGTGCTATGACAAGTCTCAGTTAGCCTAACGCAGTACACGATAGTAAGGCTGTGCAATTAATCGAATTCGACTAACATGCGCATCTCGACAGTAAAGCCGGTTTCTTGATTAGCAGTAAATCTCCATCACCTGTTTTCAGACGGAGCGGCAGTTAATACACAGAGCCGTAGTTCACTGACAAGCTACGCAATATTGCGTTCATAATCGAAGGCGATTCATCTGCGATTACAAACACGATCGGTCCTAGCTTGTCAGTGAACTACGGCTCTGTGTATTAACTGCCGCAGTTTATTATATAACTGTTTTTTTAATTATATAATAAATAAAAAGAAAACAGATAGAATAGAACAAGCTAGTGATAAAAGCCTTTTTTTGCTTTTTGTTAATTGTATAGTAAATAAAAAGAAACAAATAGATTACAAAACAAATAAAAAGAATAGGGAAGCTAGTGTTCGTTTTTTGTTTTTAGTAAATAAATTACAATTCATAAAACAATCCACCAAATTTAGCCAAGACGATAAACTTCAATTTATTCAGGATTAAACTTACTTTGAGTTCCTTGTTAGCCTGGGCACGTCGGTAAAAAGCTTTAATGTTGGCCGAATCCAGTCGAAGAGCCTCATTGCAGTCGCTAATAGCTTCTTTGTACATCTTCAATGACAGGTAGCAGAGAGCCCTACAAGCAATATTGATTTACACGCATTATCAAACCTAAAGTCCATGACTTTTCCAGTTTTGAAATTCATTTTCCATAACCATAGGAACCCTGACATTTGGCAGCATAATGACTGGTATCATTTCTTACCGGTTTGTGTAGGTTGTGACCTCTGAGGTGTCCTGACCGAGTGACTGTGTGTATTTCTCCACGGCTTTCTTGTGTTCGCCCTTCTTCACAAACGCATTGCCTTCTTCCTTAAGAGCCTTGGCCATTTTAGCAGCTTCAGGTCCTGGTGCTTAGAATAAAACTATTAAAAATCAAGCGAAGCGAAGTATATTGGCTCCGCTCAGTGCGGCACAGGTAAATACCTTTTTTCTTGTTGTCAATCACGCTGTTTTGTTGTGGGCTGGGGGTCGAGCTGGCAGCTCGCGCCAGGCTTTCTTTCACAGACATCGGAACCGTGGGAATCGGAGGCAGTTTCTCTCTCCAAGATGGTCCGTCTTTTTCCGTCAAAGCCTTGGTCATTCTGGAGGGAAGGAGCGATGTGTTGCATGGTACATTTTTTGTATCCTTATGCTTATTTACTGCCTCTTTATTAGACGGTTGAGCAGTGCATTCTCTATTAACATGTATAATACTTCTGGATCCTGATCATGCAGAATTACCTGTTGACGCCGTCGTGAGCAGCCGGTATGTTCCAGTCTATCTGTAAAACAGTTTTGTAGTCCACATACGCCTGTCTGTATCTCTCCACGGCTTCATAAGCTGCCGCCCGGCGAAGCAGAGCTTTAAATCCAAACGGAACCAGTTCAAGAGACCTGAAAGATAAATATTACGATTATTAACACTGAACAATCACTTTAATCATGTTTGCAGCTGCTGTTTATTGCACTTACATTGAGCAGTCTTTAATGCATTCACTGCAGTTTCCATCTTTCAGGTGACTGGCGGCCCTGTTGGAGTACAAAATACCCAGATCGTCCTTGTTCTTCTGACCTGCGAACAGAAGAGTGATGTTCTTTATTTACGTTAATACCACTGCTTCCTTTACATCTATTATAGTCTGAGGAACCATTTATCTGCAACTGTCTTATCTTCCTGTTTGGTATGACGACTCTATTGTTATCGTCACTCAAAAACATATGAATATGGAATCTTCATGGTATTCTTAGCATATGACATTACCATGATGTTACAATCAGATTCCAACATGGTTCTTTGAGATGATAAAGGATATGTAATCATAATTCATAACCATGCAAGGGTGTTACATGTCGATCTGTTTTAGTTTAGTTTCTATGTCTTCCTTTGACATAGTTGCCCTGATTAGTTCATTAGTTCCACGCCTGTTTTCTGTTCCTCCCTGATTAAGTTTAGTATTTAAAGTCTGTTCATCTTTCTTCCTTTGTCTGCTATCGTTTGATTTATGCTTGGTTGTGCCAATTTCCTCCAGTGGATTATTAAAATAACTATTTTTGATTACTACGTTGTGCGCTTTGTATAGCACACCAGCACGTAACAATAAGTACTTATATATTTGTATTTATAAACACCCAATTTATAATATTAATGTGTAAAATGTGTTTTTTTTTTTTATTTACAGTTTTTCTCTGAACTTTTCCACTGACCCCCTAGTACTCCTTTTGGGGGTCCCGGGACCCTCTTTAGAAAAACCTCTGAAAAAGTACACACGTTACGGAAATACTTTAAGTAATACCATATTGCAAGGAACAATATCATGAAACATTTCGTGCAAGTGCAAGAATACCATGGTACTGGTAAGTGGTAATACTGTTACTGCGGTGTTTACCATGGTAATGTTTGAAATATGACTACATTTGACTGGCCTTACCAGACTTGTCCAGCAGCTGGATGGACTGGCTGTAGAGGTTCACGGCTTCTCCATACTGACCGGCTCTGAAACTGTCGTTACCGGCTTGTTTGAGCTCCGTCCAAGACTGCGAGCGCCGCTTCTGAGGCATGTTGATACTGTAACGATCAAAGACAGAGTGAACCCGAAGTGCGGTTAATTTAGCAAAATGTTACATAACGAACGAGATCAATATTACACACTGCCGGTAAAATTGTTGTGATACGTATAAACTCAGTGTAAAACAAAGTTACCGAGGTAGAATCACGTCTGAAGTTGAAAAACCGGAAAGTAGACGTTGAAGGAAGGGCTTTGTTGATAACGTTAGCTCAGCACCGCTTGTTGAAAGTTACCAGTTGTATTTAAAAACAAGCCTGTGAACTACATGAGATAACTAGTCGGTCCTCGTTCTAGAACACGCTAGAAGACACGCGAACCGGGATGAGTAGCACGTGTTACCGGCTGAGGCTCTGCGGAAACGCGCAGTGTTGGATTTCGGTTTCAGTACGGACTCAGGCGGCTGACGGATGTTCTTCTTCTTCTTCTTCTTCTTCTTCTTCTTCTTCTTCTAATGTCGTCTTATGGCGGATGCCAAACCAACTTTAGGAGCATTTACCGCCACCAACTGGACTGGAGTGTGAAGCACTAATAAGTACTAACAATAATAATAATATACAAAAAATACATATATATACTGTATATAAACACATATATTAGTAAATTATAATTCTAAATTATCCTAATTAGCCCTATTTCTTTAATATACTTTATAATAGCACCATACATTTGACCTTGTTCTGCATTAAATGATTCAACGCCTATATTTCTTACTTCCTTAATGAGTTTCAACCTGTCTTTTTCATATTTTTCCCATTTTATTAAAGCATGTTCTATAGTTTCAGCCTGGTTACAATAAATACATTGACCTGTTTCATGTTTTCCTTTCTTAAAAAGAGATTGATTTAAACTAGAATGCCCTATTCGGATGCGAGAAATAATTCTATCTTCTTTCCTATTCCTAAGAACACTTCAAAAGTACAATGTGTGGTAGTTGTAAGCTAAGCAGTGTGAGATGTATTATATAAATCAAATTTAATTCATGCTTATATTAAATAAGTAAATCTTCTCTTTTTATGAGACAATACAATGCCGTGTTTTTTCCTTTGTCATAACAATGCCATCCCTTGTTGGTCTGAATCGGCCCCACTGTGTTTGTCCTTCGTCAGCTCCCGTAGTTTGGCCCCAAAACGCCTTCCTGTCTGAGTAACCGGACGTGCGTGCTGAAGGTCGTGAATTAAACGGTAAATATCGAGCTTGCTATAGGCTTATAACAAAACTTCTATGGTGAAATCTGTTTACATTTTAATAATATCAAGTAATGTTTTTCATAACACTAAATAAGTATCTTCATTTAGCTAAACGGGCCTCGTTTTGAACTAACGTTACGACTTGTCGCTGGTCGTCATTGCTAGCTAACGTTAGTGTTAGCTATACAGATATATAGCTATACAACTCGGCTTTGCGTCTGCAAATTGCAAATGAGCTAAACTGCTAAAATCTAGAACTGCACAAAGAACACATCTGTATGTAAAACGTGCTTTTTAACAATATCTAAACATGATTAGATAATATAATAGTGGCTCTTTGTATGGTTGTCTTGAAAGTCGGCCAGACATCCATTCGTGATGGTCAGAAAAACACGTAGCTGTGCTGAAGGGTTGTCATTTGACTATAAGTGTAAGAAGTTTCTTTTATTAATATCCACTATTGTCTTCTGTTTCTAGAAGTCAACAATGTCCCTTCAAAAGCCAGCAATGAGAGGCCTCCTTGGCAAGCGTTTGCGGTTTCATTTGCCCATCGCATTCGCGCTCTCCCTCGTTGCAGCAGCCGCCTTCAAGGTCAGTGTTAATGTATTAATCAAATGTTATTTTTATTTTTTATGACCATTTTTTATGACACTATATTAGGCCTCTGTGGTCTTCGGTGCTGTTCAAAATTGTGACTGGCACTTCATCGCTTGCTTGGGTCAAAATGTTTCTTTAACATTCCGAACATCAACAACCATTTTTTGTCACGGTTTATCCTTAATAGTCATTTAAATGAGATTATCCCTAATTTGTGGTCTTGTATATTTAGTTGTATCCTTTTAATTTGTTCATTTTTGGGCAAATCAGATATTTTTTTGCAAGCTACCATGTACAGTTTTTCTTGAGTCTGAGAAATAGTTTGTCTTTCTGTAGTTCACAGTAACAGAGCCCAGGAAACAGGCTTATGCGGACTTCTACAAACATTACGATTCAACGAAGGAGTTCAATGCCATGAGGGAAGCTGGTGTTTTTGAAAGTGTCAGACCCACTGGAAAATAAACCACTGTCTTGTGAGTGGCCTACAAATGCATATATCATTATTATTTATAATACTTTTAATTAATCACTTAATGGTCTTTTTAATGCAGCGCTGTTTCACTTGATATAATAATACAAATAAATATTAACCAGTTCTGGCTAAGATTCAAGCTTTGAATGCTCCAAAAACAAGAGATGTGTTCACCGAACACTGATCCAAAAATACTAGTTTTGTCCCTGACTATAGTTTAAAAAAATGCTGTTAATATCATAATTTTCTTTAATGCATTGGTCAATTTTGAGCTGTTTTGATTCTGTAATGTATTCTCTCTTACTAGTGTTTAGAAAACATTCAAAATACACTTAAGTGTTGTTTTTGTTTTTATTACACATTATTGACTTGCATTTGTAGATTTCAATTTCATCTGCAAAGTCTGTCCAAAAGTCCAAGTCTCCATTTCACCAGTACTTATTACATCAAAATGTATTGTTTTATTTCTATCTATGTTGGGAGCAGTCAGGTTTGTTCATAGATTATTCACCAGATTTATAACATTTTATTCTTAAAACATGGTGGATTGCTTGTTTGATGACAGTATTTTCTGATTTATGGAGTGATACAACATTTATCACTCTGTAAAAGCCCTTAACTCTAATCTGTCAACAAATGAAACATTACTTTTGAACCTGGCGTTATCCAAAATTCAGATTTCTGTTCTGGAAATGTTTGCAAATTAGTGCATACATAATTATATAATGCATTTTCCTTGTTTAAACATAACATTTCAGAAAATGTGCAATACATAACCATTATATTAATGTACAGTGATTAATGAAGTGTTGAAAGCAGGGTGATATTAACTTTGTGCTGTGCTTACCTGTGGACTTACGCTTTCTTCTTTCTTCACAGGTTATGTTCCCCCTGCATACAACTGAATCTTTATAAGATGATCAGATATGAACATTGATGTCTGATGTTCTTATTAATAAACCATTGACAACCATCATGCTGTACTGACTTATTGGTACTTGAACATGAAAATAAATATTGAAACCTGACATATCTTGTCAACATGTGTTTCCTATGTTGTTTTAACATGAAAATATACACTGGGTTAAAGAGACCCACATCATTGACACGTTTGGATGTCTAATTATCTTGTCATTAACTTTAATCCAAACTCAAATACGATTTACCAAGGTGTAAAACTCAGAAGAAAAATATGAAAATGTGTGTTTTCGTGTCGACGTTTACCTTTAAAAAAAAACATAAAAATCTGTGATGTTTCTTCAAATTTTGTTTGTCCTTGACCTTTTTAGAGAAACAAAAATACATTTGGTGTTTACCCTAATGTAATTTATGAATGGACCACTATAAGTGTGCATACAAATCAACTTTGTGATACCATGGTATTTTTGAAACCACATTGGTGCCATATGAATACCATTATCATTGTACCATGACATTGTCACATTATTTTTCTTGATGAGGGGTCTTTTATTTTGACGTGCATTTTCCCGTCGCACTGCCGCACAGGAAGTGCTTCGAAAAAGAATAGCGGAAGTTGTTGATGGACAAAGTTGTATTCTAATGTAAGCATTCTCACAGTTAATTTATACTTCATGCTTATGAATAGTAATGTCGTACAGCTTCATTAATCTCGCCGATACGACTGCTTGTGTACACTGGGTGAGTTGTTTATTAGTAGTGATGGTTTAGGTTGTCTGTGCGTTCTCATCCGGGCCTTTGTGTCAGAGAGTGGACTGCATGTTTTGGATTAAAAGATGATTATTATATATTTAGGCTAGATAATGTACAAACGAACCCGTCAACAATGCCCGGTTAACAATGCTGTTATGTGTTGGTAAAGTATTTGGCGCCCCACGGATATGACATGACAGCACTTTGCTATATTAGAACAGAAATTATTATAATTATTGCACATAACTATACAATCTTCTAAAATATTATATGCGACGCTAAAAACTGCATTTGCATTGGTAATGTGTTTTATTTATAAAGAATAGTGGTTTAAGTTTTGCGTTGTTTACGATATTTTACGTTGAGTTCCATGTCAATTCCAATGTACATGGATTTAAGTCCTATGTTATTGCCATATAATGCTATCATTTTAATATGTTGCTATTACAGTACTTTTTTTTAATTATGTACTCGTATACCATGTGTTAGTTAAGTAGTACTTCATGGTATTTCAGAGAATACTGTTACTACAAACATGGGGTTTCCACATAAAACCATAACAATAATATCATTGTATTTTTAGTTAAATTGTTTTAACAAACTGCTTTTTGTAGACCTACACAACGGAAGATCTTATTTATTTAGTCATTTAGCAGACGCTTTTATCCAAAGCGACTTACAAATGAGGACAATAGAAGCAATCAAAACCAACAAAAGAGCAACAACATGCAAGTGCTATTACAAGTCCTGGTTAGCCTAACGCAGTACACGTAGGAAGGATTTTTTTTATTTAAGAAAACGAGTATGTAAAATATAGAAAAATTAAACTTAGTGTTAGTATTACAAGAAAAACTAGCAGTTAGAGAATAAATATGCAATTGATAGAGGGTCAAATGTTTGTGTGTTTTTTTAATAAAAAGAAGACAGATTAGATAAAATAAAATTAGAATAGAGAGTGCTAGAGTTAGAGGGTCAAATAAAGATGGAAGAGATGTGTTTTTAGCCGTTTCTTGAAGATGGGTAAGGATTCAGCTGCTCGGATTGAGTTAGGGAGGTCATTCCACCAGATGGGAACAGTTAATGAAAAAGTCTGTGAAAGGGATTTTGTGCCTCTTTGGGATGGTACAGTAATGCGTCGTTCACTTGCAGAACGCAAGCTTCTAGAGGGCACATAAGTCTGAAGTAATGAATTTAGGTAAAGGGGTGCAGAGCCAGAGGTGGTTCTGTAGGCAAACATTAATGCCTTGAATTTAATGCGAGCAGCTATTGGTAGCCAGTGCAAATTGATGAACAGAGGTGTGACGTGCATTCTTTTCGGCTCATTAAAGATTAATCTTGCAGCAGCGTTTTGGATTAATTGTAGAGGTTTGATGGAACTGGCTGGAAGACCTGCCAAGAGAGCATTGCAATAGTCAAGTCTGGACAGAACAAGAGCCTGAACAAGGAGTTGTGTTGCATGTTCCGAGAGAAAGGGCCTGATCTTCTTAATATTATATAATGCAAATCTACAGGACCGGGCAGTTTTAGTAATGTGGTCTGTGAAATTCAGCTTATCATCAATCACAACTCCAAGGTTTCTGGCTGTTTTTGAAGGAGCTATGGTTGATGAGCCTAATTGGAAGGTGAAATTGTGATGAAACGATGGGTTTGCTGAAACCACAAGCAGTTCTGTCTTAGCTAGGTTGAGTTGAAGGTGATGGTCCTTCATCCAGCTAGAAATGTCTGCTAGACATGCTGAGATGCGAGCAGCTATCGTCAGATCATCAGGATGAATCTTATGTGATGCAACTAGGGCTGAATTAAATGCAGAAAAGTTGAATAGACATACAACTGCTTTTTATGGTTTAGGGTTTCATAAGTTGATGAAAAGATAATAATTTATTAAATAACAAAATATATATTTTTTAATTCAGAAAAAAAATAAATTGGTTATATATTTTATTTAAACAATTTATTTAGTTATCTGCATGTCTATTTAAATATATTCTAAATGGAAAGTATTCCTGTGATCAGAGCTGAAAGTCTTCAGTATCTGCGTTTACATGGACCCTAATAATCCTAGAAGCACAATCGGAGTAAAAAAGTCACATGATCCTTCAGAAATCATTCTAATATATTAATATGCTGATCAAGAAACATTTCTTCTTATTAATGTTAAAAGCAGATTTGCTGCTTTATATTTAATGAAACAAGTACTAATAATATTAATAGATATATAAATTGTTTAATATTCATTGTTTTAAATTACTTATGCGGTTATATAATGATACTTCTGGAATAATATATATTTGTATTATATTCACAGGTGCCCGGGTGGATCTGTGATCTGCATCCGTCTACAGTCTGAGCTCCTCTTCTTCTTGTACTCTACCTCTGAACACTCATACGACCTCCATCTCTCTGTCTCCCACATGAGCGCAGCGTTCTACTCCCGCTGGGCCGAGCGCCATGCCTGACCGGGATAGCGGCTACCTGGCAGGTGGTGGTGGTGGTGGGACGGGGGTGAGCACTGGGCTCGGGGACGAGGGAGGGTCCGGGACGGGTGGAGAAGGTAGAGCGACAGGGGTTGGTGGCTCAGCAGGCTGCGCGGGGGGTAACGGAGGTCCCGGGGCAATGGGAGGCGGCGGGGCATTAGGAAACGGTGCTTTTGGCTCCGGTTTAGGACTGGACGGCGTTTGCCGGGATTTTTTGCGGAACGTGTGCAAGCGTGGAAAGCGCTGCCGCTTCCAGCATCCGGACTTCAATGAGGTTCCCGATTTGGGAGTGCAAAAGAATGAGTTCATCTTCTGCCACGACCATCAGAACAAAGAGTGCGTGCGCACCAACTGCAGATTCGTGCACGGCTCGAAGGAGGACGAGGACTATTATAAGAAAGCCGGAGAGCTTCCGCTTCGGCTCAGGGGGAAGGTAGCGGCCGGGTTGGGATTGTCTCCGACCGACCTTCCATTGAGCCGTGGAGAGGTGCCTATTTGCAGGGACTACCTGAAAGGAGAGTGCCAGCGGGGCAATAAGTGCAAGTTCCGGCACGTCAGGAAGGATTATGAGTATGAAGCCCCGTCCCGGGGTGGAGTCGGGTGTATGATGGGCGTCACCGGTGGCGTCAGCGGGATGGTGAACACCGGCGGCGGTGGAGCAGGAGGTGTTAGCGGTGCCTGCGGCGGGATGTCTGGTCTCGTTGGAGGTGGTGTTGGTAACTACATGGGAATGGGATGTCCCAACATGAGTGGCTGCAGAGAGCAGGGCATGTCGGGTGGAGTTGGGGCCTCATTGAGCAGCTGCATGTCAATGGGAACAGCAGGTCTTCGGCGGTATGACAGGGGCCCTTGCTCCATCTACGACCCTCTGTTTGAGAATGGCATGTTTGAAATGGCGCCGGTGGAGGCGCCTGTCGACCACACGACCCTCCATCTAAAGAGACGGCGTTTGGAGGGGCTGCGGTTGATTGATGGGACCGGTGGTGGACATTATGACCTGGGGGTTCAGACCACCCTCTCGACCCGACCGTTAGAGTACCGTTTATTAGAAGAGGAGAACGCTCTGCTGAGGAAAAGATTGGAGGAGCTTAAGAAACAGGTGAACAGATGTTAAATGTACTCATTCACTCACTCTCATGTTGTCCAACCATTCCTTTCTTCAGTGGAATACAAAGAAAGATACATCTCTGTTTCTGTTGAGTTTGGGGCTGCTAAAATGATATAGTCCTATAAAAGTCGCTAAAAACTGCCTTACCTTTCCAATCTCATTCTGGTCAAATATGGTGCTTTAAGATGCATTGTGCCTGATTTGTTGCGAAAGACCAGACACAAGAATCAATCGACAAACCTAGTGTGTAGTTTTCTAGTTTTGAGAACTACAGCAGAGGAGATTCTTAGCAAAATAACTCTTCCTTTTTAATGTGCTTTTTTGCAGTGTTATTTATATATTATTATTGTATTTAATATTTTGAAAGAAATTTTCAGTTTTAATTTTAGTTTGTTTTAGTAATTTTGGTACTTTCGCTATCATTTATTTTTATTTAGTTTTTAATTTCTAAATGAAAATGTATTTTAATAGTTTGTTTTAGTTTTAATTCACAATAAAAACAGCTTTTTTGTGGGGAGGCACCAATATTAAAATTCTGTTTATGTAAATGCTACGAGTGAATTATGGGTTCATAACATAATGTGCAGTGTGAAAAAAATAACACTCCATTTTGACTACAAATCATTACATTTACATTAGCTAAAGATTAGGTTTAATTGTTTTTTGATGAGTGATAGCAGGTACAGATGGATGATGTATAATGCAGAATGCATCCCTACGTTTTTGTCATTTTTGGAGATTGACCGTCCCATCTTAGAATTTTTAAACTCTGTAAATTCAGCAGTAGATCATCTTTTAAATTTCCACAGAAGACAGAAAATAATACAGATTTGGAATGATTTTAGCATGAATACATGATGACAGAGCATATCTTTGCTGACCTCTTTCTATTATAAATCTTTTAGAAGCATTATGCAATTGAGACCCATCCTTTGCTTTATAAATCCTGCAAACAAAACATGCAAATCATCTCCAAATTGTACTTTGTCTTGAGGTCAGTGACAGAATCATTTTTAAGTTTAGGACAACTGTAACAACACCCCACGTGTCTTTCGTGTGAAGTTAAATTCTCAAAACTCACATCTCTCCTGTTTTTCTCCAGGTGTCCAATCTCATAGCCACCAACGAGGTGCTCCTGGAGCAGAACGCTCAGTTCCGAAGCCAGGCTAAAGTGATGACGCTGTCCTCCACCCCTGCTCTGTCTGAGCAGAGTCTGGTGCCCCCTGTTGGTTATATCAGCTCCTACAACCATAGCATCGCCCAGACGCACACCACTCTGAGCAGCGCTGGTCTGCAGCCCCGTCCCGTCACGCAGCAGGATCTGGTGGCCACGTCCGGTGCCCCGTCCGCCCCTCCAGCCAATGCGGCGCCCCCTACTGCACCGCATCTGAACCCCGACTCCATCTCTGCCGCCCTCGCTCAGACTATCGTCCAGGGTATGGCTCCACCTGTTTCCATGGCCCCTGTTACAGTCTCGGTAGCACCGGTCGCTGTGTCAATGGCACAACCGCTGCCGGGCATCACGATGAGCCATGCGACCACACCGATGGTGTCGTATCCCATCGCCAGTCAGAGTATGATGATCACAACCTTGCCTCATTAGTATGAACAGATGTTCTCAGCAATATATACATGAGTCAAGGAAATTCTCCTAACACCCTTTTGTTTAACTTGCCAATAACACGGTAAGTTTCTCAGGCAAAGGGTTTGTTTTGACTGAAGGAACTTACAAAATACAGTTCTCCTCTTGTGAATATTTGAAATAAATTTCAGTTTTCTTTCCACGCTTTAGCAGATGATTGCCTTTAAGAGAGCCAAAGGAAAGACTCCTTTGAGATTGTGGACATTTATAAAGATGTAACTTCAGCTAATCACTACAGAAGGATTGTGAATTTACTTGTTAGCTGTCAGTTTTAGTTTGACTCCTTTTTTAATAGTTTGTTTTGTGAATTGCTTTTGTGTGAACTGACTATTGGTCTTTTGCACAAAATTAATGAATCTGACCCATTGAGCACAAATATTAATTATTGTATTGTTTTTCACAAAATGTGGGCATAACTTATTTTTGCTTTGGAAACTAAATATAATAACGGAGTCTAAATATCGGCCATGTGTCATTCATCTTTGCTGAGTATATTTCTGAAATGTTGATGAAAATTATAATAATACGCATAAGGTCCGTTGTTTGCACTCTCAGACCTGTTCACTTATGATCAGATCACCACAGATGAATATGGGTGTAACTAGATGTGTAAATATTATAGTAGAAATCACTCTTAAATTTCACTTCTTATGTTTAAAAATATTTACCTCATGCCCAATTAAAACAGAGTAGACTTTATATGTAAAAGTTAGATAGGAAACACAGCATTTTATACTGTTTTGTATCTGGAAACCCCCAGATCTTTGAAAAGCTATCACTTTATTGCTCATAATCAGTTCTCATAAGTGAACTGTCATCCTTTAGTGTTTCCTTGTGATGATTTTAAGCTAGTATATAAGGTTTGGGGTCTCTCTGATTAAAGGTAGAGTGATTAACTATTAGGGTTATCATGCAAAAAGTATGAGCATGAGAAGTGTATTTAATTTGACCCGTTCTCAAGCTCTTTTTTTCTTTAATCTGATAATCCACCAGCATTAGGCCTGCAGGACACAAGCACATCTGGATGCTCTGGAGCAGACAAACTGAATAGTGTCTATATTGGCAGCCGTTATATGAAATCTAATGTCAATGACTTGCCCATGAATACAGATTTCGAGCAGAAGGCGGTCAGCTGGTATCAGAGCATCTACATTTCAGCGGTTGTGGCTAGAAGAGATACAGGTACAACTGGAAGCTAACAATAAACTTAATTTTCTACCTAATCGATTGTGTTTTATAATCGTCAACACCTACCCCAACCCTAAACCTACCCCTTACAATAATGCAAAAACAGTAAATATTGTTGTACAGTGTGACACAAATAATGCTATATTGATGTGTGCATGCCCAGTAGACAAATCCGTATACCATCAAAAACATTTGCAATAATTACTATAGCTAATGCATTCAGGGTAT